>OY735240.1:16551876-16649376 GCA_963457665.1 Thysanoteuthis rhombus | reverse complement strand
TATATATATATATATATATATATTTACCAATAAGAAAAACTTGTTGGAAAACTGAACAGACAGACCTTGTCAATCATTTTTTTAAAATAGTATTATATTATGTATATATATATATATATATATATATATATATATATATATATATATATATATATATATATATATATATATATATATATACATATATATAAAATTCATAATATATTAACAATTTGTAAAAATACCAAAAAATAAAAATAATACAGATTTTATCTGTTGTAGACGTTTAATCATAGTGATGAATATTTAACTCAGTAAATAGAAATATTAATATATGATAATAAGAATCACAAGGATATATACCAGGCGTATGTGATATATATATATATATATATATATATATATATATATATATATATATATATATATGTGTGTGTGTGTGTGTGTGTGTGTGTGAGGTTAAGGGTGGGGAGAGAAAGAGAAGGTCAAAGTTAAGTTTAGTTAAAATTTGGTGAATAGCTATGGTGTTGTGATTAGAGCATTGTTTTTTAGCAGACAACTGTATAATGACTAAGATTATCACTGGGTGCCCCTAATAATGGCTTTGTGTCAGACTAAGCTAAAATTTTGCAAATATTCATACATGAGCTGAAGGCAGAAATATGGCTACCTCATCTACTAATATATACAGGAATCACCAACAAACTTTTAGTAAAATTGTGTATTCAAAAATGAAAGAACGATTCCATCTTTGATTCGATGACATCGAGCAGTTTTTTGGTATCCTGAAATTGATGCCAAGGTTGATTAGACAAATAATGTTTAACGGAGTGAAGCAAACAAGTTTAAAGATGACAGGACACGAGATTATAGTGCATGTGCAAAAATGTTCTACATCAATTCATGTTCATTTGCTTTGTCGCATTTGCAGCAAAAAGACTTGGTTTTATCATGCAGTAAAATCATTGGTCGAATTCCTTGCTTATAAAAACATCTTTTCTCCCATAATGCATCACACAAACGGACTAATTGCTCACTGTAGCGTTGCGCAGTAACAGGTTATCCCGGTTCCAGCTATTCGTGATAAGGATTCCTTTCAAATGTTGACAAGCTTTCGGTAGAGCAAGCTCAACCTTCAAGAACAAGAAAACCCCGTTAGTTTTGAGAAGGAGGTTGTACAACAGATGCATCTTTCCGATAGTCACCTAGCGAGCTGGATCATTGACTCTCACATAAAGTGAGAACCTTGCAATGTGCACAGGAGATAATTATGATCAATATCTCATGGAGAGATCACAAGACAGCGCAGTTTATCGGAGGAAAATCAGGACTCAGAGATATAGAATCCATTACAAAACTTAAATGGCCCTGGTTATGTTGTAAAAAATGTCAGATAACTGCTGGACACCACTCAGAATATGAATCCCCATGGATCACATACGAAACTGTGGCTGCCAAAATATAAGATGCTATGACGAACTAAACAAGTTCAGAATGTATTGGCTCCGTGACACCCTTGATAGAGAGGTCTGGCGAATCCAGGAGTAGTTCTATGTCCAAAGACGAACCATTAAAGGATGCTGGTGTTGATAAAACTCAGAGGAGAACTTCCCACTATAGATTCCATTCAGGCTGGGTTGCTGAAGGCTGTCCAAGATCTAGTCACGATTTTTCCCTTCTGGATTCTGGTAAAATACGACGTAGGGTAGGTGATTGTGCAAGGATCCACTCCAAAATTTAAACAGTTCTTACCCTATTGTCAACTTGACAGAGACGAAAATAAATTCAAATTCCCCTTTCAGGAGTAATTACCTTCACTCTGAGAAGTTACTGTCAGAATAAGATCCGGAAAATCATTGGCCTGTCCATCAAACCCTAATATTACAAGTGGTTCCACTACTCAACGTTTTACAATGTTTCAAATATATTACAACAAGTCTGGTTAGTCGCCCACAAGAAACCATCACGTGACTGATGTCTCTTGGTCGCATGCTGTGTTGGGGGTGATCAATTAAAAAATTAGAAAAGGGTTGATCAATGAATAAATTTACTTTTCTCGTATCTTTCCCTGACAGTGATCACTAAAAAGTCTGAATAAGAAAATTTAAAAAAAAAACAAGGTGAAACGAACCAAGTGATCAAATTAGCATGATCTTACATTCTAAACTGACTCTCAACCCTAGAAAACTTTTGGGGGTTGGGTAAAAAAACAAACAAACAGAAAGTTTAATTGTAGACAATATTATCATCATCATCATCATCATCAGTCTTTTATCGTCCGTCGTTAGACATAGACCTTCGTCTGGATTCGCCACATTTCTCTATCATGGGTATCGCAGAGCCAGTATCTTCTGAATTTGTCTAGTTCTTCCCTCCATGTTGTATTCTGCCGGCTTCCGTTCCACATGTGATCTCTCGGGATCCATGTTGTGAGTCGTGATGTCCAACGGTTGTCTGCCATTCTTGCAATATGACTGGCCCATTGCCATTTAAGTTTCCTAGTAAATTATATGATGTATCGGACTCCCGTTTTCCTCCCGATATATTGTGCATTTGTAGAGATTGTAGAAAGTAAATGTTAAAGCCTTCTAGCTCCACTGGGACAACCTGTACGCATGATCCATAGCCAGCCAGCCAGTCAGACCAACATAAAAACTGAGAGAAACCGATGTTGACAGTTTTGGTTGACGGTTCCTAACTACGAGCAAGAAGATGAAGATGAAAACTCAAGGTCCGGGCGAATTAGAGCTTTTTTTTTTGCAAGCAGCATTGATCATTATTCTAAGGCGCCAGTCTTATTTGAGTCGGACGCAGCGTATGAAATTTTTAAAAAATTGATCACTGCACATCTTGTGTTCTGGTCGTGGCTGGCCCCAACGATTATTCAAACCAACCACGCATGTTACCATGTGTCTATTACTTATCGAAAGTATCTTATGATTACCACAGAAAACCATGATTATGATTATTGATCACTTTTATCATTTAAGTCTTAGATGTGTGCATTTTCCAATTATACAGTGAAGAGTTCGGATCAAAATTCAGCTAATAATTACGTGTCAGACTATGGACTTGATCTACCTTCGTCTCTAAGTGTATGTGTATATGAGGATGATCACTGAACATTCCTGGAACACTGTACGCTTATTTCATATGGTAGAAGACTCAAGTGGACATTGGAGACCTTGATGAACGATGTTGTCATATTCCAGCGAACGGCGCCTCTCCGCGCTTATTTAAAAACTTACTGGGCTGCAAAGAGTTCCCTGGAAGTCTATGGTCTAATGACCTGTAGCAGAAATGAGGATGGATCAGTCTTTGATAAATATGGGACGAGGGAAAATAAGTTTTGGTTGGCGGTAGTATCGTGGAATAAGCATACAAAACCTTTCGACTCTGACCCCTTTTTTTTTCAATAATTAGACTAATCATATATACTAGTGGAATACCCGTACTACGGGTGAGTTATTCGGTAAGTATAAAATGAGCAATATGAATTTTTCTTCTCTTTGTTTCTCTGTCTATAACCAAGGACTCAACCACTTCAAGGTAACAATTTTGTGGATGAAAATATCCCCTTGTCACAATTAGGAATAATGGACTCATTTACTTAGTTTTGGTTTCAAATCCTTTCGTTAAGGTCGTTATTAATATAGAAAAGAAAGACACATTCTGTATCGTTCCAATTTTAGTATATGTAATGCCCAAGTTAGTAGATCTGAAGAGCACTTTCGGTGGCATTATACTTCTGATTGCACGTTAGCTGGCTCTGCAACGCCCATGATAGAGAAATGAGGCGGATCCTGGGGAAGGTCTATGTCCAACGACGGATGATAAAAAACTGATGATGATGATGATGATGATGATGATGATGATGATGATGATGTCTACAATTTAACATTCTGGGTTTTTTTTCCCCACCCTAAAGGGTTTTTCGGAGTTGGGAGTCAGTTTGCAATGCAAGATCATGCTTATTTGATCACTTGGTTCGTTTCACCTTGTTTTTGTTTTTTTTGTTGTTTTTTTTTTTTTTTTCAATTCAGACTTTTTAGTGATTACGGTCCGGAAAGATACGAGAAAAGTAAATTTATTCACTGATCAACCCTTTTCTAATTTTTTTAATTGATCACCCCCAACAAAGCATGCTACGAAAAGACATCGGTCACGTGATGGTTTCTAGTTGGCGACTAACCAGACCTGTTGTTTATATTTGAAACTTTGTGACGGACGATAAAAGACTGATGATGATGATGATGATGATGATGATGATGATGACTGTTTTAGCTTCTATCATTTCTGCATCTTGATCCATTAGTTTGTTCCAAGTGTTAACAACTCTTTGAAACCCCTTCTTGAATTTTCTTTCTGCCATATCCCTAATATATATGTTATTCTTTTTTTTCCATTGTAAAGAATTTTTCGGCTTGGTCTTTGTCGATACCTTTAATCATTTTGAATATTCGAGAGATCAATTATCATTCTTTTGCTGAGGGCGCAATTCCCTTATAATGCACATCATCTGTCCGGAGCAATTTTTGTATTGATTCTGTTAGATAACTGAAGTATGAGAGAAACATAAATAGCATTTTTTTTCCATATTTGGTCAGCGATTCGGTTCCAATCTTTCATAGGCGAAACATTTTGATAATACCAAACATGCAGTCGTTACACATCATTGGAAAGGTATTGATGAACTGACGATATCCTATAGAAAAACTAAGGTCAACAGAAATTAAGTTGTAATCATTTTTGTTTATTAGAATAACTTGTATACTAATATATTTTAATGACACTTATTAAAAATGGTTTCTTAACTGTTTTCATTGACTTGTTATTCGTTTTTAAATGCCACATTTGTACATCACTAATTTGCTTACAGCTATAGCCATGTTTGGCAGACAGTGTTCATGTCGTAAAAGTTACAAAGAACAGTTTCAAACTTAGTTGATGGCTTATTGAGTATTCATTGAAAAAAATGTTAATTTCCGATGGCGAATTCAAAAGAAATGATGGATGTGATCTGAAAAATAATTGCAATTTTGTTTAAAGTTGAATCGTTTAACAAAATAGTTGGAATGATTGAATAACCGTAATGTCAAAAATTGAAGTCGTGTAAAAAAAATCTATCAAAGAATAAGCATGGTCAGAACGAATTCTACTTATGACATAAGTCTCTTTTTTTTCCACTGAAAATATCCAAAATAGAGTTAAAACATCAAGAAATATCCAGATTCTTAGGAATCTAGATCTTATTGACTAACCTGTCAGAAGGCACCGACCCAGCCCTGGCCAAAAAATTAAAAAAAAAAAAAGAAGCTTTATTTCTCAAAATTGGGAAAAAAAATTAGAACCAGTTTTAGTGGAGTACTGATGGCAACTTTCAAATCTGCAGACAAAACGGATATGACCAGGTGCACTGGAAAAAACAAACACATAAACAAACACCCCCAGATATTTTTTTTTTAAGGATAGATTCCGTCGCCTCTTTTAATGGCTACGGTTGTTCAGCTGATACATCGACTACATACTTTTATCATTGGAAATAATTTGCACATGAGATTTTTGTGCCCACTGACGATTAAAACTTGAAGGGAACATTGGTCATGATTCTTCCACCTCTCCGTGATAAGTGTCCAGTGAGTCGGATCACAGACCTTTGGCCATTCGCAGGTCATTAAACATGTCATCACCTCGAGTGTCTCTTATTGCAAGCCAACGCCCGCTCGCATTGTTTCGCTTCGGGGTAATGCTCTTCTGTCACCACTTGTTTACGGTCTGTTGTTTAATAACTTTTTCACTCGACTGTCCAAATAAAAAAGAGAATGTCGTCTGCTTTCCTTGTGATGAAGAGAGAGGAAAAGGCGAAAGTCAGCTACAACTCTTTAATCCGGCTAACTTAGGACCTGGTCATCGCCGGACCACAGAAAATGCTGGTAGAGATTTTTTGTGTTTGGAAAACAGAACGATTTATTTTCAATATAATTCATAAATCATACTGTAATAAGTGATAATGTAGTGAGACTGTGTGGAAACCAAGTTTGTTTCCACCCTTTTCGTATTTTCATTTCTGTATATTTGAACATGCTTTTTCTAAAGTGAAACATGTAACAAGAATAATGGCTTACTTTATAGAAAAACAAACATGGCTTCCACATTGTCTTTCTCCATTATTATAAAGTTGGATAAAACTCATCCAATCGTACGACATTATATTAAATGAAAATCATTTGCGTTTACTTATACTTTTAATTGGTCGCATTGAAAATAATTTCTTAGACCCAGGGAAAATAATAAATGTGTCTAAACATTAGTAGTTGTTGAATTCAGAGTTCTTCGCATCAGTTTCAAACTGCAGTTAGGTTTTTATACATTCTGTTTAAGGGGTCCCTCTTTGAACCACTGAATTATTGTTCAAACCGCTGTCTGAAAACGAACCGGAGAACTCCAATGGCAGACCCACAAATAAATGGCAGAATCGAAACATGCTGATCCATGAGAGTTGCTGGACCGAATAGCGCTGGATCATAGCACAATCTATTTCATGTGTTAGGGGAATACCCAGTGAGGATCATACTCACTAGAGTACTATCATGCTATTTCCCAAGCTCAGCTTGAACTGGCACAAGTCCACAAGTGCCGAGAACCCGGTAAGAAACGAACACACCGTAGTAGTTATGATCTGTAATTAGCTTGCTAAGCATAACTTATAACTACGCTGAAGAGATCATTGTATTTAGACCAAATGCAGCCAATTCTTTTTTACGATACTCCCATGGTTATAAACGTGATTTTATTGATTCATTATTTCGAAAAAGTCAATAACATCCGGCTTAGAGGGTCACCGAGAGCGTATTGTTTATTTCTGGTCCACGTTGCTTTTTCACCGTCGTAGATTGATAATAAAAATCGATGTTTTGCGATTAAAAAAAAAAACAACTGAAAGATGAAAGTCCTCCTCATCATCATCATTCGTCTTTTATTGTCCATCGTCAGACATGGACCTTCACCAAGATTTACCACACCTCTCTATCGTGGGCATCGCGGAGCCAATATTTTCTGAATCTGTCCAGTTCGTCTCACCCTCTCGTATTCTGCCAACCTTGCTTCTGCATTTGATCTTTGAGGATCAATGTTGTGAGTCGTGATGTCCATCGTTGTCTGGCATTCGTGAATCGTGACCAGCCCATTGCCATTCGAGTTTACTAATGGTTTCGATGATGTCTCAGACTTCTTGACATATTGTGTTGTCTAGTGGTCTCTTCATGTGATGTTGAGCCTGATTATCTCATGTGCGCGTTGCTTAGATTTCGGTTTGCAGGTCAGTATTCCGGTTAGGTTCCATGTTTCAGCTGACTATCGGGAAGATGCATTGGTTGTATACTCTTCTTTTTAGGATTGTCTTGTTTTTTAAGGTTGAACTTGCTGAACTGAAGGATTGACACCTTAGAGTGATTCTTCTTCATTAGGGGGTTTATGAAATTTGTTGACCTAGGTTGAGGTAGTGGTCTACTTTCTCCAGCTTTGCGTTTTCGATTTTGACCGTTTTGCGTTCATTTCCGACATGTTCATTGTACATGACCTTTGTTTCGCTGAAGTTCATGTGAAGGTTAAAATTTTGGCTCTTTTCAATTCGTTCATCTCGTTGGAGGTCCTGGAGGTTCTCTGCAAAAAGGACGATGTCGTCTGCAAATCTGAGGTTACTTGGGAACTCACCGTTTTTTTCTGATTCTCCTGTTCTCCCGGTCTA
This sequence comes from Thysanoteuthis rhombus, assembly GCA_963457665.1. Lineage (NCBI taxonomy): Eukaryota > Metazoa > Mollusca > Cephalopoda > Oegopsida > Thysanoteuthidae > Thysanoteuthis > Thysanoteuthis major. The sequence continues at coordinate 16,641,650 of OY735240.1, read as the reverse complement.
GGTTTCTGAAGATCATCTTGAGGCAGGCTGTAATGAGTTTGGGTGAGCTGTTATCACGTTGTCTTGCCATCTCTGTGAACTGAAAGGGCTTTTTATGTATTCTGATAAAGTAAAAAAAAAAAAAATAATCGCTCACAAAACTTTCGATTTTCGTCGCAAACCGTGTTTTCTCACTGCCGTAGAATGACGACCCGAGTAAAGTTGCTATGAAATGTAATTGGAAAATTGAGATAAGGATAAATAGTAGTAAAATGAATAATAACGATTCAGTAAACAGAGAAAGCAAAAAAGTCGGCCTACACAAGAACTTCAGTGAAACAAAAATCATGTGCATTGATCATGTTGAGAATAAGAACGTAACTGTCAAGATAGAAGATGCAAACTCGGCAAGATCTACCTAGGACAACGAATCTCCGCAGGACCCTCAAAAGAGGAGGAAAACAAGCGAAGAATCACTTCGGCAGAGCAAGCTCAACTTTCAAGAACCAGATGATCCCAATAATCTTTTAAAAAAAAGAGTATACAACCAATGCATTCTCCCGATAGTCACTTATGGAGCTGAAACATGGAACTTAACTAAGAGACAGACCTGCAAACTGAGAAGTATGCAAGGTGCGCAGGAAAGAATCATGCTCAACCTTACATGGAGAGATTACAAGACAGCATAGTATATAAGGAAGAAAACAGGTGTCCGTGACATCATAAATCCATTAAAAAGCTCAAATGGCAATGGGCAGGCCATGTTGTAAGAATGAAAGACAACTAATGGATATCACATCTCTCAACATGGATCCCCAGAAATCACATAAGAAACTGAGGCCGACAGAACACAAGATGGAGAGATGAACTGGACAGATTCAGGAAATATGATGATTATGATCTAATGAAAGTAGATAATAAAACGATTGCCCAACGTCCGGGTTCTTTCATCATAAAATCGATATTCAATCGACCCATCTAGTCACTTTGAAGACTTTGAAGTATTTACCAGTTTTCCGTTTCAAGATGCCATGATGTTTTCTTTTGGCTACTGAAAAGTATGGCGTTGATGTTACGTTAGGCTGAGTCATCGGAGGTTGGGATTGGGAGATACAAGAGACTGGGATGTAGAAAAGAGAGGGTTAGGGAGTAATGGTTTGTTGCTAAACAAATGCTGCTTTCGCTTTTCACCTTTTTTTTTTTTTCGTAAGAGCGAAAAAGTGGCATGAAGCGAACTCTCGAAAAGCAAGGAATTTCCAAGGGGGAGTAATGGAACGCATAATAATGAAGGAATTACAATACAAAATAGGGGAGGGATTGCTTAAACTTAGGATATATATGTATATTTATATATATGTCAGTTTGGCTCAGTGGATAAAGGAGACGGCTATCAATTACTTTGTCATGATTTCAAAATCACGGTAGGAAATGTTACTTTTATGTATCAGTTTGGTTTAATGTGACAGGGTAGACAAAGAGTTCAGAGTTTATTCCCAAAAATTTGGTGAGGATTGTTCTTGTTCTTGTTACGATTGGAAAACAAAGTCAACTCCAAATTTAGACTTGAATTTGACAAAAATTGTCCATGTATGCTATTTACCAAGTTTGCCACGTTCAAGAGAGAACTAATTTGATAAGTAAATTGGTTAACAAGATAAGTTTACTAACCATTTTCACGTTGAAAATGTATTTACAAAGCTTCGTCTAACCGAGTGGTTCGAGTCCCAGGTCACAGTCCTCCCCTTGCGATCTCAAGTTTCCCCTGTTCTTCCCCCGATTTTGCATTTTTATCTTGGAATTTTTTCACCATTATATTTTCCATTATACTTTCAACACTAGACTGAAGTTCTTACTCAATTCCTTCCCTGTAAAAAATCCTCCCCTAAGAGCCAATTGCCTCTCGTTTGAGAATAACTGGTCTAACCCAAGGTCATACGTTTTGTAAGGATAGAACAATGGTCGACACGACTAGCTTGGTAACCATTACTCCGTGTATGTGTATGTGTGACAACATTCATTCATTCGTTCGATCAGGTGTTTCGTCATTTCTTCTTGTCCATCCCTTTACGTTATTTTTATCTCTCTTCATTCTTTAAGGTTTCTTTCTTGAGGTCGTCTCAATTTCGTTCTTTCTTTTCCATTCCTTTCATAAGTCTCCTTCTTTCCACCCATCGCCTACTCCACCCTCTACGAAATTCCTTCATTTATTTCTGAATAGCCGTCGTTGCGAACAATACTCACAAAATGAAGCACAGTGGCAAAAAAAACTTATAATTCCTAAGCCTGAAAATGTTCCAGCTTCATTGACCAAAACGGAACGGTGATTTTGATGGAAGGGTTAAAAAGGAACCATGTATTACCAAATTCTTAGATAAATGCTCTGATCAAGGAAACTCAATACAGAGGCCCTAGAATTGATTGTTTCTTGGAGGAGGTAAATGGATCTTCTCTACAAGGAGGTGTAGACGTGTTTTCCGCCATTAGCTTGATAGGAACAAAATGGCGGATGATTATGAACGTAGCAGACGACATTCGTTTCGATGCGTTTGTCTCTTTGATAAGCCTCTTGTTTTCGTTTATTCTTCATCTGATATAGTTAGGAATTACCCTTGATTGATTATCGATGATGGGCAGACAGGAATTGGTCGATCGCTTGAGATCTTCTAATGTGGAACTGGCGTTGTTTAAACTCTTTGTCCCCGACAAAAGACTTAAGGCTCAAATTATTTGGTTGCTATTTAGAAAACATTATTTTTTGAATAATAAGATAAAGAATATCATGAATAGCAAAAAACAATTGATGATTGATAAAAATATGACCCACTCAAAGCAATAACTCTTTTTTAATGATCCTCAAACAATAATATGTCACCCATGGAAAAACTATTCGGGTTGGATTGATACAAATTCAGTAAAAGTACGAGTTATGGCTTCCCTATTATTTAAGCTTCACGGATATAAATTTCAAAATTTTTGCTCAAATGATAGTCAGGAGGAGAAATGTCAGGTGAATGTGGGGAATGCTACAAGGCTTCATATCCCAATTCTCTGTGCTCAGACACAGTCAGCTTAGAGCTGCAATGTCTGCTCTGTCACGGACCATTTCATTCAGTTTATGTTGGCCACTGCTGTCAATAATTCTTCATAATTAAGAATATGTTCCGGCTTCAATTGAGGTTTATTATTGGTATTCATACTTCCTGAGCTATTGAACCAATGCTGAGCAGTTCACTCTGTATAATACTCGACGTCTGATTTTGTTCATCGATATGTGACCTCGAATAAGCTTAACCAGTGCATTATAGACAGAGATATAGAATCGAGATACCCTTAAAAACAGTTTTAATCAATTAGGGCCAAAGGTCCCGTTTAGCCCGTTTGCAGAAACTAGCTGGAAACCCCACCCTTAGCGAGTACTATCAGTTAGTAAACCCCAAGTAGATAAACCTGCAAAGGAACTTTGGGGATGTTTCGTTTAGAATCAAGACGATGAGAAAATATACTGTTCTAAGCCTGAGCAAGAAACCAGTCTCTTGAATATAAAGTCCTGCTGAATATTTAACTTGGACAGGAAACCTACGACGGAAGTTATTGGTTCTTGTCTGAAATGAAAAAAGTAATTTCCTTCTGTGAATGAATTGACATTTGGAGAAGAATAATATCTATTAACTTTTGTGATTAAATAAAGATGTCAAGGCAAGGAATGCGAATATAAGATAGGAATTTTATCAGGTTGAGTGGGTTTATTGAGTGCGGCAAGAGCAGGGACCGGGAGATGGGAGGCTGTGTGAGATAATGAATAGGCTGAGAGAAGAATAAAGATATCATAGAATTAAACAAACAAAGGAAAAAAATATAGGTAGGAGACTAAAGATCGGAGAAAGGTCGACTGAAAGATGGAGACAAAGAAGAGAAAAGGTAGAAAGCAAGAATTGGAAACGCGAAAAAGGGATCCAAATGTCTGTTTTGTCCGTCTGTTACAGCGTAACCCAGAAACCACAGAACATATCCCCATAAAATTTTATATGTGATGATGGGATCCCAAGGCATGTTTTAGCTGACTGTTTTTTATTCAATTCTATAGAAAAATAATAGTGAGAGGTCTGCGATTGCGCTCATTCCGATAAAAATGATTTTCATTTTCATGTATCTATCTATAATATAAGTCTGATTCTGCTCATCTGTGTGTGAACTCCAAGTAGCCGAAACGGTGCATTGAGAGGTATAAGAACATGAAAGAGGTAAAGATGCTACTCAGGCATATCTACCCCGAAACAGGGTACCAACACTGATCTTCTGTAGAAGTGTCGGGAAGCGACTTTTCCATCATAGGAAGAACGCAGAGATACTCTGATTATAGGCAGAAGTGTAGTGAACTCTCGCTGTAACAGCACCCGTTCTGACGGCACTGTTTAATGGCACATACGTATGTTTTTATATTCTCACAAGACCATTGTCGGAGATTAGTATGCAGCAACAGCACATGAAGATTCAGTGCATCATCTTGAAAAATAATATTAGTAAACCCTTAAAATAATGCCACCTATTAACTTATATCTTCATCAGCCTTTTAACGTTCGTTGTTGGATATAGACGTTCCCAAGGACTCGCCACAACTCTCTATCGCAGACGTGGGAGAGGCAGTATTTCTGAACTTGTCATCTTATTTTCTACCAACCGCAGTTTCGCATATGAACCTACGTGGTGTCCAGCAGTTGTTTGACATTCTTGCAACAAGACCAGCCCATTGCCATTTCAGTTTTTCAATTGATTCTATGAATTCTTTATTATTGCATCATTTTTCCTGTTCAAGGTACTTCTTAAGAACGCACTGATACGTTCAATAAAAAAATCAATTGCATACCACTAAACAAGAAGATCCCATTAGTCTTAAAAAAGAAAGCTATATAACCAATGCGTCCTCTAGATAGTCACCTATTGAGCTGAAACATGGAACCTAACGAAGAGACTGACCTGCAGACTGAGAACCATGCAACGTGCACATTAAAGAATCATATTCAACCCCACATGGAGAGATCACAAGACAGCATAGTATATCAGAGGGAAAACAGAAATCTGAAACATCATAGAAACTATTAGAAAACTCAAATGGCAATGGGTTGGTTATATTGCAAGAATGGCAGACAACCGATGGACGTCAAGATTCACAACATGGATCCCCAGGCAACCGAGGCCGGCAGGATACAAGATGGAAAGACGAATTATACGAATTCAGAAAGCTTGCTGCCACGATGCCCATGATAGAGAGTTGTGTCGAATCCTGGGGAAGGTCTATGTCCAACGAAGGACGTAGAAAAACTGATGATGATGATGATGATGATGATGATGATGATGATGATGATGATGATGATGATGATGATGATGATGATGATGATGATGATGATGATGATGATGATGATGATGATGATGATGACTTATCCATTCATTCATTTCATTTTCAGGCCAGTAATCTGTAAGTTGGACTTTGGCAGGACCAGATTAAAGTCGCTTGATGCCCTAAACATTGTCCCAAAATGGTGCCCCCCACCTTGGTACTCATTGATTAACTGACAAGATTTCAAAAATGAAACATTACTGAAGAAATGAAGATTATACTCATTCAAAACACGTCAAAATGAGTTAGGAAAAATACTACTTCATTAAACCGAATCTTTACCAATAAAACTTGTGCTTGCATAATGACCATTTTTCTACGATAGTACTAGCGAGGAGGATGGATCATTTGAATGTTAGAATCAAATCTTTATATAAGAGAAAAATAAATTTTAAATTCAAATGTTCGTGTCAAACAATTTGAACAATTATGTTATTTCAACCCAGGAAACTTCAAGAAACATGAGACGCCCATTCACTTTCGATGCTCTTAGCACGTACTTATTTTGCCTAATCGTAAATCCACGGCCGGGCATTTGATAGTGAAATGGTGATAAAAAGTCATTTTTTAATGTACTTTTTACTTTCTCATTATTAATACACTTCGTACAAAATCCACCCGTTATAATACGCAATTCGTAATAACGGCACCCCTTGAATCTTCGGGATGCGTCGTAATAACGAGAGTCAACTGTACATTAATTTCTTTTTTTTTTCTGCTTGTTAATACTCAAAAATTTTTTTTCTTATTCTCTAAGTAACATTCCTTACTCACGGAACCTTTTTTCCCCTTATCTCCGGGGCGGAAAGCGAAAGAAGCAGACGATAACTTTGTCACGTGGCTGAATAAATAAATAAACTCCAACTTTCCGAATCGTTGATTTCTTCAACTCGGAGAAACTTTGCCTTTAGCCGGATGGGCGTCCCAACCACTACACACTCTCACTTGGAGCCACTAAATCAATTCCAAAACATTTTAGGCATGTTGAATTGTTGGGCTACCCTCACAGACATCAAATTCAATCTCTCCTCGTTCTTAACACTATTTCGACCCTTTTTTTGGCATTATTTCATTTACTTACATCTATTTCTTCAACCCATCTTAATTTTTGTCCCTTTTTCTTTCCTTCCTTCAACTTTCCTTTTTTTTTTTAGTTTTAACTTCTTCCCTCCCCAATCTTTCCTTTTCTTTCTTTCCCTTTTCTCTCTTTTTTTTTTCTTTCCTTCGATTTTCTTTCCTTCACTCCTTCCTCTTTTTTGTCTTTTTGTTCTCTCTTTCGTTTGTTATCCATTTTTTTTTCTATTACTTATTCACAATAATTCCTCTCCAACTCTTTTGATTTTCATTTACTAGAACCTGTCAACCAAAACTGTCACAAAAAACCATCAACACAGGTTTCGTCAGTTTTCAAGTTGGCTATATATCATACATGTATCTTGCGTACAGGCCGAACCAATGGGGCTGTAGGGCTGAAATTTTTTTATCATTCTCTCTTTATGTCTAGAAAAAATCTGTCTTGCAAAATTCCCTCTAAATAGGTTTTTAGTTGGGGTTCACTTTGCAATCTAAGTTTTTGCTAAATTGACCCCTTAGTTTTTGTCCAACGGCATTTACACTTTATTATGTTTTTTTTCTCCAAATCCTCCCTCTAAATACTTGTTTAGAAGAGGATTCAGTTTGTAATCTAAGTTTATGCTAGATTGATCTCTTAGTTTGTGCCCGCTTGTTTTTTTTTTTATATACGAACTATTTTGTGATCACTGCCCAACAACAGGCAAGAGAAGTAATTTATTCATTGATCAGCTCATTTTCTAATTTTTTAGTTGATCACCCCAAATACGGCATTCTGCCCAAATACGGTTTCTATTAGATAGCAAACTAGACCCTTTTTCTTCTATTTATTTCTCCATCATTTTATTTCGATTATATATCCTTTTTCTACTAGTTCCTTGACTTCCATCTTGTTTTCGTTTTCATTCTTTCGTCTCATCTATCCAATTCACAATCATTTTCCTTCAATCGACATAATTCTCTTTCTTTCTACTTTTTGTTTTCTTTCTTTCCTCTGTTCTTTTTTCTTTTGCTCTCTTTCTTTCTTCAATTCATCTTCCTTCATTACTTTCCTTCTTCTGCTCAATCGTTTGCTTCCTCTCTTCCTTTTTCTTTCTTACCCTCTTTATTCTTTCCTCCACTTTCTATTCTTCACTTGTTTCACTTTCCCCTCTTTCTTTCTTTTTTTTCTCTCATTTTGTTCCTTTTTTCTTTCTTTCTATTCTTCTTCCTTTCGTTTGTTCGTTTGACTCTTTCTTTCATTCCATCTCTTTCATTCATTCTTTCGTTTTCCTTCCTCTCTCTGTTCCCTTTGTTCCTTCTCTCTCTTTCTCTGTCTGTCTGTCTGTCTGTCTGTCTCTTTGGTCGTCTTTTTTTTTCATTTTCTTTTCCATTTTTTCGTTTACCCTTCTGTGTTCTTTCATTACCTTCCTTTCTTTCCTTCTTTTTTTAAAAATTCATTTTGTTCATCTCATTTTCAGTTTTTTTTAAAATTTCTCATTCTTTTCTCTTTCGTTCTTTCTCTCTTTCTTTCTTTCATTCATTTTTCATTATTTTTTTTTTGCTTACCCTTCTGTCTGTCTTCCTTCCTTCTTTTCTTTCTTTCTTTTTTTCTTTCTTTCTTTCTTCCTTTCATTGATTTTGTTCAATTTCTTTTTTTTTTCATTTTTAACGTTTTCCCTCTGTTCTCTTTCATTCCCTTTTTTCTTTCCCCCTCTCTTTCCTCCCTTCTTTCATTTTTTTTTTTCATCTTATTTTTCTCCCTTTCATTACCTTTCAATTTAATCCTATCGCCGCCCTCCAATTTTCCCTGCGTGGTGATTTTTCCGGTAACCTGGGCCCTTTCGAAAATCTATTCGAATGAATCAGGTCACCAATAAAATCTATTGAGTTACCCGAAATGAGAAAAGGTCGTCTCCTCTTCAACGAACCACTCATTCTCCTCATCCTTCTCCTCCCTTCCCTCTCCTCCCAAAAGTTGTTTTCGGATTGGATCTTAAAATCTCGTTCAAGTCTCGTTTCGCTATCGGTGTTTAACAGTTCGCTACGTTATTTTCCTCCACGCCACTTCCATTGCATTTCATTAGTAATTCTTTCTTTCTTTCTTTCTTTCTTTCTTTATTCATTTATTTATTTATTTATTTATTTCATTCTTTCTCTCTTTCTTTCTTTTTCCTTCCTTCTTTTCTTTCTTTCTTTTATTTTTTTCCTTTATGGAAGGTATGCTATATTTTCCTCCCTTTTATTTCTCTCTTTCTCTTCTTTCATAATTCTTGGGATATTTTTTTTCATATTTATCTACAACACATTTTCCTCCATATTTTCTCTAGCCTTTTCTCTCACACCTTTGCCTTCTCTTCCCCCCCCCTCTCTCACACACACACATACACACTTGGTTTCTCTTTTTGCCTCTATTTCTCTTTCTCACTCTTGACTTCTCTCTCTTTCTTTCTCTCTCTCTCTCTCTCTCTCTCTCTCTCTTTATCGCCTTCCTCTATAGTTTGCCTTCTCTTGCTTTCCTCACCCCCATTTTACCATCTCTCTCTCTCTCTCTTTACCATCTCTCTCTCTCTCACACACACACACAAATACTCCATTCTTATCTCTTACACTCTTGCTTCCTCTCTCACTTGCTTTCATTCTCTCTCTCTCTCTCTCTCTCTCTCTCTCTCTATATATATATATATATATATATATATATATATATATATATATATATATATATCCAACCAGGATAAGGATGCAAGTCGAAAAAGTCGAAAAGAACCATTGTATAATAACAAAATTTCTGAATGCCGAATATAATCTGTTAGGTTGGTTAAAAATAATTGTTCTTTCTCGTTATCATGTTGAAAGCTGTATATCTCAACTTAGAACGTGAGTTATTAATCAAAATAAAGAATCTTAAGATTCAATGCATTTTTGACGACTAGAATTAAATCCATTTATCCAGGAGGCTTAAAATTCTAGCATCCTCGAACCAATGAATTATCCGAAGATATTTTGAGCTGCTGTTTGGTTCTTGAAGACCTTCCCTTGCAAGAAGTAGTCGAAATGCCTGAAAGAGTGGTAGTAGGTTAGAGATAGGTCTGGTGAATAAGCAGGGAGAGATCGAGTTTTGTAGCCTACTTCGTCCAATTTCTGCAGGGGTCGTTTGTGCAATATTCAAACGTTTTTGCTCTTCCATTTCGGTGCAAATATCGAACAACTGTTGAATGGTCATTGTTTAGTTCCTCTGCAACCTCCACGAGTTGTTTTATGTAGGTCTGCCTCAATAATGATCCTCATTTGAATGCCGTCAATCACAGAAGGAGGTTCACGACCCATCTCATCTTCAAAGATTTCGTCTCCGTTTCGAAATTTTTGGAACCAATATTGAGCTGCAAGTTCGTTGACGGTCCACTGCCCAAATACTTGATTGATATAACGATCAGTTTCTGATGATTTTGAACACATTCAACAAAATTGCTTGAATTTGCTTTTGTTCCATGTTTGATCGGATTGCCACAAATAAACTGAGATTAATATTGAAAAGAAAACGGTCAGCTTGAGTAAAGGAAAAATCACGCTTTAAAACGGTATATTTCATGAACATAGTTAAATAATATTTGTTTTTTTTTTTTTTCCAAAATAAGCATCAAAGATTGAAATAACAAAAACACAATTATGTTTGCTCCAACCTGATATTTCAAAGTTTGTTTTTCCAGTCATTACGCTAACCCTTCCCATCAGCAAATGCCGTCCACTATTCAAATGCTATGACAAGCTCCTTTGCTTAATTCAGTGGTTCCCAAACCTTCTCAAATCACGGCACCCTTCGCGTATAGATTTTTTACTTGTGGTCCCTCAAGTCGGAAAATATTGAACGATTGCATGTACGTTCTTGTGGTTGAAAAATGAATGAATCATTTGATTTAAATTCATTTAAAAAAAAGACAGATCTGGTTAGTCACCCAATAGAAACCGTCACGTGATCAACATCTTTTGGCAGCATGTCGTGCTGGGGTGATCAAACAAATGATCTAAACAAGTATTTAGAACGGATTAAAAAACAAACAAACAAACGTAACAAATGAGAAGTAAATGTTTCAATTTTCAACCCATACATATATAGCCAGCCAACAAGCCAAACTAACTTGAAAACTTAGAGAAACCTATGATGACATTTTTTATGACAGTTTTGGTTGGAGGTCTCTAATATGATTTCGTTTTCTTTTTCATCACTGTATACCATCTCGTGGGACATAAATGAAACATTGATCTTAACGTAGGGTTAAAAAGTATTGCGTCCGTGACATCATAGAAACTATGAAAAAAATCAAATGGCAATGGGCAGGCTATGTTGCAAGAATGAAAGACAACCGATGGACATCACAACTCACAACATGGATCCCTAGAGATCAAATTAGAAACCGAGGCCGACAGAACACAAGATGGAGAGATGAACTGGACAGATACAGGAAATACTGGCTCGGCGACGCCCAGGATAGAGAATTGTGGCGAATCGTGAGGAAGGTCTGTGTCCAACGACGGACGCTAAAAGACTGATGATGATGATGATGATGATGATGATGATGATGATGATGATGATGATGATGATGATGATGAAATCTTTTGGCTTTCTGGTAGAATAATTACGAAGGATAACAACTGTGTTCTGATTATTGGTTTCTAAGTATCGTTTAAGCTTATTCGGAAGCTTGCATTTTATCTGCCAAAATTTTCATACACAATACACACAGGTATCTCTTTATTGTTGATATATGTCGAAGTAAAACCAGTCTCAATAACTATCATCATATTTCCGATATATCAGCTTTCAACCATCTCGACTTCCAGTTTGTGTGATATTTTTCACTCTCACTATAATCCCTAGTGCTGGGTGTAGTTAAACTCTTTGAAAAGACCTTCATTTAGAGACACTATTCCACAACAGAATTCGTGTTGATCTACTTACTATATACAGGATAATGTTGGGTCTACACGCTATCAACCAAGACTGTAATTGCAGCATCCGTCAAGATAAAATCATGCTACTGTCATCTGTAAGCGATGCATACTGAGGTTACAACAATAAGCTACAAATCCTTGCAGCCATTGGGGTTAAAAAAAATCACTTCTCAGATGGACTTGTCGCTATCTAGAATAAGTTATCAGAAACCATGGTCTCTTCTCCAAACGTAAACATATTCAAATCGAATCTCAGAAAAAGATCTCAGATTCCGAATTTCAAGTATAAATTTTGGAACTAAATAATAAACTTTAGTAGGACTCCATGTACTGACTTTTCTAACCTAAAAATTATCCTGATTGAGATACGAATTGAGATTCAAAAATATCCAACAACACCCCAGGGAGCTGCGACGCACATTTTGGGAAATCACTGCCTAAACCCCTTTCTTCCCTAGCCCTTATCTGACGTGCCCCCAATGTTAATCTCAATATTTGAATTCTTCACCTCACGATTTTTTATATTTGCTAACCAACATGAGCGACAGGCGGAGCCATTTTCTTTCTAGACCTTCGCCTCTTTTTTTTTTTTAAATCTTGAGCTTAATCAAAATGACGGACACTACATTCCGGTAGGAATCATTTGAGGAAAGAAGTGTTGTCTGCTTTCTTCATCGTTCATTTCGTGATTTGCAGCGCAGCCATTGTTCTTGTGTATTCCTCTTTCTCCAGCGTTCCTTTTCTCTTTCGTTCTCTCTCTCTTCTCATCATTTTTCTGATCTTCTACCAACATCTCTCCCTCTCTCTCTCATTATCTCTCTTTTTTATTTCTCTGACCATCTCTTTCTCTCTCTCTCTCTCTCTCTCTCTCTGTTCATCTTTTTCCTTTCGTTGTCTTTCTTTTTCTCTCTCAATTGTTGCCTTTTTCTCTCCTTTTGTCTTTCCCTTTCCTTCTCAGTTTGGTTTCTCTTTCTTTGTTTTCGTCTTTTTATTTCACTCCTTGTTTTCCTCTTTCCCTCTCAGTCTTTCTCTCTTTCTCTCTCTGTCTCTATCTGTTTGCCTTTCTTTTCATCTCTCCCTTTGCCTCTTTTCAACCCCCTTTCTCCCTTCACCTTTTTTTCTCTCTCTCTCCATCTATCTTCTTTGAGTCTCTTCCTTCTATTCTTTCTCTAATTCCCTAGATCATTTTCTCTAAATTAAGAAAATTACTACCTGGGTATCGGGCCATGTCAGACATATTCGTGTAAAAGACGAGAGGTTGACGTTCCTTCGATAGATAAAAAAGAGACGAAGAAGAAAAAACAGGAGGGGTAGGGGGAACACTAATAGAATTAAACAGGTCTGGTTAGTTATTCAAAATAAAGCCTCACACTACCAACATCATTTGGCTGCATGTCATGTTGGGATGATCAACTGAAAAATTGGAAAAAGGGGGTCATCAATGAAGGAGTTACTTCGCCTGTCTTTTGCTGGATCACGGAAGAGTCTGAATTGGAGAAAAACAAGCATGGACGCAGCTGGGTACACTCTAGGGATCAATTTAGCATAAACTTACATTGCAAAATGTACCAGCAACTAATATCCTATTTGGACGAGTTATGATAAGAAGTAAATGTTGAAATTTTCAGCCTTCTTATTTCACTAGTGCTTCCTGTACGTATAACACATACACAGCCAGCCAGACCAGAAAACTGAAGAAACCTCTGACCTATGTTCATAGTTTTGGTGGACGGATTCTTACAGAGAGAGAGAGAGAGAGAGAGAGAGAGGGGAAGGGAATAGAGAAACATAAGAAAACGAAAGTAGGAACGAAAGAAAGACAATAAAGGAAAGAGGACACACGGATGAATGAAAAGAAGAAAAGAAGAAAGAGGGAGAGGGAAAGAAAGAAGGAAAGAAGGGGAAAAATGGAACAAAGCAAGGAAAGAAAGAAGATTAGAAAAAAGAACCAGTAAAGAATGAGAAAGAAAGGAAAGGAGAAAGTGGATAATTTGGGGGAGGAGAAAGCGGAGGAGACGAAGGAAGAAGAAGATGTGGAGGAGAAAGAAGGCAAGGAGATAAGAGGGAGAGGGGGAGAAAATAAAAGGATAAGGGCAGAGAGGAGAAGAGAGCAAAAGATGGAGGGGGAGGTGAGGAATGCTAAGGGAGAGAAAAAAGAGAGTAAGAGATGGAGGAGGAGGTAAGGAGGCTTAAGAATGCTAAGAGAGAGAAAGAAGAGAGCAAAAGAATGAGGAGAAGGCAAAGAGAGGGACAAAAGTGAAAGATGGAGAGGGGGGAGGCAAAAGAAGACAGAAAAAAGATGAGAGGTAGAGGGAAAGGATGAGAGAGAGAGGGGGGAAACGAAGTGAAAAAGAAAGGAGAAAGAATAAAACGAAGGATGGGGAAAGCAAAAAAAAAAAAGAAGAAAGAAGACTGAAGAAGGGGAGAAAGGCTCCAAATGAAAAAGCAAAACCCACGATAACAAACATGAAGGAGAAAAAGCTGATACTTTCTTTGGAGACCCCAACCCACCTTTTCTCTATCCAACCAGACTGCGACCGGACAGCACAATCTTAACAACCACACCAACTCCCGTCGGGGACGACCCTGGTTCTATAATACAATTACTGAATACAATGTAAACGGAAAGTGGCGTGTAATGCGGTGGGAAAACGAAAAAGATTGTGACTGACGAAGGAGAAGTAGGCGAGGTCGGCCATTAAACCCCCGAGCGACAGATCACGAACCCTAGCGGACGTGTCTCTCATTAAACAGCGAACAGGGTAGATAACTCAATCTTGAATGCTCTTCCAGTGGTGTTTTCTTTTGCAGGTTAACGTAATTTAGGAGTCACAAATTGAATTGTACTTTTGTTTGTTTGTTTGTTTGTTTGTGAGTCGAGGGAAAGTGTATTTATATGGAAAAGAAAGGGACTTTTTTTATTGTTATTGTTTGTTTACCTCTGCCAACGAAGTTTGGAGAGGTATATGTATTCACTCCTGTCTATCTGACCCCCTGTCTGTCCACGTAATATCTATAAAAGTTCTCAATGAATTTCAATGAAATTTTATGGAATGGTGTGGCAGTAAGAATTGATTGAATTTTAGGCTGATCCAGGATTTTTTTCTACAGTTACCTTCTTTGCATCGTAACTTCACGTCCACACAATAAGATGAATTTTGGAGCGGATCTAGGATTTTCTCCTGATTGAGGGATACTTTTTGAGAATATACTTATGAATTTATTCATGTTTGTCTTGAAAATATCTCCAGAGGTTCTCAACGAATTTCAATAACACTTTGTAGTAGGTTGGGTCATAGGCTAAGAAAGAATTGATTAACGTCTGGGGCTGAACGAGGAATTTTCTTACAGTTACCCCAGCATGGTAGGTATATATGAACTGATTTTCATTCAGTTTTCAGAGACAATGGTGTTGACAGAGATATGCACTTTCTGAGTGCTTTCTAGTTCGCACCAGTCTTACTGAGGTACGGTAGTATATATTAGTCAGCATCTCTCAGGGAAGAAAGAGAGAAGAATTGAAATGTAAGTCAGATGTTCTTGGATTTTAAAAACAGTTCCCCAAAACTAAGAAAATATGAAGATTTTTGAGAAAGAAAGATCTACCTATCTATGTTTGTTTATATATATATATATATATATATATATATATATATATATATGACTCAATATATCTTTGTATGTATCTGTCTTTGCATATCTCTATGAGAATTATAAATTGCGTCATATTATATAGAGACTTATTTGAAATGATTCCCCGTCATTACGCGGTCAATATAACACTCAATCCGGATAACGTAAATTAAATAAACATTTAAAGAAAATGGGGCTACTACAGGAATCGAACCTGCAACCGACAAGGTAGCTGTTTCCACGTAGCGTTGAGCTACATAGCAATGCAAAGGTCAAATAACTGCTTTCAACCTGAATTCTCTTCTCGTTTTTTCTCAGTCAATTCGTCTCTTTCAACGCGACAGTTATGTATTTAAGAAATGGACATAGTTGGTCCGACAGAATGAATTATGAATTGTGTTATACTATATAGAAACTTATTTGAATGGCGGGAGATCAGTTCAAATAAGTTTTTGTATAATAAAACGCAATTTATAGTTCATTCTATCAAACCAAATATGTTCATTTCTTAAATACATATCTATCCATATCTGACTACATGTCACCGCATGTATTTATCTTTACATATCTCTCTATGTGTTCTGACTCAATATATTTCAATACGTATTTGACAACTCATATCTCAATATGTATTTCATTATACATCTATAGATGTATTTTACATCATGTATCAATGTGTATGTCACTATATGTCACTATATGTATTTGACTCTATATGTCTATAAGTGCATCTATTTCTTTATACATCTGCCTATGTATTTCTATGTGTATTTTCCTCTATATGTCCCTATATGTACGTTTCTATATATCTATATATGTATTTAACTTTATGTCATTATATTTATTTGACCCTAAATATGGATCCCCGTGATCACGTGTGCAACCGAGGCCGGCAGTGTTGGATGGAGAGATGAGCTAGATAGATTAAGAAAGTACTGGCCCCGCAACGCCAACGATAAAAAAGTGTAGCGAATCCTGGGGAATGTCTATGTCCAACGACGGACGTTAGAAGACTGATGATGATGATGATGATGATGATGATGATGATGAAGTATATGTATTTATCTTTACGTATCACTCTATGTATTCGACACTTTCGAAACATATATATGTAGCTGACTCTATTTCCATTTGTCTCTTCGTATTTTTATTTTTAATTGGTTATATACCTCCTTATATATTAAACTCGATATGCAGTGCATTTGACAATATATATCATTATATACTTGACTGTATAAATCAGTGTATGTATTTGTCTCTCTATATCTCTATGTCTTTGACTCGATATGTCTCTATATGTATTTGACTATATATCTCAATTTCTATTCGACTATATATATATCACTATACATACTTTACTGTATATCTTTATATGTATTTGACCAGAAATTTCCTTATATTTGTCTAAATATTGCTATATGTATTTGTCACTAAATGTCTCTATATTCATCTGTTTATATGTTGCTCCATGAATTTGTCTGTATATGTCTCTTCTTATCTATCTTTATCTTTTTCTAGTTTATACACCAAAGTTGAATTACTATATGCACTTTTTGTTTCAAGATTCCGCCATTTTTAAAACCGAATGGAAATCAAGTGCTGCTTGGCCAAGCAACAAAAATAAAAGGGTTAGATAAGATAGACGATGACGAAAATCAGCTGATCATGTCAACACTGGTGGACTTCTTAGGCCGCACTGTCAGTCCTTATTTAGAAATGATGTTTGGTGGACTCAGAGAAGCCTGAAAGAGAGAGAGTAAGAGAGGGGGGTTGAGAGGCAGAGAGAAAGTGAGGGATAGGGACACAAGTGGGAGAGTGAGAGAGGGTGAAAGTGGGGGAGAATAATGGGGAGAGTGAGGAAAGAGAGTGGAGAGGGAAAGCAATGTCAAGAATAGCCCAGTCCCGGGAATCAGTATCCCGAAACTACAAGGAACCTTCCTTTATAGTACAATAGGGAGGCACTACCCTGGGGTTGGATTTCCTTGCACAAGCCTCGCCTTGTTTATATTACAACCGCCCAAACGCCAACGGAAAACAACTGGGGATCCGATACTCAACTCTGATCCGAGCTCGAAGCCTTGAGAAAGGAGCCAAAAGATTGAAGAAGTCAAGAACTTTTGAATTTTTTTTAATGTTAAACGCCGTGTTTTTTTAATATTTTCCATTAGTGAGACAGTTCAAGAGAAGAAACAAATTTTCAACGAATCTCTCTCTTTAATAAGAAGCATCTTCGGCTATTTTCCACCGAAGATCCAACTATCATGTTATGTCTCCACCCTATGGGCGTTCGCAAATCACAGCAACGCCATACGGCTCAGTAAGATCATCATCATCATCAGCAGCAGCAGCAGCAGCCTTTCGGCGTCCAAAGATTCTTCCTATCATGAGCATTGCGGAGCCAATACTTTCTAAACTTGTCTAATTCGTCGCACCATATCATATTTTATCGGACACAGTTTCGCAAGTAATCTCTGGGGATTCACGTCATGAATCTTAATGTCCAGCAGTTGTCTACCATTCTTGTAACGCGAACATCCAATTGCCATTCGAGATTTACAATAGTTTTTATAATATCTCTGACTCCTGCTTTCCCCTCTAAAAATTTTGAGCTCTCTTCTGATCTCTAAGTATTCTTTGTTTTGAAATATTCATCCTTTATTTCCACTAAAGATTACAGGTGTCTATATTGCAATTTGTGACCAAACGTTACAGGTGCCGAAAATATATTGTGAGTAACTTCATAATTATTAAAAGCAAAATAACAAAAAAGTAACTTTAATTTAACGCCAAGACCAGTGATACAACATTACCTCAGTTACTGCTCTAGATACCTTGCTGAACAAAACTGCGCTAAACAGGTTCATTATAAAATTAAACATTGTTGAAATAGAATATCCAGAAATCTCTCTCTGTATTGCTGCTCCCAGCCAGGGTCATTCTTATCATTTTAATAATATAATGTCATTAATGAGCCTCAACAAGATGGAATATATTAGTGCTGTATATGTGTATTTATCTCGTAGCTCCTCACGGGGGCTGGTGAAATATAACTCATTATCATCAGTCTTTTAACGTTCGTCGTTTGACATAGACTTTCCCCAGGATTCGCCATATTTCTCTATCGTTTGCGTCGCAGAGCCAGTATTTTCTAAATCTGTATAGTTCATCTCTCCATCTTGTGTTCCGTCAGCCTCGGCTTCGCATGTGATCTCTGGGGATCCCTATTATGAGTCGTGATGTCCATCAGTTGTTTGCCATTCTTGCAACATGACCGGCCCATTGCCATTTGAGTTTTCTAATAGATTCTATGATATCTCGGACATCTGTTTTCTTCCTGATATATTATACTGTCGTGTGATCTCTCCATGTAAGGTTGAGTATGATTTTCTCATGTTCATGTTGCACGCTTATCAGTTTGCGAGTCTGTCTCTTGGTTAGGTTCCATGTTTCAGCTCCATAAGTGACTATCGGGAAAATGCATTGGTTGTATACTCTTCTTTTTAAGATTACTGGGATTGTCTTGTTTTTGAAATATAACTCGTTGTCGTTATATATCAGCACACACATTTCAGCTCCGTAAGTGACTCACAAGGGGAATTCATTATTTGTATTCTCTTTAGGACTAATGAGATTTTCTTGTTCTTGAAGGTTGAGCTTGTTCTAACGAAAGCTTGCAAAGCTTGAGTGATTCTTCGATTGACTTCTACTTCTTTTGATGATTTCATGGATATTCTTTGTCTTAGGCAGATGTATAGTGGTTAACTTTCTGCAGATTCTTTCGATTTTGATCTCGATGTCTCATTCTCGTATACATATGGCGAACTGACCAAAGTTTATAGTATAGAGTTATTTCTGAGATTGCACATGATGCAATTTATTTATTTTGGAAATTTAACTTTATCAAATTTCAAGGTTTTTTTTTCTAACAATAAACTCATTCTTGTTGTTTATATTGATCACACGATGTTCCTGTCGAATTATTCTACAGCTTTCTCCAGGTGAAATACATAATGTGCTTAAAGAAAGAGTCTCTTTTTTCTGGTGTCTTTCTCTTTCAATGCTATTTGTCGTTCTCAAAATTATAGACTGTATCATTTCTGAATTCATTACGAAAAATATTTGAAAGACGATCTTTTTCAAATAGATATTGAACGGAGTAGCGCTAAGCGGGGTACACACTTTTCAGAATTCCTTTGTGTTTTTGAAATACCGGCCTTTTAAACACAATTTGTTTTCTCTCATTCTGACACATTTTTAGAAACCGTCTATTTAAACTCACCAAAACTGTCAACATAGGTTTCTTCAGTTATCATGTTGGTTTGGCTGGCTAGCTGGCTGTGTATGTATACATGTATGCTGCTCACAGGTCGAACCAAAAGGAGTTAGAAGACTGAAAACGTAAACATTTAATCCTTATTGTGTCTACAAAAAAAAAAGAAAAGTTTTTCATTGTTTTTCAACTCCATACCCCTGTGATTGGTTTTTAGAGGGAAGTTCAATTTGCAATGTAAGTTTATGCTAAACTGATCCAGTGGTTTGCGTCCGCTTGTTATTCGAAACTACGAACTTTTAGTAATCCTCTGTCCAATAGAATACTTGAGAGGCAACATATTCATTGATCACCCTTTTTTTTCCTCCAATGTTTTAATTGATCAACCCAAACATGGCATGCTGGAAAGAGACGTTGGTCTCGTGACGATTTTCTATTGGGTGACTAACCAGACCTGTTTTTGTTTTTTGGTTTTTTTTTTCAAATTATGCGTTAAGAAACTGCTTTTTCGCAGGCAATATGTTGCCCGCCTTCGTGATTCCGAGTTGGGTTCGTGTCGCTCGCAAAGAGGATCTGAGGAAATATTTTGTGATATTGTCTGTGGCCTTCATGGGCGCCTGATTGCAACGTCGTCTCATGGCGAGTTCTGCCTTTTGTGTCTTGGAACACCTTCCTCTACGACACCCCCTTCCGAAGCCTTCCTATTCAACCAACCTTCATACCCACCCACTTCTCCCCTCTCATTCTTATCGATCTCGTTTGTTTTTCCCCCTTCTTGATTTCGGTCTCCACCCACCCGCCTTCTTCCTCTTAGTTGTTGTCTCCCCGATCCATCTTTCTCCTTTTCGGGTCTCTTCTCCTTTCCTCTTTGTTTTTGGTTCTCCCCCTTGTGTTATGATTCTCTTATTTCCCCTCATTTTCTCAGTTTTGCCCCTATCTCTCTCCCCTTATTCTCATCCCCAGTCTTTTCCTCTCTCTTCGAGTTTCCTCTCTTTTCTCGCTTTATCATTTCAGATTTCTTGGTCTCTCTTATCCACACTTTTTATTTTCCACTTTTTCCAATCTTCTTCATTTCATAGCCCACTTCTTTCTTATTATCTCCCCTTTTCATCTTAATATGGCTTTTTATTTTTCCTTTACATTAGTGATTCTCAACGGGGTCAATATCGCCCCAAAGGGAGCGAAAGTCAGTGTTGCTAACTCAAAAAATATGTTCACGCAAACTTGATTGTCAAAAGTGCTTAAAAACAGTAAATTTTTTTCAAAAAGGCCAAAAAACGCCAAAACAAACCATAAAAGGTGCTTGGAATGGTCAAAAACACGCCAAAAAATGTCCAGAATGTTCAAGCACGCTCGTGCTGATTTAGCGATTCTTATACTGCCAAAACAAGAAATGCGCTGTATTAAGCGCAAAAAGTGCTAAATTAGCAACTCTTGCAAAAGGAGAGCCGACGGCGGCGATAGATTGTTACATGTAAATGGATTTTTTGATTAAAAAAAATGAATAAATAGAAAGCATTCTCTTGTTTTATGTCGGCAAAGTCAAAAATTAAGAGGAAACTACTACGATTTGGTGAATTATAAAATAAGTATTTTGTTTTAAGAATTGGTGTGATTATTAATTTCAGTACCCGTTATATCATTCCATTATGCTAGCACGCGTAGGTCACGCCAAAGTTCTAATTATTCATCGTGAACAATTTATCATGAAATTTACTTGACTTAGCCAAGGAGGCATTGCATAGTTGGAAACAAAGTTTCTTTTGGAATATATCCAGTCAATCTGCTTAATGTGACTATTCATTTGATTAAAGGCATTAGATTATGTAGAACAGTCATTCGTCATTCTATACAGGAGGCAATATCAACCCGTGGGTGTAAGTTAAGCTGAAGGGAAGATATATCTTAAGATTAAGCGAAAGGGGGCGATAAGAAAAGAAGATTGAGAAATCCTGCTCGACATACAATGGACTCTACTTTTTGGGGCTTTGTTAGCATGCGTCTTTTCTCTCCCTTCTTGTTGGATTGTTTTTGTTTATGTTTGTCTCTCTCTATATTTTGCTGTCCCCCCCCCCAAACTTTTCTGCCGTAACGAAAAGAAGAACAAACCTCACCAAAATTAGAGGTATAAACTGATATGCAAAAATCACATGCACCTACCGTGATTTGAGCTCACGACCGATTGATAGTCTGGGGTCTGTCTTACTGACAAAATTGACGTTTTAGATGTTAACAAAAATTTATCGTACATATATGCACGGGCTTATTTCCCCCAAATAAATCAATACATTTGAACAAAAATTCGTATTTTCAATATTTGTTTGAATATATATATATATATATATATATATATATATATATATATATATATATATATATATATATATATATATATATACACACACACACAAACGATACAAAGGTTGTGGCAATCATCTTCAATCAGAATAGAGGTAGGAGCGGACTTTGACTCAGCTGCCAGTCTATTGTCTGTCTCTGTCTCTCTGTCTCTCTCTCTGTCTCTCTCTCTACCTCGTCTGCATCTCTTTGTCATCTTTATTACTACTCTCTCCCTCTCTCCTCTTTTTTAAAAAATTTTCTTATCCGCTTTTCCTCCATTTCTTTCCCGAATGTGGTTTTCTGAGTCTTCATTGGAACCAAACAGACAAGAGAGAAAGATGTCGAGCGGCGCGACCACGGACCCTAACACCCCAACGTTGGCACTGGTCCTGCAGTTAACGCCAAGACCTTCTCCTACAACCGGGAAGATAGTGACGGCTGGGGACCAAAGGCTCAAGAATCCGATCACCGATTATTTTCTCTCCGTGGTTGCCATTGTACACTTCCACTATATCCCCGACACACCCTTACTCTCCTTTTTTTTCTTTTTTTTCCTGATCTATCAATTAAACTGACCTACACTCTTCTTCTCGGCATCCCCAGACAGTACTCTCATCAAGCACCACCCAGATTTTCTGTGACAGATATCGACCCAAATCACCGGATATCCGGTAGGTGAGTGAGTAAGGGCGTGGTTTAGAGATGAGGTTCAGGGTTAGTTGGCCAAGATGGAGAGAGAGAGAGAGAGAGGGAAAGAGGGAGAGAGAGGGAAAGAGAGAGCAGGATGATAAAGAGAAAGAGAAAAGGAAGATAGAATGAGAGGGAAATGAGCAAGGAAGATCCACTGAGATAAAAGAGAAAGAAATATTGAGTGAAAGGGGAGAGAAACAAATGTAAACAGGGAGGAGAGAGAGACATAGAGAAAAAAGGAAGATAGAGAGAGAGGGGCAAAAGAGGAAGATTATATATATATATATATATATATATATATATAGAGAGAGAGAGAGAGAGAGAGAGAGAGAAAGAACAGGATTATAAAGAGAAAGAGAAAAGGAAGACAGAAAGAGAGGGAAATAAGCAAGGAAGACACGTCGAGAGAAAAGAGAAAGAAATATTGATTGAAGTGAGGAGAAAAGCAAATGTAAACAGAGAGAAGAGGGGGACAGAGAGAAAAAGAGAAAGACAGAGAGAGGGACAAAAGAGGACAATACATATATATATATATATATATATATATATATATATATATATATAGAGAGAGAGAGAGAGAGAGAGAGAGAGAGAGAGAGAGAGAGAGAGAGAGTGAAGAACGACACAAACACACCCTGCGTGTGAGGGTTGCAGAGTACCGGACACCACACGTCAGGACGATGCCAAATTTCTAAATGTCCGTTTCCAAAATCTTGAAGACCAGCGGCGACTCTCAGAGAGAGGACCGGAAACGACCTTCGGCCCTCATTGTCCATTCGAGAAAGGGAAGATCTTGGCAGGGTCACTCAAAAGTCCTGCATGATCGATGACCGAATGGTTTTGGCCAGAGAACACTCAACTGAACGAATTTCACCACTGACCACGGACATCAGGCTTTTATTTCCTTCCACCAATTGTTGAAGGTTTTATCACAGATCTTTATACGTGCCAGCAAGGTTACTAGACGAGGCTCGGACTGAAATAGCTTCTTGAATCATCACTGACATATTAGAGACCGTCAACCAGAACATCGACTTTTTTTCAGTTTTCAAGTTGGTGCAGCTGGCTGACAAGCTTTTTATGCATAACGTGTATGGGCGACATTAAGGGAGCAAGAGGTCTGACATTCCCAACATTTACTCCTTATTATATCTATGAAAAAAATTTTAAACTCTCCCAAAGGTTTTTCAGTGTGGGATTAATTGCAATGTAATTTTATGCTAAATTAATCCCTTACTTTGTGTCTAGCAGCATTCAAGTTATTTCTTTTAATTCAGATTTTCTTATGATCTCATCCTAACAAAAGGCGAATATTGTAACTTATCCATTGATCGCCCCTAACACAGCATGCTGACAGAGGACATTGGTCATGTGAGAGCTTCTGTCGAGTAACTAATCAGACCTACATTGACAATTTTCAATGCTAACTGAAGTGGGTAAGAGTGTTAACTAGATGGCAGACATAGAAAAGGGCTGTATTGGGGTCAGGTAACACTCAAAATATTTTCTTACGTAGATTAATAGTAATTGCTCTTTTGCTTCACATTGAGGTTACTTCTGGATATCGATGGAAATCTACCTCCAAAATGCACACACACACACACACACACACACACACACACATATATATATATCTTCCAAATTAGGAATAGAGCACTCTGGTGGATGGGGAATATATGCGTGAGTCAATATATCGCTTAGAATTCAACGTTACTGACCGTCCAGTTCGGCGTGGGGCAGAGCTAAGATGCCAGCATTTGAAGCGAAGGTTTCGATCCTACCTGGGATAATGGATAGTCTATAGCCACACTGAAAAGTTGTTATACAACGAAACAGTTGTCTGTAGATGACACAATAATATATCAATACATATATATATGTATATATATCTACATATATATTTATAACTTAATATATATATATATATATATATATCAATATATATATCTCAATATCAATACATATTTATATATATCTCAATATCAATATATATATATATATATATATATATATATATATATATATATCAATAAACGTACGCAAATGTGAGCATGTATGAATCTTAGAGACAAACAATTCGTTTATAATATCAACAACAAAAACCATTTTCACTTTGATTTCCCGTTGATAATTTTACTCAGTTATTTATTATTGTTGTTAGTGGTCCTTTTGACCAATGAGAGAATTGCATTTTTCCCCCGTCGAATTGAATAATAAAAATCGTAAATCATAGTGTCTCTAATTTAAACATGATTTCGAAGATTCATAATTTTTATGTTGATTTTTTCATTCATATCATTACCATTTTTGATATTATTTGATATTCGTTGATACTGTTATTTTTTTTATCATTATTTCATCTTTTGATATCACCATCATTTTTATACTATTTTTTGATACCTTTATATCATTATTATCGACATTATTATTGTTATTATCAACATTATTATTACTGCTACTGCTGCTTAAAAAATGGAAACAAAAAACTGCTTTCTTCGTTTCGTCGAAATGGAAAAAAAATCTACATTTTTTCCATTTTCCGGTGAAAGACCTGAATTTTCAGAGAAAAATAAAATGAAAATTTGAAGGAAAAAAAATGAAATTATGATAATAATTATATACAGAAGGTTTTTAAAATCCGAAATGGAAAAATTACAGTGGGATATTTTTCTATTATTAGAAAGATAAAATTACTTTTCCTCTCTCTCTCAATTTGATTTTTTTTTTCCTTCAGTTTTTGAATTTCGCCGAAATCTTCAATCTTATTGTCGTTATCTTTCCCTTCTCTCCTTCTCCTTCGCTATTTTCTTCTTTTCTTCCTTCGTTCCTCAATTTGGGTCGGGGGGAGGGGTTGTTTGGTTGTTGTTTGTTTTTTTTTTTTCAAATCAAAATTCATATTTTAGCAGTGGCACCTTTGGAAAAAAAAGGGTAGCTCATGGTTTTTGTTGATTTTTTTCAAATTTTAAACATAAATTCTCTTTTTCCTTCTTCTCCATTTTTCTAACTGTATTGCGCAATTCTTTCAGAATTAATGACTCATCATTTGCAGATCGAATGTCTTCATGCTTAGCATCATGAAAAGTATGCTGATCTCGCAGGCTATTAATTTGGATTCTTCTGCACCCTCCCCAAACCATGATTTCATTATCACAGAAAATGCATTGGCCAATTATTTTTTTGCCTGAGGAATTGAATTGGCCAATGACTTACTATAAAAATGTATTGGTCAATGATTTTTACTATAGAAAATGGTGTCGCCAATGACTTACCATAAAAATGCATTGGCCCATGATTTTTACAATAGAAAATGGTATGGCCCATGTTTTTTACTATAGAAAATGGTATCGCTAATGACTTACCATAAAAATGCATTGGCCAATGATTCATACTATAGGAAATGGTATGGCCAATGATTTTTACAATAGAAAATGGTATCGCCAATGACTTACCATAAAAATGCATTGGCCCATGATTCATGATATAGGAAATGGTATGGCAAATGATTTTTACTATAGAAAATGGTATCGCCAATGACTTACCATAAAAATGCATTGGCCAATAATTTACCATAAAAATGCATTGGCCCATGATTTTTATTATAGAAAATGGTATCACCAATGATTTTTACGGTAAAAATTGCATTGCCAATGATTCTATAAAAATTGCATTGTTCAAAAGTGTTTCCTCTAGCTTCCGATTACCTTACACTACCTTTCAGCTAAATTGTGTAATCTATAGTAAGAACGATTCTGGGTTTTATTCGATGGATTCTTCGAGATCATCATGTGTTTGGAACTGCTGACTCGACAGGGGGTATTACATGGAGCAAAAGCAGTGATATTCTGATGGTCATAGGTCTGGAAAATACGTTGTATGTGGGAAAATTCCCAGCGTAGCTCTTTAAGGACTGGCGTTGTCATGCAATAAAAATCACCGGTCGATTTCCCTCCCCAGAAAAATGTCATTTCTCTTTCAATGCATCATTGAAACGAGCCAATAGCTCACTGTATCTTAGCACAGTAAGAGTTTCCCAAGTTTCGGTGAGGCTGTCCTGAATCTAAACACGATTTTCTTCATTTTGGATTTTTGTAATGAATCCATTATTCTTTACCCGAGACTATCTTGTAGGCAAATTACCCTTTTCTATGTAAAATAAGAAGAGAAAAACAAATGTTTAAACGCTGGCGTATGTATGTCCAAGTCAAAGACTTGTACTGCACTGGCAGTCGGAGATGACCGAAGGCTCCTCGAATGAGTGAATGTGTGTGGTGGGGCGTGGGGCATGTAACCCCCTCTGGATCTGGTCTTCTCACCTAGGGAAAGGAAGTAGGAAAGTTGGAATCGTACAGTCATTAAAGGATTCACTCGTTTTATGTAACCCTAACCTAATGCACCCGTATAGAAATATGGTATTATTCCCAGGTAACAAGACTGCTGCAAAGAAATATTCCGAACATACCCCCCCCCCCCCGAAATATATTCTTTTGCCCCTTTTGGAAACTTGACAGAGGACGCCTACATGGAGGGAGTGATTCCAATCACATTTTTTCCATCCTAATCCCACATCTTGGGGTGTATTCAGTTAGCTGCTGACTGCACAGGGAAATTTGTCCCAATGAAGTGTTTTCAGACCTAAAATATGTTAGGCTGTGTCATTGGGTACCGGAGATTGGTGTGTATGGGGAAAGAGGAAGGGGTCCGCTATTTTCACCTTTTCATTTTTTTTTCTTCGTAAAAACGGGAAAGCAGCATAAAGAAAATTTCTGAAAAACAGGGGTTACATCAATTTACTACTTCTTGAGAAAAAAAGGGATCTCTCTCTTCCTTATAGATTGTGTACTTGAAGGCTGGAGCATGAATTGACCGAAACGTTATAACAAAAGTAAATGGATATTTCTTCTCAAGCTTGTGGGTAATCAATATTTGATAATGGAGAACCTCAATTTTATCAATATTTCAACGTTTATTTCTTAAAATGGTAAATTTTAAAACGTAATGAAAAATATCCCTGCAAACCATATAGCATGTGATTAGCAAACAAATGCATTCGATTCAAATAATCTTCACAGCATTATTGTTCTGAAGATGGTGCGAATAAACATCGACACTTTAACATCATCAAGCACAGTTGATTATTTCTTAATCTTATTTTATCTACGGGGATTTTCACTTTCATCTATTTCATGTGTGCAAGCTGTGATATCAAGGGTAGAGAATTATCAAATCTATACATCAAAATTTTAATTCTCGAATATTCAGGGAACCGCTTGCAGGGCCTTGATGAAACTTGGCAATCGGAAGGGACTTGACTGCGCATGTGTGAACGATATCAGAAGTGAATTTCGGACTTTACCATAAGAGACTCCGAATCGTGGACAAGATTATGGAGAATGCAACAAGACAGCTGACAGCGATCCCGAAAGAGAACTTTGCAAACTGTCTTGAAAAGTAAAAGGGACAAGTGTGTAAGGTCCCAATGTGGATTAGGGAGACACTGCTCTAGGTAGGCTATTAGCTAATATTAATTGATATTACCTTCTGATGATAGGCCCTGGAAAGGTTTCGGCAACTTGTGACGGAGACTGGAGCAAAGGAAGATTTGATTCACGTCTCTCCCCCAAAATATCAGCATGCGTTCACTTTAAATTGTTTAAATCAGTCGTAACTAAAATATTTTGGAAGATAAAATGTCGTTTTTTTGTTAGTTGTATGGTCAATACTATTTATAATTCTGAGAAAAGTCAATCATTTGAAGCCTCAATAATTCACAAGACAATGTTTCGGTGTGTGGTTCGAATGGATTTAACAAGTAGAATGGATTTAACAAGAAAGCTGTAATAGAAAGATATTAGCATGATATATTTATCACGAAAGAAATTTCATCTAATTCAATAGTTTTAACTGCAACCTTTTTCTATTATTATCTCTGACCTGGAATCTTCCCTTGCTCTTCTGGTGAGGATTTATTTATCATTGAGGAAAGAGGAAATTGGTAGGCACTTATATAAGGACATCCTAAGCATAGTACTCGGCTAAACTAGAGTACGTCTCCCTCCTTATAGACAGAGAGTAATCATTGTCGAAACTTCAGTCTATCCGAGCTCGCCAAGCCAAACTTTTTTTGTCCTGCTGCCAACAGAGATTGAGCCATCATCTTCACCTTAACCCTGGCTCGGGTGATTGAATAGTGTTACGCCTTGCCAAAACGCAACCCATAATTTTTGGCTGACAGACCCGGAGAGGCCGATGCAATTTTACCCAAAGCTGGGAGGATTCGTGCGAAAGTGAAAACAATTAGACACAGCTGGGGTTTGAATTCGACACGCAGAGTCGATTGTAACCCACAAGGGAACCACACCTTTTTACTGAAACAGAATTAAGCATAAGTTCTAACACGGAATCGATTACCATACAAGAGTGTCATCTAAATATTTTGATGGGACAGAAAATATTAGAAGATTCGCATAACTACATCATCATCATTAGTTTTTTAACGTCCGTCGTTGGACATAGACCTTCCCTGGGATTTGCTACACTTCTCTATCATGGGCGTCGCAGAGCCAGTAATTTCTGAATTTGCCAGGCTCATCTCTCCATCTAATACTCTGCCAGTCTCGGTTTTGTATGTGATCTCTGGGTATCCATAGTGTGAGTCACGATGTCCATCAGTTGTCTGTAATTCTTGCAACATAGCCAGCCCATTGCCATTTGAGATTTTTAATGGATTCTATGATGTCCCTGACTCCTGTCTTCTCCAGGATGTATTGTAGTCTTATGGTCTCTCCATGTGAGGTTGAGCATAATTTTTTCATGCGCACGTGGCACGGTTCTCAATTTGCAGGTCTGTCTCTTGGCTAGGTTCAATCTTTCAGCCCCATAAGTGACTATTGGAAGATATTCGAAAAGTTCCCGTTGATTTTCTTTTGTTTCGTTTTGAACCCTAGGGTGAAGTGAAGACAGACAAAATTATACAATTTGAAAATCTAAAATGTAATTGTCAATGATGGAATTAGATATTTTGCTCATCAATATTTACAACACAAAGATCCCTCAGCTGTAGATTCGTTATGAATACCGATGATTTTTCTCTGTCGGTAGAGTCAAGAAGAGTGATGTGTCAAGAGACGGATCAGGGCAACAGACGAACGGGGCGGTAGGTAGCGTACGAAACATAACGGCCTTGTAGAGGCGAGCCAAATCAGTTGACCAATGGAAAACATCTTCTGAATTGCTGACCCCCACCCCCCACTCACCAGAATATTGAGTCCACCATTGCACCCACCAAGCTTATATGGTGATAGGGACATGAAGGTACTCAGTAATTCTCTTCTGGGGACTCGAAAAAAAAAACAAAAAAAAAAAACACATCTCTCCTCCCCCCCGCCTTAGAAAGGATTAAAAGAAAAGTTCATATTTACAGAAAAAAAAGCAGAATCGTCAGAAAGCATCGCCTCGTGTCTGTAAGAAAAGGTGGTTGGTATCATGCCTTTTCCTTTGCGAGACTGCAACTTCGACTAAACCGAGAATCGTTCTTCAATGAAACGACACAACGCGGGAGAGAGAGAGAGAGAGAGAGAGAAGTGGTGAAAGGTTATCGCAAGCTGGGTAGCGACGATTACATAAGTACCTTTCAAAATAAAGCCTACCCATAATACACGAGCTAGTATTAAACCTATTTGCATTGTACTCTTTTAGTAAAATCACGTCCAATGAATATCTGTCTTTAGTAATTTCCGTCACTATATATATATATACTATCATTAAAAAGGAGTGAAAGTTTTGATGCATTTGTTTAATAAATCCTACCTGTGATTTCACAGCTAGTTATAAGATTCATAGTGCTGAGACGATATCTGCAATAGAAGTTTGTAGATAACTATTAAATGATAGTAAATTCTTTTCAGAATAAAAATTTTAAAAAAGTCACTCTTTATTAATCCTTACAAATGAATCATTATTCGAGAGAAACGCAGTATTCTCATCAAGTATACACATCTGTTTTTCTTTCCAGACGAACGTACAACTTCGTTTCTATTTTTCATTGGTGATATTTGAAAAAAAAACCAAACATCTATACTTAATATTACCGTGCTACCAAGGATGTCATAAAAACAGTATTCCTATTAATGTCACTGAACGTAATAGTATTTATATACCAACTTCACAATCGTATTAGATTAGTTTATCCAGAAAGTACTGGCATTTTCATGGGTTTTTTCCTTTTATTGATATTCAAACTAAAAATTACGAACGGTACAATTTACGACAAGTAAAGTATCAACATCATTTTATAGAATAGTCGTTCGTTTACAAGTTGTATTTTTCCAATCCTTTACTCCTTATAGTTTAGGGTTATTGAGACCCTCAAAAGAAGAAGAAATCAAGCGAAGAATCACACTAGTTTGGAAAGCCTTTGGCAGAGCAAGCTCAACCTTCAAAAATAAGAAGATCCCATTAATCCTAAAGAGAAGGGTGTATAACCAATGCATCCTCCCAATAGTCACTTATGGAGCTGAAACATGGAACCTAACCAAGAGATAGACCCGTAAATTGAGAACCATGCAACGTGCACATGAAAGAATTTTGCTGGGTCTCACATGGAGAGAACACAAGGCAGCACAGTACATTCGGGAAAAGACAAGAGTCAGGGACATCATAGAATCTATCAGAGAGCTCAAATGGTAGTGGGCTGGCCATGTTGCAAGAATGGCAGACAATCGATGGACATCGCGACGTACGACATGGATCCCCCGAGATCACGTGCGTAACCGAGGCCGGCAGAATAATAGATGGAGAGACGAGCTAGACAAATTCAGAAAGTACTGGCTCTGCGACGCCCACGATAGAGAAGCGTAGCGAATCTAAGGGAAGGTCTATGTCCAACGACGGACGTTGAAAGAATGATGAAGATGATGAGCCCACAAGCAAAATGGACCAAAAAGACATTTGTTAGATTCTTCTTTAAGAGTTCAAACAAGGACAAAAAGCTACTGCCTGGAACATCAGCTCACCAATTGGCTAAGAATCGGTTCAGGGTCGTATAATTCAGAGTTAGTTCCAAAGCTTTCGGCAAGGAGATTGGGGGTGGGGGGATTAAATAGGGTTGGAAATGGAAATATAGGACGGGGGTCAGGATAATGGCCTGGAAGAAAAAGAAATCTGAAAAATTGCCAATTTTGAACAAAAAGCTTTCTTGATTGAAGCACCCCCTGACATCAAAAATATAATATAGTATGTGCATTTACAAGTCAATATTGGACAAGGTATTGGAATTCAAGACATTTACGAATTGATATCAGTGTCGCCAATTTAGCACTTTTGCGCTGAATTAAGTGCGTTTTCGATTGGGCAGTGCAGCCATTTTTAGCCATTTCTAGTTATTTTCTTGCTAGTTTTAGCTAAAGAATTGCTGTTTTTCAAGAATTTTCAAATCGCACGTTTTGGAGGTTTTGGAAGTCAATTCAGCGCGAGAAATTTGAGTTTGTTTTGATTTGGCAGTGCAGCTATTTTTAGCTAGAAAATTGCTTTTTTTTTAATAGCACGTTTTGGAGGTTTTGGAAGTCAATAAAGCGTGAAAAATTTGAGTCTGTAACACTCGTTGATATAAGCTACAGGACAAGGCGATGAAATATAGATTTGTCCAATAAAACATAGGATGGTTGACAACACTAAGTCTTGAAGTCTACGGACGTCTAGAGAAAAAGTAATCTCTCGTCAATGAATCACTAAGCTTTTTGAGGAAAAATTTACTTCAGGCAAAATGATCTTCAAAATCCTGGCGTTAATGACATTGTAAGAGACAGGCAAAAGGGTGATCAATTAGATGAAACCAACTTTGACTGATCATGTTTTGCATCACTCATTTGTTTACTTATATATATATATAAATGAAAACGCCATCACTTTCTGAACAATCTAATATGAAGAAAATAACAGGAAACAAAGGGACATAACCTTTGTATGTTTCAAATATATTCTGTGATGTACATGTAACTTATTTACAATAACCATTATATTAGTCATTAATTCATATTAAAAGTTTTCATTTCTTGAATCCATACAGAAAACACACCTCCAATTCCATGATTATTTTCTTCTGACTCAAGAGGTTTGCTATTTTTATGGAGACAGCAGCAGACTAGAAAACGAAATATGGATGGCCGCAAATGTCAAAAATGATTTCAAAGTATAAAGGGTGATTTCTTTGTACAAAGAAGGGAAACCTATGTGTGTGTGTGTGTGTGCGTGCGCGCATTTGCACACATGAATGAATGTACAGTACAGCTCAGAAGTATTTGAACGGACACAATCCGTTTTTGTCTGAATTTTGTTAGAAAGAGCGTATTAATCAGTTTATATGATATGGTCGGACTATTTTCCTAGTCTATGTAATCATTTGTTCACAATGTTTCAGCCGTATACCCTTCAGCCTTCATCAGCTCATTAAATAAATTTTTTTAGAAAAGAAGCAAACAGATGATCCAATGCAAGGGAAACAACTTGGAAGTCAACACCGAAAACACAACCCAGATATGTATATAAAAAAAAAAATGGAATGCAATATATCCAGTCAAATCGAGCAAGTCTTCTGAGTAGTGATTACACATTCTAGCGCCAACAACAGTAAGGCTAGCAGGTACATGACTGAAACTTTGAGAACAAATGAATACAGTCCAACCATATCATACATAATGATTAAACACAAACTTTGTTTCTTGCCTATGGACAACTCAACCTCTACATAATCAAACCCGGCAGTGTACCACAGCTGATACTACACTTTGAACTGAAGTCATAGTCATCTTCAACCACAGAAGACAAACATGTTATGTGTACACACATAGACAGGTATATATTATACAGGGTTTCTACAAAAGAAAGTTTCAAAAATTTATTAAAGCAACACTAATTGATTGACTCTTGTGATGCAATTTTGTAAAGAAACACTTGAAGTTTATTACAAGGTTCTACATCAAAAGAACCGACACAAGATTAGAAGGATTTTGTTTCTTTTAAATTCCATTAAAAAAAAAAATCAAATTTTTCAAAGATAATTAAAACTGTTTTTAGAGGTCTAATGGAGTATTCATGAGAATTTTCGAGGTTCTACGGCAAATCTTGCATCTAGTAGTGCTGTCAAAACATTTTTTGAAGATAATAAAAATGGAAAAACTTAATTGCCAAAATTTTTAAAAAATAATTTTTTTCTTGAAGATGTCTAGTGGTATACTCATGCAAACTTGAGAGATGTTGGGCCAAAATGGAGTCCAGTAGCACCGACACAAAATTTTGAAAAAGTAAAAATATACAAAAATTCCATTATGCAAATTAAAAAATAAAAGAAAATCAAAAAGTTTTTTTTAAATCAAGGAAATAATAGACTTGAAGTGTTTCTCTACAAAACTGCATCATGAGTGTCAATATCATAAATAGTTTTTCTTTTATAAACTTCTGAAAACAACTATTCATCTTGTATACACCCAGTATAAATATTCATATTTTCATAGATAGACATGTATACATTTAATGCATGCTGATTTGGCTCTAAAGTGGGTGATCAATTTACAATATTGATACAATGTAATACTGGGCACTGATTTTGTGTCCATCTTTGAGACCAAGACACCCAATTTTCAATTTTCAATACAGATATCTCCTAAACTGGATCCTGAGTTTATGACCGAGAAACATGGCGGCCCTTTCGCCTGAAGAAACTTAGGGTTAGTTGTTAGGTTTTCGATTACATAATTATGCAATCAGGAAAAAAAATGCAAGCAGAAAACTTCATTTTTGCCATGATAATTTCAATGCAGCTAAAATATGCATTTCGAGGAGTTGAATTTGTTGGGGAGGCTCACCCGAAGGTGTGCATGTGTCTGCCTGGGGGCAAGTGCACCGATCATTAATTTAGACTGAACTAATCTTGACCAATCATTCATATTTTCACAGATAAGAAGGTATACATTTAATGCAGGTTTGTATGAAAATGTATTAAAGTCATATATGTTTGTATACATAAAATCTCTGTATATATTTGAGTGTTAAGCATATATTGCACACGTGTGTATATATATGTAGACATGAGAATGTAGGGTGTATATTACTCAAGTCAACCATCTGTCAATATATGTATTGGTCTGCAAGTTTTCCAGACATTTCTTGAACCTTTATTATTCTTTGGAGGAGATGACTAACTCCAAAGTACAAAACCCATTTAACTAATTCAGTAACTCTTCCAAATTGCAATTTTGTAAGCCTTTTAAATTTCCTTGCTGAGCAAATTTTTAGCAGGATAGGAAAGAATACTCTGTTAAATTCATAAAACAATTTACCTACATTTTTTAATGGTGAACCATAATACAAGTCGTCAAGTTGGCAACAATGAAATATGGTTCTCCTTGAGTAAAGTTCCTATTTTCAACACTCAAAATGAAGCTATACAAGCAAAAGCTATTTGTTCGAATAATCATGAGCAGATCCAGACCAACCTTATATAGGGCCCAAGCATATTTAATGGAGGCGGAATAGACTGCTAATACTATTGACAAAGCAGATGCTCATTTCATTTCGGGCCAGCTCTGTTTATGAGCAGTATAGTATGTGCTTGTAAAATAGTTCATATCTAGAAATGTGTTTTTTTTACCACAGGTTGCATCAAGCAGATCTTGCTATAAAATGATTTCAAAGGAAATTTATGAAAAGAGGCTGAATGTATCTATCTGGTAAGTAAATATATATGTTCACAAAAAAAAAAAAAAAAAAAAGGATTGGGGGGGGGGGTCTTAAGATTATGATTATATAAGTGGAGTCTAGTAGTACAAAATATTTAAATTCCCGTGTTTAGCACATACAAATTTAAGTACAAACAAATATATACATATGATCCTGAATTAAATTGTTCTTGAAAAGTTCTCTTCTGAGGATGAAACATCAGAATATAATCTAGATTTGAAAAAAAAAGTATTGCCAAAGATTTGAAATCTTGTCACAACATTGTTTAATATCATGAAGTCTTTGTTGTTCCAAAAAATGTGCTCAAGAGTCAGTTAAATAGTTTTAGCGAAATAACAAATTCCTTCTGTCCAACATTCTAACCTCTGGAGAGAGTCAAAGGAAAGAGAAGAACTTTTCACCAACAATTTTATTTAGTATCATTATATATATATATATATATATATATATATATATATATATATATATATATATATATATATATATATATATATATATATGGGTATATGTAGTTGTTCCTGCTTAATATGTACCAGCCAATCACAGGAATTTCAATGATATAAATATGAAAAACTGAAAAAAAGTACACATACATGTGTGTGTATGGGTGAGTGCAATTTGACTGACCTCTCAAGCTAGGGTTGGCAACCAGTCTAATTGACTGATACCAATCCAGGGCGTGGTGCCCCTTTGAGGCCAGCAATGCTTGACACACATAAAGCCCTGGTCATTCACTGCATCCTGGTTTGTTCCCAACTGTCCTGACAATATCTGGCCCCTGGCCCCTGGACCCAGGCAGGTAATGATTTAAGAGTGAGGAGCACAACTCTCTCTCAATATGATCCAAGTTAAGCACAATTTATGACTGACTTTGACCCAGCTGTGCACCATAGCTGCAGTACCATTCAGAACTTCGACCATGGTCAATTTCGACCATTAAAGACGATGTTATGTGCACATGGGCATGCACACACATACAGGTATATATTGAATAATTACTCGGTCAAGATTCGTTTAATCAAAATTAATGAAATCATTATAAAAAGATATTTTCCCTAAGCAGAATGAATTGCTTTAAATGGATCTGACTTTAGTTCCTAGGGAACTTCTTTCATCTTTGAGAAAGAGTTGTTTCAGGGAAAGCAAATGATTTGGCTCTAAAGTGGGTAATCAATTTACAATATTGATACAAGATAATACTGGGCACTGATTTTGTGCCCATCTTTGAGACCAAGACACCAAATGTTCAATTTTCAATACAGATATCTCCTAAACTGGATCCTGAGTTTCTGATCGCGAAACATGGCGGTCCTTTTGCCTGAAGAAACTTTGGGTTAGTCGTTAGGTCTTCGATTACATAATTATGCAATCAGGAAAAAAAATGCAAGCAGAAAACTTCATTTTTGCCATGATGATTTCACTGCACTTTAGTCAAGCAGCTAAAATATGCATTTCATAGAGTTGAATTCGGGGGGAGGTTCTCCTGAGGGTGTGCATGTGTCTGCCTGGGGGTAAGTGCACCAATCATTAATTTAGACTAAACTAATCTTGACCAATCATTCATATTTTCACAGATAAGAAGGTATACATTTAATGCATGTTCGTATATAAATGTGTTGAAGTCATGTATGTTTGCATACATAGAATCTTTAAATATTTTTGTCTTCAGCTCATATTGTGTGCCTGGGTGTATATAGCCAGGCATATTTGAACGTGGGGGTATGCATAATTCAAGTCTCTGATCTGCCCAATAAAGGGAGAGAGAGAAAAAGAGACAAAACAGACCAATCGCACAGCTAGACAGGCCAATATTTGTCGCACGGTAGTAACTTCAAGACAAAGCAATTAACACAAAAACATTTCAAACAAATTAACAAACAAACAAACAAGCAGAAATTGAAAAGAAAAGTAATTCATTTTGTACAGAGAAGACAAAAAATCAAAACGAAGAAGGAATTTCAAAATTTACAGCAAAACTTGGAGGGGGCAGGGGGGGCATTGGGGGACAACACAAATGTCAATGTTCAAGAGTTCGGGGCTGGATGGGGTGGAGGGGGTGTCAGTTTTTTATTTTTTTTCATTTTTTTTTTTTTAATTCTGTCCGTTCTTTCAAATTGCCGGACTTTTCAAACATCCTTTTCTCGTTCAGAATGTCCGGTCCTGTTTTTTTTTTTTTTTCCTTTCATTCGTCTGATCATCTTTATTATTTGGAATAAATGATACATTCGTGTCTACATTATGTGTACACATAGATTTATCAACACACAGAACACAAGAAAGAGAGAGAGTGAATGTACACACAGAGAAAGAGACAATGACAATAGTCATCTTTTTGGTTTGTTTGTGTGATGTCTTTTTTCTGTCATGCTAAAGCAAACTGATACATGAAATTAAAGCTGCTATCATGATCTGAACACATAAGCTAAAGGTTAGTAAACAAGTACCAACCCTCGAGATCATTGATGACAGGGTGTAGACTAGGCCCTAAAAATCTAAGTCAGCTTGTAACAGCCCGTTGCCGCTACTGATGCTGCTGTTGTCGTATTTAGGATACTTAAATTTTGTTCAATGCACCATTATTAATCTGAAGAATAATAACAAACATTAAACAAAACAATTAGAAAAGTAAAATGGCAATGGTCTGGTCACGTTGCAAGAATAGCAGACAAACTATGGACATCACGACTCAGAACATGGATCCCCAAAGATCACATGCGTAACCAAGGCCCGCTGAATACAAGATGGAGAGACAAACAAGACAAATTCAGAAAGCATCGTAGAGTGGTGTGGCAAATCTTGGGGAAGGTTTATGTTCAACAACGGACAAGATAAGACTGACGACGATGATGAAACAAAAATATTGATAAAAAAAATACCTCCTAACTCAGTATCTACAAGTTAATTTCTTAATGAATAGAAACTTTTATAAGAAATGAACAACATTTTTTTGTAATTTTGATATACTATTCTTTTACATGTCATATGTATGAAATCAAGCCTACTATCAATAGGATAGCAGTTTCAGTGTAACGATTTGAACTAAACAGCTACCGGTTATGCAAAGGCCCATAGGACTGTTTACACACCTAATTCTCATTTCATTTATTCTCAATCTATTTGCTTGTTTCAACGCAACAGTTATGTATTGAGAAATGGATATATATATAATCCAACAGAATCATTATAGATTACGTTACATTATGTAGAAACTTATTTGAAACGATCTTCCGTCAGCATACAGTTAATATATCACTCGCTCTAGACAACCTAAACAGAATAATATATATATATAAGGATATAATTGGAATGTAATTACATATTTTCAGAAAGGAGGTGAAAACAAATGTTAGTGAAGTTTGATTAAATAATATTTGTCAATAATGTAATCATCCTCATCATTATCAATGACAGCTGCCCGATGGGGAGCAAATTTTTTCATTGAAAAAATTCTGTGCTTTTTTTTATTCATACAGTATGCAATAGTGAATTGGTTGCTCTTCAAAGTGTCTATCTTCCACGTGATAATACTTTATTACACACTATAAACAAGATGCTGCCAAATAGAAGAGATGAACTAAACCCAATTGTTGTTTCATACAATTTAACCCTAGTCTTGGTAGGCTTATAATTCATAGCAGTGAATAACAAATTACTTTCCGAACACCCTTGTTTTTTTATATATATATATATATATATATATATATAAAAATGATATCTCTCATTGTATATTCCTTCTCTCTCTAGTGTCTGTGTATTGTAACCATGGATCTGTCTTTTTACAAATTTCAACGTGTAACGCATGTGCCTTTGGGTTGTTATGAAAATGTCAATACTGACGTGTACAAAATTATAATATCAGTGTGTATATGTGTGTAAGCAGAAGATTTGTGTACACACATGCATTTCTGCATTATCCGTATCATCATGTGGTTGTTTCACTATTTATTTTCATAATTAGATTAAGTATTATAAACCATTATATCAATTTTGACTATTTACCTTCATCTTAATTTTCAGTTGGTTTTCATTCCAACTTAACCCAGTCCATTTTTATAATACTGCTAGTTCAAAAACAAACAAGGTGTTGATACTCGGAAGGTAAAGGGTTTAAAGGTTACAATTGAACCTCTGCAAGCCAGCTGAATGGTCTAAGCACCCGAGCTGAAACCAGGCTTCCTTCTGGCAAGAAGGATGCGAGTTTTTATCTCGCAGGAAGCTTACTCTTTATTTCCGATTAATGCTGTTTGTTCACAGCCGTAGAGTGATAAGTTGTGATAAAAAGCAATTCAAAATTAAGACGAAGGTGAATAGCTGTCAAAAATTATCTCTCAAATTCATAAAAGAAAATTTAAATGTTAATATCACGGAGAATAACTACTATAAGTTACCTCCCTTCCAGCTGAGGGTGAATTTCTTTATTCTTATAGTCATAATTTTAACAAACATAATTTCCACCACAGAAGAGTTCCACTGTCAATTAAGGCAGGAACAGATTGCTATCACGTCATGTGAGCTCACGAGGTCTCAAAACCATGAAACTCAGCAGTAGGATATACACTCAAGTCACGTCACCTCACGTGATTTTTCAAATGGTCCTCAAATATTACATGCCTAGATTAGAGAAAACACAACCTCACGCTATCAAGCACCCCACAAATGTGTAGAAACAGAAAATGAGAGACGTGAAGTCATACGAGCGGACCAGCAAGGACTCGTGATATCACATGACTTGAAGCAATCTTCTCGCCTTTAGGTGCGGTATCAAGCATTTTGTGACTTAAAGATTCAATGTGATGGCCTTGTTGTTGTGAGTGGGGGTTATATTTATTGGCTATTTTTTCCACACTTGGATAAAACAAAATATTCATCAAGAACAGCAGTGTCACTAGATTTGTTTTTGGTCACACGTGACATCGTTTGTGTCATTGTTCCGTTCAGTGCCTGTTACAGGCTGTGTATGGGGTGTGGCGGTGTGTTGTCTCAGCAAATGAATCAGGAGAAGGAGGAGGAGGAGAAGAAGAGAGAAAGTTTCAGATGAGAAGGGAATCAGGCATGAACCTGGAGTTAGTTTTGTTTTGGGCCAGCTAAGCAGTCAGACCCGGAGGGGGGGGGGGTTATATTGATGTGGTCAGTAATTAATGACTGGTAGTGATTGAAGTAATGACAATTTTGTAGAAGTCACAGGGTTGATATTTGTGGCATTGAAGTAGTTGCAATTGTAGATTCACTAAAAGGTATTTAATTTTTAGCACTCTGTAGGTGACTTTGCTTGCCGAGCAGAAAGCATGACCTACCACTGCAGGCGACTCCAATCACCAAACGGTATTATGTTTGAATAATGCAGTTGTAGTGTCATGTTAAGTTTAGTCATACATGAACAGAAACACAAGTCACTGGATTTCAAAGTTAGTAAGTGCACAGAATCTTGGTGCCCTTGAAAGAAATTCAGAGTGCTAAAGGACAAGTTTTCAGAAGATGGCCTTGGAGGATTTTGGGGCTGTTTCATCATTTTAGTAAAATAGTAATGTTCGTATTGGTACAGGAAGGAAAGAAAAAGTGTAGAGGAGAAGGGAGAAAAGTGAAAGGAAGGAAGGAGAACTAACAGAAGAAGGGAGGAGTACTAACAAGAGAAAGAAAGGAGTACCAACAGAGAAAGAAAGGAGTACCAACAAAGAAAGAAAGGAGTACCAACAGAGAAAGAAAGGAGTACCAACAGAGAAAGAAAGGAGTACCAACAGAGAAAGAAAGGAGTACCAACAGAGAAAGAAAGGAGTACCAACAGAGAAAGAAAGGAGTACCAACAGAGAAAGAAAGGAGTACCAACAGAGAAAGAAAGGAGTACCAACAGAGAAAGAAAGGAGTACCAACAGAGAAAGAAAGTATAAACAGAAGAAGGAAGGGGATGCACAGAGTCAATAAATGGGAAGAGCGCACCTAGTGTTGTTCTAAGATAGGGGTCGCAATAGGGGACCCAGGAAGGGGGTCAATGGGACAATGTAAAGAGTCAATAAAAGCCAGGGGGGACTGAAAGTGTTGATAAATGCCAAGAGGTCTATGGAATATTTGGTATGTCTTACATCTTTTGACGTATAGTTTACTTAGTATTTTACTACTGATTTCTTGCTAACCTTCCTAATTATATATATATATATATATATATATATATATATATATATATATATATGTTACCTATCTCTCAACAAAGACAATCTATTCCACAAAATGAGGTGGACAATCAAACCTATGGGATTCCAGTGATTCATTCCCCCCAAAATATCAGACCCTTAAAACCTTAATAATAACCTTTTAAATAAGGTATAATGAATGAATACAAATAAACATGTAAATAATGTAATGAATAAATTTGAAATAATTCATGATTCACCAATTATCTGCCCGTCTGCCCAAAAATATGAATCTAGATAATTATAAATGAAACTTATTCTGGATAATTCTATAGAATTTCATAATTTTTATTTCGCACGGACTGAAAATATTTGGCTAAAAGATTTTTATTTTGGCAATTAAGACCTTTCTCTATGTAAAATTTCGTTATCAAAGTCCTTCCCTACGAGAGGTATTTCTGCATAGTCATATGCTATTGACTTGGTATGTTTTGGAAGATTTGGTACATTTTAAGAAGTGGTATTGATACATAGAATATCTTTCCTTTGGGTTGGTGAGAAAACAAAGATTTTATGATGGATTCAGTGATCTAAAAAGATTGGGGACCCCTGATTTAAAAAGTGTATCAATATCATCTATCATTGTACAACTAGCAAGATTTTGAGGACTTGAATAGTAGCAATTAGTGGCGTATGGTGCTTTGTATCTTGGGTGTGCTGTGTGCTGCAGATGCACAAAAGCATAAAAATATTTTATTGTCTATATAAAGCAATGAACTGTTGAACCTTTTTTGGCACAATGTAAGGAAGGTGGTCCCGATCGTTGAACTCAAAGAATCAACAGTGAACGTAATTTGGATTGGACACTATTATCCACTGATAATAGTGTCCGATCCAAATCGGATTTTTTTTCATCGATCTCTTATTTCTTTTTTATTTGACCACCATTTGTGACAACAAATTGGTAGGATGCGAAACTTTGCAATTTACTATCTGGACCACTTTCCCTGCATTGTACCAAAAGCGCTTTTACTCTGTGGCTTTTTATAGACACTAAAATAATTTTGCCTTTTTGTGCATTCGTGGTACAGACAACACTAGTAGAAATAATAAAAAAATTATGATACTCTCTACTTCTTAGTCATAGCAGTACTAGATTTATTTGCCCTCCCATGGGGGTAAATTTGACACAAGGTCAGTTTAAAGTAAGTGCTCAAACGCATACACGTGGGCGGCAACAAAAATTGCTCAGTCTGGAGACCAAGTCAAATAGGCGTCAGTTCATATCCAAACCTCCACTTTTAGTGCAATGGAGAGGTGCCACCCCAGGGTAACTAATTCCCTGAGACTGAACATACTTTACTTTTTGAGGCCACAGGGCTAATTCTGGGCTAGGTAAGTCTTTTCTTAGTCATAGCAGTGCAAGAAGCATGAAAAACTATTCAATTCAATCGGAGAAATCATAGATCTTCAAGATGAAACAATAACATTCAAAAGAGCAAGTATAGTCATCATGAAGGTTTACAGAGAACAGGTGCTACTGTAACGTGCAGTCTACAGTATTGTAATGCGGTCTAACAAGATTCTGACTGGTTTGATTACAAAATGTAGACAACAGACAGAGAACGCAAGAATTGTATCCCAACTAAGTACATTGAAAGGGAACTTAGTTTCCATGAATTACTATAGCACAATTTCGCTTTTTTATCACCTTGCATGCTATAGTGAAAGTGTCCCGGTAGACCGCACGCTATAATGTCAGTAGCCCGATAGACCACACGCCATGGTGTAAATGGCCCGGTAGACCACACACTATGGTGTAAATGGCCCGGTAGACCACACACTATGGTGTAAATGGCCCGGTAGACCACACACTATGGTGTAAATGGCCCGGTAGACCACACACTATGGTGTAAATGGCCCGGTAGACCACACACTATGGTGTAAATGGCTCGGCGGACCACACACTATAGTGTAAATGGCCCGGTAGACCACACACTATAGTGTAAATGGCCCGGTAGACCACACACTATGGTGTAAATGGCCCGGTAGACCACACACTATGGTGTAAATGGCCCGGTAGACCACACACTATGGTGTAAATGGCCTGGTAGACCACACACTATGGTGTAAATGGCCTGGTAGACCACACACTATGGTGTAAATGGCCCGGTAGTCCACACGCCATGGTGTAAATGGCCCGGTAGACCACACGCCATGGTGTAAATGGCCCGGTAGTCCACACACTATGGTGTAAATGGCCCGGTAGTCCACACACTATGGTGTAAATGGCCCGGTAGACCACACGCCATGGTGTAAATGGCCCGGTAGTCCACACACTATAGTATAAATGGCCCGGTAGACCACACACTATGGTGTAAATGGCCCGGTGGTCCACACACCATGGTGTAAATGGCCCAGTAGTCCACACACCATGGTGTAAATGGCCCGGTAGACCACACACTATGGTGTAAATGGCTCGGCGGACCACACACTATAGTGTAAATGGCCCGGTAGACCACACACTATAGTGCAAATGGCCCGGTAAACCACACACTATAGTGTAAATGGCCCAGTAGTCCACACACTATAGTGTGAGTGGCCCGGTAGACCACACACTATGGTGTAAATGACCATGTAGTCCACACACTATAGTGTGAGCGGCCCATTGGACCACACGCTATAGTACGAGTGGCCCGGTTGACCACATGCTACAGTGTAAGTGGCCCTGTGGACTGCATACTACAGTGCAAGAGGCCAGGTACACTATGAATTATAGGAGCACCGAACAATAATATTTCTATTGACATTACTTTAGTATAAGTAGAAGAATTAGCAATAATTGTGATACTTGTTTGGGTACTTATATACTAAAAA
Organism: Thysanoteuthis rhombus; assembly: GCA_963457665.1. Classification (NCBI taxonomy): domain Eukaryota; kingdom Metazoa; phylum Mollusca; class Cephalopoda; order Oegopsida; family Thysanoteuthidae; genus Thysanoteuthis; species Thysanoteuthis major. The sequence continues at coordinate 16,597,609 of OY735240.1, read as the reverse complement.
AGGAAACCCCAGCAAGGGGGTCTCCAAACAGCAGGGCAGGGGTAACAGGTGATTGGTGGGGGTGGGGGAGGTGTCTGTGTAAGTGATTGGTGGGGGGGTGTCTGCGTAGGTGATTGATACGATGGGTGTTCTCGTACAGCAGCCGGCGGCCCTACTTTGCAAGTCTCAATGCCACAGCGATCTGGAAGAGAAAGAAAAGTCCCACTCAATTAACAGGACAAAAGATACAGTCTAGAGTTTGGAATAGGGTCATTAACATTCCGAGACTTTTTTTTTTTTTCCCGATGATTGGACTCTTTTTTGTTTGTGTTCTTAAGACGCCAATCCATTCTACAGCCTTCCTCAGAAGTTCTATCTGAATATGATAGTGATTAAGAGAATTTTTCTAAAAGGTAACAATGTTATAACATTGGATTTGATATCTTTTCATGTTTGGTCTGGATTTCCATACTGTGTCTCTATTGAGTGAGGGGTTCAACCCCATATGGCATCTGCTACTCAATAGGGATAAAAAAATATTTCATACTACTGCTACCACTGGAAAAATTCTATTTACCACAATCACATTCGGATAGTATACCTGGAGGCGGCCATCAAAAGGACTGGTCAAAACGTTGTGTAAAGAACACTAACAAATGGAGTTTAATCGTCCACAAAACTCTTTGAACAGAAAATATATCATACTTCTGCAGGCATTCTGGGGCTACCATGACCAATTTCCTTACAATGTCCAATGGGCGAGGGTTATAGGAATGCATTGACAAAGAAGATCATGATGAAGAATAAATACCTGTTTCATTGTTAAGCTGTGGATCTATAGATGTACCTGTGTAAAGACTGAACAACTCCAGTCAAAGTCAGAGCCAGGAGTTGACTTAGTTTTCCCTCGATAAGAACAAGAACAATCCTCACCTAATTCAGGGAAGAGTCAGCTCTACACTGTTTGTTTGTACTGCCACGTTGAATCAAACCAGCACATAAACGGTGATTTTAAATCAAAACCGTGGGATTAGTAGGCTGCTATCTTACCAACTGAGCAACACATACAAGTCTTACATATCTACAAAATTTTCTATCAATCATGTAAACATTTCGAAAGTTGCAGGTCAGAATAAGAGTAAGGGTGGAGTTTGACCCTGCTGCAGCTACGTTCATCTCATGCCTTTCCTGCTAGTTTCACATTCAGTTAAGTAATGGCTAACAGTAGTGGAGCACCCAGTGAATGTCAAACCCATTACAGTAGTAATGGTTTGCATCATATACATTGAAGCAGGGCAATGTATCCATAACTCGTTTAAATGAATCACCGTAGCCAGCACGTGTATCAGAACTAATTACCTGGAAAAAAAAAAAATGATCTTTTTTCTAAAAACTATGTTTTAGGCATTGTCGGTACAAACTGAGCATTGAGATCTCAAAAATCACTTTTTTTGAGAAAAAAAAAAAAAAAAAAAAAAAAAACAAATTTTCAAGATTGTAGCCCCCAAAATGCAACTAGGAATGCCTGGTGACATATACACAGGGATGGAGCCAAGCAATGGGAGGAGAATCTGTAGCTTATTCGGCTGGTTGGTTGGGTGGGCCATTTGCGAAGTTATGGCGATTCAATTAATTTTCTCTAGATGAATATTATTCAAAAACCTTAACGGTCATTTCGAGATATACATACATATAGACCTTTTATAATGTGGAAGTCTTGGTCTATAATTTTCAATCACATTATCAGTGAGTTCACATTGTAACAAATTTTTTTATTTTTTTTATCTTTTTTTTTAACAAAACTTGACCTAACTTCTTTCCCCCAAAACTTCTTCAAGACCAACCCTTGTAATTCATGTTGAGAAGAGTAAAGTAAATATAAATTTTTTTTAAAATCATAACTCCTCACCAGAAGCTTACTTATTGACAAAACTTAGATACTTATGTAGCGAGTGTCCAACATAGAAGTTCAACACTACAGTAATCTTTTTAGCCACAATTTATTGACTACTGAAATGTTTCTGTCTAATCCATTTCCTCTTTACAGTTGGTGTTACCAGATTCAGTGGGCATCTTTCTATTATGTATTATTTTGAGAGCCGAATTCAAGGTTTTGAAAATTGGTGTCCACACTCAAAATTTGTTATAAGCAATGCAGTGTTATGAGTCTTCAGTGTATATGAAACAAAGACATCATTAAACATTTCACTAATTTCATCAAATCCCAAGTTTGACGTTCAGTATAGTAACGGTCAACAAGCTTGTGATACTGACAATAACTACTGTACTGAGTTTGATCCTAACTGACTGGGTGTCCTACTACTGTGGCCTTGTGTCAAAGTAAGCTGTATATACACTGTAAATACTGAAGCAGAATATACTTACACTGTTAAGCTTCGTCTGACATCCCAGTAGTGGGACACCCACGAAAGATCAAACCCATTACAGTAATAATGGTCAGCATCGTATACAATGGAAAGAAAAAGATAAATAAGATTACTTACAAAACGGATATTTCTTGGTGGATGTCGTGGCTACTACCTGTAGCCATCCAATTCACAAGCCTTTGCTATTATGGTGGTGACGTCAACTTTAGTGTAAGGAAAATTCTGAAATGGAAAAAAAAAAAAAAAAAAAGAAGAAAAAAAAGTCTGGTTAGTCACTCAATAGAAACCGTCATGTTACCCACATCTTTTAGCAGCACACCAAGTTGGGGGGGGTGACCAATTAGAAAATTGGAAAACGGGGATCAATTGATGAGTTACTTCTCTCCGCTTTTGTTGGGTGGTGCTCACTAAAAACAAAATCTGAATTTTCAAAAAACAAGTGTGAATGCTGCTGGACATAATGTAAGGGGATCTATTTGGCACAAACTCATATTGCAAAATGAAAGCTTCCAATAAAAGGTTATGACGGGAGAGAGCTAAAAAAGTTTTCTATACATAATAAGGAGTAAATGTTGAAAGTTTTAGCCCTCTAGCCCCATTGGTATGGTCTGTACATGTGATATAGCCAGCCACACCAACTTGAAAACTGAAGAAACCCAATTAGTTTTGAGTTGATTTTTTTTTAAATCACGGATTTCAAGAAGGAACTGGAACTAATGAACAGGAAGGAATCATTCAGGAATCAATGGTTAGTAAGGTAACTTGTTCCAATATTCAATTACTTTCTTAGAGCAAGAACTTTTAAGTGCCATATAGGTATGGAGAAAGGATAGCAGATGACCCTAAAGGTTAACAGACCGGAGCCCAATGGATAGCTGTAGAAGAAGATCAGGCAGAAGGTGGATATCTATACCTCACATACATGAATCACAGTAGCCCGCATGTGTACTAGAACTAATTATTCAAATTATCTAGATGAAAAAAAAAAAAATCTTTTCAATAACTTTAGATAACAGATCGTATCGGCACAAGATTCAGGCTTTGTTGGTCCAAAATGATCACGGAGTCCCCCGAAAGCACTTTTTTTGAGAAACAAAAATCTGGGCCTTAGAGGTGTGCTCATGCAAATTTTCTAGGTCATAGCGCCAAAAAAGGTGACTAGGAGGACCCAGATACGTACAAAACAAAAAAAACAAAAAACAAAAAAAAACAAAACACACACACATAGGTACAGACAGGCAAAGAGAGAAAATCTGTAGCCCACTTCGCTGGTTGGTAGGGTTTGCCCGTGAGACAGGGCAGAGGTTAGCACAGTCACAGTCGGTATGGAAAAAGTGGTGGGCATACACGCTCGCACGATTGTGCATGCATAGAAATTCAGAGCTGGAAAAGTAGGCTCAAGCCTGAATCAATACCAAATCCTGTAAGTAAACCAGGTCCCCCACCCCTTATTCTAAAGGGTCGTTTTTGGTCTGATCTTTTGAGCTGTCATTTTTTTTTTATGGTTGGAAAGAAGGTGCTAGGATGACTATCGTGCTAGTAAGGGAGGGGGTGTAAATAGAAAAAAAAGAAAAAAAAAAAAGATCAAACCCCCCCATCACCCTCTACATCACTTGGTGTTCCTAGCCCTGCGCCCCCCCCACTGTTCATGTGCTGCTCAGTCGGACCCTCCCGCCCAGCGATTCTGATCATTAATTAACAAAATCGGGACAAGGTATTACTTACGTAATGACAGGCTTTCGTACAATGGCCTATTACTCGTGTTATAACGCTGTTTGAAGTGACAATCTCATTTGCGTGAAACTGCATCTACGGCCCTGTCATTTCAGCAGGGTAGCGGGGGGGGGGGCGGGGTGGTGTCTTTTCGACAGGGAGGTGGCGTGGACGAGGACTGGAAACCCACGCCTGGTGACACCCCAGGGAAGGAAGAGGTGGGATAGAGAGAAAGGATGCGGTTGATGCTAGGTGCGAGGTTTGCCTCGTTCCAGCATTCCCCTCCCCCACACAAGAGTCTCTCACCCCCCCCACACACACGCTCCTTCGGTTGCTAATTCACTCAGTCATTTGAGATGTAATTCATGTATAATGACAGACGTCTGTGCCTTATGTGCACTGCACAGTAGAAAAAGGGGGCTGAGGGGAGCGTTGGTGGAAAAAGGTGTTCCAAGGGTAGGGGGGATTATTCAAGACTTGTCAAGAGTGGCAAATAATTGTCTAAGTCAGCTAATTTGCTGTTAAAGAGAAAAACAAAGAAGACATTGAGAGAGAGGGAGAAGGCAGTCAGGAAGAGAGAGAGAGGGAGAAGGCAGTCAGAAAGAGAGAGAGGGAGAAGGCAGTCAGAAAGAGAGAGAGGGAGAAGGCAGTCAGAAAGAGAGAGAGAGGGAGAAGGCAGTCAGAAAGAGAGAGAGAGGGAGAAGGCAGTCAGAAAGAGAGAGAGAGGGAGAAGGCAGTCAGAAAGAGAGAGAGAGGGAGAAGGCAGTCAGAAAGAGCGAGAGAGGGAGAAGGCAGTCAGAAAGAGCGAGAGAGGGAGAAGGCAGTCAGAAAGAGCGAGAGAGGGAGAAGGCAGTCAGAAAGAGAGAGAGAGGGAGAAGGCAGTCAGAAAGAGAGAGAGGGAGAAGGCAGTCAGAAAGAGAGAGAGGGAGAAGGCAGTCAGAAAGAGAGAGAGAGGGAGAGGGAGAAGGCAGTCAGAAAGAGAGAGAGAGGGAGAGGGAGAAGGCAGTCAAAAAGAGAGGGAGAGGGAGAGGGAAGGCAGGAGAGGGAGAGGGAAGGCAGGAGAGGGAGAGGGAAGGCAGGAGAGGGAGAGGGAAGGCAGGAGAGGGAGAGGGAAGGCAGGAGAGGGAGAGGGAAGGCAGGAGAGGGAGAGGGAAGGCAGGAGAGGGAGAGGGAAGGCAGGAGAGGGAGAGGGAAGGCAGGAGAGGGAAAGAGGGAAGGCAGGAGAGGGAAAGAGGGAAGGCAGGAGAGGGAAAGAGGGAAGGCAGGAGAGGGAAAGAGGGAAGGCAGGAGAGGGAAAGAGGGAAGGCAGGAGAGGGAAAGAGGGAAGGCAGGAGAGGGAAAGAGGGAAGGCAGGAGAGGGGGAGAGGGAAGGCAGGAGAGGGAAAGAGGGAAGGCAGGAGAGGGAAAGAGGGAAGGCAGGAGAGGGAAAGAGGGAAGGCAGGAGAGGGAAAGAGGGAAGGCAGGAGAGGGAAAGAGGGAAGGCAGGAGAGGGAGAGGGAAAGAGGGAAGGCAGGAAAGAGAGAGGGAAGGCAGGAAAGGGAGAGGGAAGGCAGGAAAGAGAGAGGGAAGGCAGGAAAGAGAGAGGGAAGGCAGGAAAGGGAGAGGGAAGGCAGGAAAGGGAGAGGGAAGGCAGGAAAGGGAGAGGGAAGGCAGGAAAGGGAGAGGGAAGGCAGGAAAGGGAGAGGGAAGGCAGGAAAGGGAGAGGGAAGGCAGGAAAGGGAGAGGGAAGGCAGGAAAGGGAGAGGGAAGGCAGGAAAGGGAGAGGGAAGGCAGGAAAGGGAGAGGGAAGGCAGGAAAGGGAGAGGGAAAGAGAGAAGGCAGGAAAGGGAGAGGGAAAGAGAGAAGGCAGGAAAGGGAGAGGGAAAGAGAGAAGGCAGGAAAGGGAGAGGGAAAGAGAGAAGGTAGGAAAGAGAGAGGGAAAGAGAAGGAGAGAGTAGGCAGAGAAGGAGAGAGTAGGCAGAGAAGGAGAGAGTAGGCAGAGAAGGAGAGAGTAGGCAGAGAAGGAGAGAGTAGGCAGAGAAGGAGAGAGTAGGCAGAGAAGGAGAGAGTAGGCAGAGAAGGAGAGAGTAGGCAGAGAAGGAGAGAGTAGGCAGAGAAGGAGAGAGTAGGCAGAGAAGGAGAGAGTAGGCAGAGAAGGAGAGAGTAGGCAGAGAAGGAGAGAGTAGGCAGAGAAGGAGAGAGTAGGCAGAGAAGGAAAAGAGAGATTTTGTACAAAGAATGGGGAGTGAAGGAAGAGAAACAGATAGGGAGAAATTCATGAAAGAGAGAGAGAGGCAGGAATAAATTATGAGCAAAAGGGGAGCTAAATGAAGGGGAGGGGGAGAGAAAGAGGAGGAGGCAATAAATCAGTCTTGAAACCATTTTGTCAAAGAACTCTACAATTAAATATTCAGTCTTTAAAAAGGAAAAAAAAAACAAGAAAAAAAAGAATAGAACTTTCATGCAAGGGTAGATCTGGTTAGTATCAATTCAAATCTCAATCAACTATGACCACTTAGTATGTTTTTTTTCTAAATAGCACTTTCCTTTCCCCAACCAGAATGAAATAATTCTGACAAATTTCATTGAAATTCATTGAGAACTTTGAAGAAATTGTTTACACATATAGCTACGATGCAGGAGAGGTGACTTAAAATTTCATGGCTCTGCCCCAAAATTCAATCATTTCTTTTGCCAATCATTGCCCAGCCTTTCATGAAATTCCATTGAGAACTTTTGGAGATATTGTATAAACAGACTAACATGACTGAATACACATACCTCTCTGAACTTTGTTGGCAGAGGAGAAAAACAAAAATCGTTTCCACCAGTTTGGTTATGTTATTCACTTTGATGTGTGACTTCTACTTAAATAGATAAAAAAAAACAAAAAAAACCACTGGACCATATCTAAATGTCCCATTTTTGAAAAGAAATTGTGGCAAACAATAAAAGAATGGACATACTTTACTACAATGTGGAAGAGATCATAAGACAAGCAAAATGAACCACCATTAAGAGTATCAAAAGACCAGTCTTCATGCAAATAAGATGATACTGTTTATATGATGGGATTGCAAGGGAGCCCTCAACTACAAGCTCCTTCCATAGAACTGAAGGTTCAAACAGGTACTGTAACCAATTAGACCAGTTAAAGGCAGCAAGTGAGAAAAAGTGCAAAATTAGTCAAGTAGAAAGTTTAGTATCAGGATAACACTAGACCGCGTTTCTTCGCAGACAACTTGGCTGGGAAGTTTTCATGTATACATCTTAATGTTCAGATAACCCAACTTCAAAGAGAAATTTTGGCCTTTATTGAATACTTATCATAATTTGAGAAATCTGTGTGTGTGTGTATGTACCAAGATAACTCAACAACTGGCCATTGTATGAAGTTGATATTCAATACACATCATGTTATTCAGATTTATGATCTGTAATACAGGGGAACGGGTACTCTATTTAGACTAAATGAGTGGTTACGTTTCCCCCCACCCACCTTTGATAGACAAGTCATATGCATGGTTTTATAGATTTAAAATGTTTGGTGTGGAGAAAAAGAGAGAGTGAAAAAGAGAGCAAGAGAAAGAGTGAGATAGTAAGAGAGAGGGAATCAGGTATTTTTTTCAGACAAAATTTTCAGTAGGACGAGATTGAATTATAGATAAGGATGACCAAATGGCATTTTTAAAAAAATTCTTCGTTGATAGTTACTTCTATCAATGGCAATATTTCCATTTTGATGGTTGTTATTGGCATCTTCCTTCCAACGTGACCTTTTGAATGGGGATACCCTCGTTCTCTAAATGAAATAACATTAAATTCCTTTGAAGACTGCAGAAAGTGCCACAAACATTTCTCTGCTGAGAAAGTTAAAAAGTTGTGGAAGGAGGGAATAATGAAGTAACCAGAAAGATGGCAGAAGATTTTGGAACAAAATAGATATGTTGTTCAATAGAATTAATGTCAAAAAAAAAAAAAAAAAAAAAAAAGGAATTTTTTTTTCACTCAACAAACTCTCTTAGATTACCCCTACAGTAACACCTCGGTTAGACCTCGAGATACATTCCTAAAACAATGTGTTCACATTCCACCTGCCATTATTACAATGCAATAAGTCTTTCACTTACATCACTCTTCTGTAACAGGCAGAGAAGATTCACATTCAATATGAGGTCAGGTAAAAAAAAAAAAAAACTAACTTATCAAAGTATGTCCGTTATCAGGTCATCTTGTGTGAATTCTCATGAATTTCTAGATGTGATTTCAAGTGGCCATAAAGTCAGGGTCCAGTTCCACATTGTTATTTCATATCAAATTGAACCCCCTTCTAAAACATGTCTAGTAGGTGGAAACAAACCAATTTAGTTCTAATCTCCTAGTTAGAGCTTTGGTGAAGATACAGTGCTAAAAAGATTCTTTGCATCATGAGCCAAAGATTGGTGACAAACAGACAGACCAACCAACCAAGACTCTCTTTTAGAAATGCATCTGGATGCATCTAAAAATGCTACACTAAATGAAACAACGTCATACAGGGTCATAATAACACAGCACAAATAGTGATTGTGCCAGCATTCATTCTTAAATATATGATGTTGTTGCTGAGCCTCAACAACATGGAATGTATTGGTGCTGTATAGCTCATCAGGAAGACACTTTCTGGAGCAGCGGAAATATCACTAGGCATCAGCGGATATCACTTTATCATTCTGTATGTGTATGTATTGATTCTAATACATATGATAGATTAACCAAGGTGTATAGTATACAGTCATTTCAGAAACTGTCTATGATGTTGTCTTATTCAACAAGAATTCAACAACCTAATTTATGACAAAAATATCGTGAAAAAGTATGCAATAACAAGCCAGTGCTAATAGCTACTACTCCCTTCCATTTCTACTCAAAACTTCCTTTGATTTTCCTTCACTCACAATAGCAGAATCAACTCCCAATTAACTCATTCTCTCCTTGAGACAACCATTCTCAACCAGGGATCTACAGAAGGTTGCTTGGGGTACCGAGAAAATTTTTATAAATCCATGAAAAAAAGCACCGGACTTCTGCTTCATTTAAGGTTCTTGAATAACGTGTAGACATCCATGTCTTGAGAGAAGACTCAAGAAGCACCACAGTCATTTTTACAATTATTATAAGTTTCAGTTTTTCAAGGAAGTTTATTAAAAACAACTATTTTATGAAAGGTAAGATAAACTTCAATATTTTTCCAAGGAAACTGACTTCTATTTTCTATATTAGATGTCCTTTGAGTGAGAGAAAGAACTGAAATAAAATGAAATATGTTTGAATGTTCACCAAAAAGACCAAATAAGTAGAAAACTATCTTCCTGTACATTGTAGAATATTGAAAATTACTATTAGAAAATAACTAGCTGGGGTACCCGGTGTTGACTGCCCCCCCCCCCCCTAACAAAAAAATCTTCAAATATAACACAGGAGAGCAAATGATATTTTATAGAGATTTCATAAATTAAATGAAAGGACGTGGGGATGCTCACATCTTGCAGACAAATTTGCAGCGCCTAAAGTGCAACTGTTTGACCAGCCTTAAAAAACCGAGGCAAGAAAACAAACAAAAATACACTGCGGTGTTGTTAGCTGTATACGTAATATTATGCAGGGACTCGTTCAGATAAGAAAATTATTTCAAGGGTTCCAGTCTAAAAAGATTTCAAAAAGCATTTTTAAGGGATAGTTATGGTGACTCATCTAATAGATTTGCAGTGTACATCAAATTTTCCACAAACATATATATATATATTATTGGACTTACTATAATCTGACTAATTGTTTATACATGAAATAAACAAAAATTAAATCACACACACGCGCATATATATATATATATATATATAGACATATAGGTTCATCAGTAAGTCTTCAGCATGACACATCAGCCGATTTTTTTATCAAAAATTTTCAGTGTGTAATGTTCAATCTCTAAGATTAATGAGAAAGAGTTGATTCAAGTACATAAAAGGGGAATTTTTGAAAAAAAAAAAAAAAAAGTCTTTCTTGACAGGTTTAATAATTTCAGAATCTAGATGTTATTATGAACGTTTTTAGATGTTTTTGTTTTTTTATATACTCAATTTTAGATGTTTTCTAATGGAAAACATCAGCGATGTCATAATTAGAATTTATTCTGACCATATTAATCTTCAATGGTTTTTTTTGTTTTTTTTTCTTTACACGACTTCCAATTTTGATGCTACAATAATTCAATTATTGACTGTGACAGCAAGTCTATTCATTCTTTGTAAAAGAAGTTGAAATTTTACAAAATAGGCAATTTCACCGATTCAGCTTTATATCTACGGCCTGTTTGTTTCAAGTGTTTCAGACATAGGAGATGAGAAGGAGAGGGTAAAAGAGCAGATACTTAACTGGGTTGATCCAAACACTTAGCAAAAGAAATGTAACGGATGACATTTGTTCCTTTCTCTTTAGATATACCTAGGAGACACACGTACAACATGGAGGTTCAGATAAATATATATACATCATAGAATCATACACAGGTATCCCCTTTTTAGGGTGCTGTATACATTCCAAAATTTTCTTTACTGTTCAAAACCGCAGTGTTAAAGGTCTTCTTATGATTTAATTTATTTTCCAACTTAGTTACATAAATTTGAACAGCAATACCTTTACCACACTACATCGAAAGCCAAAATATTTAAGGTATTCCTGTATTCAACTTTGCCCTATAATGGTAGACTTCAAGTCAAGTTGCATCCATGCTGCTAGAACATATTCTGGATGCATGCTGACATGTGGGTGTCTATATATATATATATATATATATCAAACACCCACAGAAACCCAAAACAAACACCCCTGACCCATCTCATTTCAAACCATATACACATATATATATATATATATATATATATATATATATATATATATACACACACACACACACATACAAGCATGCATGCATATCTATCTCAAACATCCATAGAGAACGGAAACAAACCATATATATATATATATATAGTGTGTGTGTGTATGCACATACAAATAAAGTTTCTCTTTGGACCTCAGATGTTTATATAAAACATTTATCTTCAGATCCCTTTTCCTCCCTCTCTTTCTCCTTTTTATCCCCCCCTCTCTCTCTTCACTCCCCCCGTTTCACCTTCTTAACTCTCTAGCCCCCCGCTTTCCCCCTCCTCCCTCAATCACTTGAAGCAACCAATCAGAACTCCTCCTACTCACCAAATGAATTCGACCCTTCAAGACTGATCCTTCCCCCCATCATCATCCCGAACAATCTGATTTTGTAAACCCCGATGTCCACCTGAGCCGTTCATTGTAGCATAAAAACACCGCCTTTTCACTCTGTTTAGATGACGCCCAATTAATATTGCCCAAACTATTTAAGGAAATCTGATTTGGGACAAAATTGCATTACGGTCGGTCGGGCGTCCAGAATTGGATTGCAAGTTCATCGAAAACCAAACCCCGTTTCCTCTAGATTAGCCCCATCGACTGACGATGCAGTGTTTGTTGTTCTTAATTACAATTGGGCACCACCTGATGACATGGATGATTTGGGGCCCACTCACTCACTCAGCCCCTTCCTTCTATCATTTGGGGAGGGGGGGTCTCTGTGAACTTAACCCCCACGGCTACAACTAGTCTAGTGTTTGCTCAGTACACATTAGGCAGTCACCTTGAAACAAATGAAGTGGGAAAGTAAAGGAGCAAAGGAGAAAGAAAGGAAAGAAAGGAAAGAAAGGAGGGAAGGAAAGGAGAAAGGAAGGAAGGAAAGGAGAAAGGAAGGAAGGAAAGGAGAAAGGAAGGAAGGAAAGGAGAAAGGAAGGAAGGAAAGGAGAAAGGAAGGAAGGAAAGGAGAAAGGAAGGAAGGAAAGGAGAAAGGAAGGAAGGAAAGGAGAAAGGAAGGAAGGAAAGGAGAAAGGAAGGAAGGAAAGGAGAAAGGAAGGAAGGAAAGGAGAAAGGAAGGAAGGAAAGGAGAAAGGAAGGAAGGAAAGGAGAAAGGAAGGAAGGAAAGGAGAAAGGAAGGAAGGAAAGGAGGGAGAAAAGGACAAAAGAAAGAAAATGAAAAAAGAGAGGAAGGAAAGAATGGAAGGGATGGAGAAATAACTGAAAAGTAGAAAAGGGAATGAACTACAAAAGCATGAAAAAACCTCAAAATATTTTTTTCTGAAAGAAGGAAAAAACAGAGAGACAGAGAGTGTGAGAGAGTTGGGGTGAGGAGAGAGAAAGGGTAAAATCAAGGCAAAAAAGAGAGAGGATGAGAGAGAGAGAGAGGATGAAGTCAAGGCAATAAAGGGGAGAGAGGTCAATGATAATCCATAGAAGTAAAGACTCTCAAAAGTCTTGGTCCAGACGAATAGGTCTGTAGCTGAAGAGCAATGCCAATGTTGATACGACCCCTGAACGAGAAGAGAGTCAGCAAACTAAGAATCTGGATGTAAACCTTCTCCCAATGCTATTCTATAGACAAACTTCTTCCCCCCTCTCTCAAACGATGTCAATTAGACAAGTGCAAAAAGAAAAGTAATTGGATTAAAAAAAATACACTTGTTGACGTGGTTTTCAACAAGGAAAGAAGACCAAGAAAACTGAAATTTCTAAAAAAAAAAAAAAAAATTCAAAGAGTAAAGAAGAAAAAAAAAAAGGAATGCAACTAAAATATTCAGGAATAGTTTAAATTTTAATTTCATTTCAGGAAACGAATAAACTGAAGGACAGCCAGTGGAGGCTTGAATTTTTATAAAATTTTCCATTTTTTTTTTGGCCTCTAACCCTATCACCAACACTTGGTGGGAATTTTAAAATTTATTCAGGCCAGGAGTGCACGTGGGTATGCTTTTAATTTCATAACCATGGATGAAATGCCTGGATATGGCAGCCATTTTGAATACATAATGAAGTCACATGACCATTATATTTGTATAATTTTGCCACAAATGAGATCCATATCTTATAACCTTCAGAATGACACACTATTTCCTATTCCTTACACCCTTTCTTTGTAACCCTAAAAAATCCAGGCCTGAATGAGTTAATATAGTTTCTCCTGTCATCTGGAAATAGAGCATTCCTATACAAAACCTTTCATAAGCTGAAATAAGGTAATATAATTTTCAAAAAAATTGTTCTGCATTCCCAGTGCAAAAAAAAGTTGATGATGGTATGTTAGGCTGAGTTTGGGTCTTGAGAGGTACAGGAGACAGCATGTGCTGCCTTGATGATGGCTTTCTGCAAAACAAACATTGGATGCTATCTTTGCGGGATTCAATATTTAGGTTATCTGTTTTGGGCCATAAAGGACAGAACCATTTTTTTAATCCATAAGATAAGTCACTCCTTCACCTTGAAAACAAATGCCCTTATCTTGAATCTAAAATACAGTTGTTTATATACATCAAATAAATAGCAAAAATAAGGTTTAAATAATTGAATCACTATAGCCCACAAATGACCCGCCTGACCAACCGGTCAAGTGGGCTACAGATTCTCTGTCTCTCTCTCTGCAATCCTGATCACATTTAAGGGACAACAACCTTGTAATTTTGCAAGAATACACCACTGGGCACCATCTGAAAACTTTATTTTCTTTTTCACAAAAGTGAATTTTGGGGGTCTCTATATTCATTTTGGGTCCAACAAAGCTCAATGCTAGATAAGTTTAGATAAAAGACCTATTTCTATTTCCAGATAATTTTACATAAACAATCTATTTTTTTTTCAAGATGATATTTTAGATAATTAGTTTTGGTACACTTGCAGGCTATAGTATTTGATTTATGCTAGGTCTGGATATAAATACTATATCTTTTATAGACAGGTTCATAACAAATTGCAATAAGAAGCAACAGAAATAAAAGGAAAGAAATACTTGTCAAAAATTGATAGATATGACCATGTACAGAGAAACCATAAATCATTATTTCCAATTGGATAGCATCACGATAATAATTGTATCCTAACATGCAAGAAACTATGAAACTCTTTTTAAGCTATGTTATAATGACCCTGTTTAGCACTGCATTTTTTAGGAACCTATTTAAAGCACTGAGGTATTACGATAGCTTAATCACCCTCTTTTTCTTGTAGTCCTAAAGGCAATATTTCCTGTCAGTCTTCTAGAGAATGAGGTAAAACAGTTTTTTACCAGAAGAACAAAGGTCCTTGAATTCACTCTAAAAGACTAAATTCAATTGTTTACATAAAATCATATTATCAGCATAAAAAAGGTCAAAATCAGTGGTTTTGAATCTTTGAAAACTCCAGACCCTCTCTATAAAGGAAATATTCTAGCGGATGTATTTTTCCAGTATTTAGCTTTTAGACTGATTAATGAACTGCAACAGAAAGCAATTTTTGACCTTTAAAGATCATATTCATTTAAAATGGATTACATTTATTCCTATTCCAATATATGGTACAGGTCTCTACAATAAGTGTGTTTTTGATAGCTGTGCAATGGATTATGATTTTTCTCTACCATGAGATTTGTAGTGTCAGATTCGGAGGGAACACTGCTATGGACCTCCAAGCATTATTTGATGAATCCCAATTTTGAAACCACTGGTCTGAATGATAAATACTATATCTACTTTTAAAGATATGACCCCAATGAGGAGGGATCCAAGTTCAAATCTTGCCAGAAACTTTATTCAAGATCGATGCTGTTTACTTTAATGGTTGAAGAATAATGACCTCAAAGTTGCAATAAAAGTCAATAGAAATCAGATGAACTCCAAAATTAATTTCTGACTTATCCTGATTAGTACAATTGACGTTTTTAAATCAAGAGAGAACAAGTACTTAAGTTAATCTTTTTAGTCTACATTTTAAACACGTTATAGTGTTTCCAACTTTACAATTTTAACATCAATAAGTTATTTTAAAATTTCTTTTACCACTATTCTTGATTCTGTGGCATAAACAACTACCATCTTGGATATGAAGAGGGTCTGGAAGGCCTTGCTTAGGGGGATCAAAAAAACAAAACAAAAACTGATACCCTACCCCATATGTATATTTTATACAGTTAAAGATCAAGATTAGGTTTAGCTAACCTGAGGGGAGGAAAACAAACAGAAAGAGACAGACACAAATGAATAATACATGTACCTGTTCTGACTCTGTTGGCAAAGGTAAATAAAACTATTAATTTCCTTTGAAAAATAAATAAAATGGAGGAGACAGGCAGCTTAAATGCTATCCAAGGCAGGCTTTCATTCTTCAGCCAACCTTTCTCTAACAATAACCGCATCACCTGGCACACAAATTTATTTTCTACTTTATCTGCATATATACATATATATATATATATGTATGTATATATATACACACATATGCATATATGTGGCATGTGTGCGTAAGTGTCAATGTGGCTTGTGTATGTGCATATTGTGGTAAATACACATGCGGCTACCTGTAAAAGAAAAAAAAAAAAATTTCAACACAGACTTTATCTCTGCACGCATCCAAAATGCTGAGGTGCGTGAATGAATCCCACATAGATCTCTGGGAGGATTTAACGATGACGGACCCGAAACCAACCAGACAGATATATCACCTGCAGAGAGGACTGTTCGAGAGTTTATCTAGCGGAGGGCATCATAATATACGACCACATAAACCCCATTGAGAGCTTCCTGAAAGAGCAGCTACATGCAACCTAAATCTCAATGCCAAACGAAACGGCATAATGCTGGGAAGGGGCGGTGGCATCTCACAGGTGGGTGTGCATCTGTTGCACAAGAGAAATGAACGGCAAGGTCGAAAGATCACTTATAAATCAGGAAAAATCTGTTTGACTGTTTTTTTTTCTTTGTAATGACTATGGATATTGCCCGATGCAACTCAGTTCCATTCTTCTCAAATCCTGCAAGAGCTACTAACTAGGAGATTTTTTTTTTTCTTTACATTTAGCTCAAATGTCTCTTAAGGGGTAGATATGAACCCCTGGGGTTCTATAGGACAACTCCTGGGGTTCTGTGGGATAATTCATGGGGTCGATTAATACCAGGGAATCAAAAGGTTTTGTTATTTTTTTAAAACAAAAAGTTGTACATTTGGGTCGACATAAGTATAAGAAATGCAAATACTTGTAATACAGTTTGCTGATACACTTTTTGGTTTTAAACTAGTTTTTATTATCTATCAATTCACTGTAGCCCCACAAATGGCCCGCCTGACCAACCAGCCAAGTGGGCTACAGATTCTTCTCTCTTTGATCGTCTGTGTCTGTCTGCATGTGTCCCCGAGCGCATCTGGTCACATTCTGGGGGCTACAACCTTGAAAATTTGCATCACACTGTTAAGCACCATCTAATAACTTATTTTTGAAGTTTCAAAAAAATGTTTTTTTAAGGTCTCAAAGGTCATTTTGGACCAACAATGCCCAAATCTTGAGCTGGTATTTTTTTCGTTTTTTTATAATTCTTTACAGACAATTTTAGATAAGAGATCTATTTTTTGTTTGTTTTTTTTTTACACTAAATCAGTTCTGGTACACGTACAGGCTATATAACAAGACATTTATACGAGGTATGGATATTTTATATTCTGTTTACAGAAGCAATGGTGACTGTTTTTTCGTTTCAGCAAATGCTTTATTTTATCTCATGCACAAATTTTCATATATATATATATATATATATATATATATATATATATATATATATATTTTCAGTTCATTTTGTTACAAAACGAAATGAAACTACTATAATTTCAGAAAGTATCTATTTGATTTTTCTTCATTTATTTGTACATGCCTGGGAATTAATAAGGGATCAAAAATTCCATGTTGGGGTCAGTGGTCTGAAAGTTTGGCTGAAAAATGTTTTATTTTCATTCCTTTCATTACACAGTTGTACCTCTTAAATCTCGGGGTCAGGCCATTGTTGGAACAAAGAAAATGTGAAAAAAAAAAAATCTTTATACTTATACTACTACTACTATATAGTAATTTTTAACAATTTTTCAAATGCAGAATTATGAATAGAACGGTACATTTTTTATACTAGAATATACCCTCAAGAAATGAAGTTATTTACGTATGGATCTGTACTAAAGAGCTTAAAGCTATTATATTAAATTATAGGTAATTTATTTTTTAATAATTCAAATATCCTAATTTAAAGTTTTTTTCGAGTCTCAGCTCGACTGTTTTAATACATGATCAGACATAGAATCTTGAGTTTCTCTGGCATAATCCTTACCATAATAGGAAGGTAAATTATCCAATGAAATGCATAAGCACAAACAAACAGAGAAGAAATTAGCATATATGCTTTTGTTTAGATAATTCATATAACACATAGTATCATAAATGAAAATTATGATCAATTGGTCGCATTAAAAGTAACTTTTAAAGATTCAGAAAATTAATAAATATCTGATTTTATAATATCTCGGAATTTTTGAGATGAGGTATTATTATTATTTCCATTATTATTCGGACTATCCTCATCTTTGTTGTTTTTCATACAACGTTTCGGCCGTTGCACTCTACGGCCTTCGTCAGGTATCATCTGGGAGATTTTTGGGAAGTAACGAACCGAACCCTTTATTTATCCGACGGGGGTATATCGACCGTACTCCCCTCTTTCAGCGTTAGTAGTATTGTTAAAATCTCCCAGATGATACCTGACGAAGGCCGTAGAGTGCAACAGCCGAAACGTTGTATGAAAAACAACAAAGATGAGGATAGTCCGAATAATAATGGAAATCTGATTTTATGCTAAAATGAACTTCGAAAGTTGTCAAATTTCTTTTTTTTTAATTAGCTTATAAACTGACATTATTATAGATGAAGTACTTTGATTTTTATATACAAAGCAATACTTTGATAAGTATAGTTAAACCAGTACATCTCTGAATTTTTGAGATGAGGTATTATCATTATTTCTATTAATATTCGGACCATCCTCATCTTGGTTGTTTTTCATACAACGTTTCGGCAGTTGCACTCTACGTAGCGTAGTGGTTACAGCATCAGACAAATTACTGGAAAGTGATCTGATGATTCTAGGTTCAATCCTAGTGTGAGACAATATAACAATACTACTAATGCTAAGAGGGGAGTGCGGTCAATATACCCCCGTCGGATAAATAAAGGGTTCGGTTCGTTACTTCCCCACACCTACCAGATGATCCCTGATGAAGGCCGAAACGTTGTATGAAAAACAACCAAGATGAGGATAGTCCAAATATTAATAGAAATTATAGTTAAGCCATTCCAAAATTTACTTCACAGTTCAATACCGTACTTTTTAAGGTCTTCTTATAGTTAAATGCTTTTATTTTTCAGCTTATACTTAATTACATTTGTTTGTACAAAGCAGCCACGGCTGAAATTCATACAAGTTTGCTTATTCTGTTTCCCATGTGAGATAGAGTTTGTAGAACACATGCATACATTTATATACCCACCCTTAATACACCCCTTACAGGTGGACCTTTACAATCAGATTACATTTTAAGAAAGAAAGACCTAAATAAAATATATTGAAACAAGAAGAAAAAAAACAAAAAAAAAAAACAAACAAACATTACCATCACTCAAGGCACTGAAGCCACAAACCATTCACTTCTACCCCTGAGCCCCAACCACACCCCAAAAGTCCCACAGGGAGGCCTCCACCACATCCCTTCCCCAACAGGCAGGTGCACCAGGGTGCAATAATTGTTAACCGCAGTCTCCTGTACATCACAAAACAAATCCCCGCAAACATTTCAGAGTCGTATCATTTGGCATCCTGACAGCTATGGGCTCTCCAACCATTCTTTAATTTTGCAGGTTCAACACAAAATTTAATAGTGAAAAAAAAACAAAAAAACATAGACCCCTACATTCTGCCATGGGGCTCTTATATGTTGCAGTAGGGTTTCCCCATATCTCAGCAGAAAGACACCCCTTTCATTAACCGAACCCCAAAAACTGTCCAACTCGTATCACACCCTAACCACAAAATACTATCTCTATACATCTAGAGGACAAAAGAGAAATGAAGAAATCTTTTTACGCCTACAGAAAACAGATTAATGAACGGGGAAATTTATCACAGTGATTTGTAACTCAAATAATGGAAATCTAATACACTTGTACATCAACTTACATCTGGTCACAGATATGTCCCCATAAGAGCTTAAAATCCATTAACTGCAAATGATCTTCAGTTCAGTCAATCATATACACATATATAATGCTCTTCCAACATGGAATGGAGCACTCCGGTGGATGAGGATTATATACAATAAATAAATATATCGCTTAAATTCAACCTCACTGACCGTCTAGTTCTGTGGAGTAGAGAGAGGATATTAGCCTGAAACCTGAAACTAAGGTTTCAATCCTGCCTCGTGGTACTGGATGGGATAATGGATAGTCTATAGCCACACTGAAGAGTTGCAATACAACAAAACAGCTGTCTGTTGATGACACAATAATATATATATATATGTATATATATAAATAAGCATCGGGTCAGAAGCTAAGGTTTCGATCCTACCTCGTGGTACTGGATAGGATAATGGATAGTCTATAGCCATACTGAAAAGTTGTAATACAACGAAACAGCTCTATGTGGATGATACAATAATAAGTATATATATGTATATATATAAGTATCGGGTCTGAAGCTAAGGTTTCGATCTGGCCTTGTGGTACTGGATGGGATAATGGATTGTCTATAGCCACACTGAAGAGTTGTAATATATCTGTGGATGATACAATTATATATATATATATGTAACAGGTCTGAAGCTAAGGTTTCAATCCTGCTTCATGGTACTGGATGAGATAATGGATTGTCTATAGCTACACTGAAGAGTTGTAATACAGAGCAGCTGTTTGTGGATGACACAATAATAAAAAAAATATACATACATATACATAAATACATATATATATGTATATGTATGTAACTAAAACTCAGTGCGGATGACGAAAATGTCATGTTATTGTTAGCTTGCTAAAGACTGCAGTGTATATGTCATGTTCGTTTCGAGTTCTCAAGACGGAAGAGGAAAAGATGAAAAAACAGACTACTTGCTTGGTTGAGCTGTGGAAGATATATAATGGGTGATATTTGTTTCTTTCTATTGAGAAAGATAGGAAGGCATACGTACAATGTAAACATGCATCTGCTCTGGTATCTTCTGTTGCACAGTGTGTATATTGAGATTGAGTTGCCTCTGCACAAGAGTATAACCTGGGTGCAAGTCGACACACAGTTGTATTGAAATCTTTTTTTTTTAAAAGCATACACTAATAGCAACAGGGAGGCAAAAATCAGTTTGAAGATGACGAAGGAAGTAGAGTTATGCTTAAATGAATGAAAGACAGCAGAAAAGTGAACCGATGAGCCCGTTCGGGGGGGGGGGAAGAGGGTCAGAAAAAGTTGATGACCTGCCAAGATGACATCGAGTGGCAATTTTAAATTTGTCATGACTGAATTTGCATCCTCTCGAACTTCTGCATTCACTTCCTCGTCCGTCATTCTCATTGAAAGGCCAATGACTGGCTGCCGACAGCAATCGAATTCTGTTCGGGACATCAGAAAGGGGGAGAGGAAAGGCAATCGAGGCAGAGTGTGTTCTTGGGGGAAATCAAAGGAAGGCCAATGCCGTGGCAGTTTTATTGCAAAAAGGAAAGACGCGATTGATGCAAGGAATGGCTACAAAGGGAAAAAAATGATGCATACCTTCTGACGAGTTGAATGCAAAAGAGTTAATTGGCTTGATTTTGTGGAAATGGAAGGGGGGGAGATTTTTTGTACAATTGTAGAGGGGCAGAGAGAGAGAGATAGAGAGAGAAACCAGATGGGCAAAGAGAGAGAGAGCAAAACAGCGGGGGGGGGGTCACAGAAAGAGAGAGAGAGAAACCACTGGGGGCGGGGGGTCAGAAAGAGAGAGAGAGAAACCACTGGGGGCGGGGGGTCAGAAAGAGAGAGAGAGAAACCACGGGGGGCGGGGGGTCAGAAAGAGAGAGAGAGAAACCACGGGGGGCGGGGGGTCAGAAAGAGAGAGAGAGAAACCACGGGGGGCGGGGGGTCAGAAAGAGAGAGAGAGAAACCACTGGGGGCGGGGGGTCAGAAAGAGAGAGAGAGAAACCACTGGGGGCGGGGGGTCAGAAAGAGAGAGAGAGAAACACCGGGGGGGCGGGGGGTCAGAAAGAGAGAGAGAGAAACCACGGGGGGAGTCAGAAAGAGAGAGACTGCGGGGGGGGGGGATCCGAGACATAATGAAGTGCACCAATATTAGAGTGGGGGGGATGGTTAGACAGACAGATGCAGTGTTTTATACAAATGGAAGTTGAAGCTATAAGAAATATTCAGTCTCTGAGATGTTGAAATCTCACAAATAATTGTAGATAAAAATTTTACACTAACAAAAATAATGATTTACTCAAAACAAAGATTTTGCATTTCACCCCTTAGCAATAATCAAATGACGTTTCTTCTATTCTTCTTTCAAACAAGCATGAAAAAAATTTGCCTTTTCTCCCTTTAAAGTGAGCAAATTAAAAACACTCAAAGAAACAAAATCAAACTAACAATTTAATTTTGCAAACAATTCAACTTTTTCAAATACTGAATATAAATACAGTGACGTATCAAAGTTCCCACATCAGGAACATATCAGATATCAAGCTAATAAGAACAGATACTACACTTTGAAACGCGGCTTCCCACTTATCTAACTGGACAATAGAGATCAGATTGTGCCAAAAATTCAATCATTTAGGTTATATTTTTCATAAGAGAAAATCAAGATTTTTAACTTGAAATTTTACAACAGAAGTAGATACTTCGACAAAGTTAACTCATAATCATCAATATTTTTTCATTTCAAAAATAGATTTAAGCGTGCAACGTGTGCATATTCTAACAAGCCTTACCCCCTAGAGCTAATTCCCCACCGTAAAGCTTTCTTTTTCAACACGTACACACAAGAATTCAAATTATCCACTTCCTTCCTGTTAAATGCGATCGATTTCTCACTGATTGGCGATGATCGTCTCGCTCGTTAGCCGTAATTATTCATTGATCACCACGGACTTCCCTTTTAAAACACACGTGGCAGCAAGAACGAAGCTGGAAAACAAGATTTTGATAACAAAACATCAACACTCCCCGACCCCTTAACTTTCTCCCTCACTCATTCTGGACTTCTTTTTCACAAATGTGTGTAGGGGGCGGGGGGGCACTCCATCCTGAACCAAGCCATACTTGTTCAATTTTCATCTTTTTTTTTTTTTATTCCTCCACCCCAAACACTTATTATTGTCACCCACCCCAAACCACGTCTACTTGTAATTAGTTCTTCATGCTTCTAAAGCTATTGTGTACTTTGTGGGTGACGGTGTGTTTATACTCTTACTGTGTGTGAGTGTAAGGGTTTGTGTGAAACAGCGAGAGTGGGTTTATGCACCTAGTGTGTGTATGCGAGTGTGCTCATTATGTGTATGTAGGTGAATGTGTGTACATATTTGATTGTGTGAGTGCATGCATAAAAGTTTGAGTATGTATGTGGGTGTGTCTGCATATATATATATATATATATAATTGTGTGCATATATATATATATATATATATATATAATTGTGTTCATATATATGATTGTGTGCATATATATATATATATATGATTGTGTGCATATATATATATATATATATATATATATATGATTGTGTGCATATATATATATATATATATATATATATATATATATGATTGTGTGCATATATATATATATATATATATGATTGTGTGCATATATATATATATATATATATATATATATATATATATGATTGTGTGCATATATATATATATATATATATATGATTGTGTGCATATATATATATATATATATATATATATATGATTGTGTGCATATATATATATATATATATATATATATATATGATTGTGTGCATATATATATATGATTGTGTGCATATATATATATATATATATATGATTGTGTGCATATATATATATATATATGATTGTGCGCATATATATATATATATATATATGATTGTGTGCATATATATATATATATGATTGTGTGCATATATATATATATATGATTGTGTGCATATATATATATATATATAATTGTGTGCATATATATATATATATATAATTGTGTGCATATATATATATATATATAATTGTGTGCATATATATATATATATATAATTGTGTGCATATATATATATATATATAATTGTGTGCATATATATATATATATATAATTGTGTGCATATATATATATATATATAATTGTGTGCATATATATATATATATATAATTGTGTGCATATATATATATATATATATATATATATAATTGTGTGCATATATATATATATATATATATATATATAATTGTGTGCATATATATATATATATATATATATATATAATTGTGTGCACATATATATATATATATATATATATAATTGTGTGCATATATATATATATATATATATAATTGTGTGCATATATATATATATATATATATAATTGTGTGCATATATATATATATATATATATAATTGTGTGCATATATATAATTGTGTGCATATATATATATATATATATATAATTGTGTGCATATATATAATTGTGTGCATATATATATATATATATATATATAATTGTGTGCATATATATAATTGTGTGCATATATATATATATATATATATATATAATTGTGTGCATATATATAATTGTGTGCATATATATATATATATATATATATAATTGTGTGCATATATATAATTGTGTGCATATATATATATATATATATATATAATTGTGTGCATATATATAATTGTGTGCATATATATATATATATATATATATAATTGTGTGCATATATATAATTGTGTGCATATATATATATATATATATATATAATTGTGTGCATATATATAATTGTGTGCATATATATATATATATATATATATAATTGTGTGCATATATATAATTGTGTGCATATATATATATATATATATAATTGTGTGCATATATATAATTGTGTGCATATATATATATATATATATATATAATTGTGTGCATATATATAATTGTGTGCATATATATATATATATATATATAATTGTGTGCATATATATAATTGTGTGCATATATATATATATATATATATATAATTGTGTGCATATATATATATACATATATATATATATAATTGTGTGCATATATATATATATATATATAATTGTGTGCATATATATATATATATATATATATATATATAATTGTGTGCATATATATATATATATATATATATATATATATATATATATATATAATTGTGTGCATATATATATATATATATATATATATATATATATATATATATATATATAATTGTGTGCATATATATATATATATATATATATATATATATATATATATAATTGTGTGCATATATATATATATATTTATATAATTGTGTGCATATATATATATATACATATATATATAATTGTGTGCATATATATATATATATATATATATATATAATTGTGTGCATATATATATATATATATAATTGTGTGCATATATATATATATATAATTGTGTGCATATATATATATATATATATATATATAATTGTGTGCATATATATATATATATATATATATAATTGTGCATATATATATATATATATATATAATTGTGTGCATATATATATATATATATGATTGTGTGCATATATATATATATATATATATATATATATATATATGATTGTGTGCATATATATATATATATATATATGATTGTGTGCATATATATATATATATATATATATATAATTGTGTGCATATATATATATATATATATATATATATAATTGTGTGCATATATATATATATATATATATATATAATTGTGTGCATATATATATATATATATATATATAATTGTGTGCATATATATATATATATATATATATAATTGTGTGCATATATATATATATATATATATATATATATATATATAATTGTGTGCATATATATATATATATATAATTGTGTGCATATATATATATATATAATTGTGTGCATATATATATATATATAATTGTGTGCATATATATATATATATAATTGTGTGCATATATATATATATATATAATTATGTGCATATATATATATATATAATTGTGTGCATATATATATATATATAATTGTGTGCATATATATATATATATATAATTGTGTGCATATATATATATATATATATAATTGTGTGCATATATATATATATATAATTGTGTGCATATATATATATATATAATTGTGTGCATATATATATATATATATATATATATAATTGTGTGCATATATATATATATATATATAATTGTGTGCATATATATATATATATATATAATTGTGTGCATATATATATATATATATATAATTGTGTGCATATATATATATATATATATAATTGTGTGCATATATATATATATATATATATATATATAATTGTGTGCATATATATATATATATATATATATAATTGTGTGCATATATATATATATATATATATATAATTGTGTGCATATATATATATATATATATAATTGTGTGCATATATATATATATATATATATAATTGTGTGCATATATATATATATATATATATAATTGTGTGCATATATATATATATATATATATAAATAATTGTGTGCATATATATATATATATATATAATTGTGTGCATATATATATATATATATATAATTGTGTGCATATATATATATATATATATAATTGTGTGCATATATATATATATATATATAATTGTGTGCATATATATATATATATATATAATTGTGTGCATATATATATATATATATATAATTGTGTGCATATATATATATATATATATATAATTGTGTGCATATATATATATATATATATATATAATTGTGTTCATATATATGATTGTGTGCATATATATATATATATATGATTGTGTGCATATATATATATATATATATATATATATATATGATTGTGTGCATATATATATATATATATATATATATATATATATGATTGTGTGCATATATATATATATATATATATATGATTGTGTGCATATATATATATATATATGATTGTGTGCATATATATATTATATATATATATATATATATATGATTGTGTGCATATATATATATATATATATATATATGATTGTGTGCATATATATATATATATATATATATATATATATATGATTGTGTGCATATATATATATATATATATATATATATATATATGATTGTGTGCATATATATATATGATTGTGTGCATATATATATATATATATATATGATTGTGTGCATATATATATATATATATGATTGTGCGCATATATATATATATATATGATTGTGCGCATATATATATATATATATATATGATTGTGTGCATATATATATATATATGATTGTGTGCATATATATATATATATGATTGTGTGCATATATATATATATATATAATTGTGTGCATATATATATATATATATAATTGTGTGCATATATATATATATATATATAATTGTGTGCATATATATATATATATATAATTGTGTGCATATATATATATATATATAATTGTGTGCATATATATATATATATATAATTGTGTGCATATATATATATATATATATATATATAATTGTGTGCATATATATATATATATATATATATATAATTGTGTGCACATATATATATATATATATATATAATTGTGTGCATATATATATATATATATATATATAATTGTGTGCATATATATATATATATATATAATTGTGTGCATATATATATATATATATATAATTGTGTGCATATATATAATTGTGTGCATATATATATATATATATATATATAATTGTGTGCATATATATAATTGTGTGCATATATATATATATATATATATATAATTGTGTGCATATATATAATTGTGTGCATATATATATATATATATATATATATAATTGTGTGCATATATATAATTGTGTGCATATATATATATATATATATATATAATTGTGTGCATATATATAATTGTGTGCATATATATATATATATATATATATAATTGTGTGCATATATATAATTGTGTGCATATATATATATATATATATATATATAATTGTGTGCATATATATAATTGTGTGCATATATATATATATATATATATAATTGTGTGCATATATATAATTGTGTGCATATATATATATATATATATATATATAATTGTGTGCATATATATAATTGTGTGCATATATATATATATATATATATAATTGTGTGCATATATATAATTGTGTGCATATATATATATATATATATATATAATTGTGTGCATATATATAATTGTGTGCATATATATATATATATATATATATAATTGTGTGCATATATATAATTGTGTGCATATATATATATATATATATATAATTGTGTGCATATATATATATACATATATATATATATAATTGTGTGCATATATATATATATATATATAATTGTGTGCATATATATATATATATATATATATATATATATATATATATATATATATAATTGTGTGCATATATATATATATATATATATATATATATATATATATATAATTGTGTGCATATATATATATATATATATATATATATAATTGTGTGCATATATATATATATATTTATATAATTGTGTGCATATATATATATATACATATATATATAATTGTGTGCATATATATATATATATATATATATATATAATTGTGTGCATATATATATATATATATAATTGTGTGCATATATATATATATATAATTGTGTGCATATATATATATATATAATTGTGTGCATATATATATATATATATATAATTGTGTGCATATATATATATATATATATATAATTGTGCATATATATATATATATATATATAATTGTGTGCATATATATATATATATATGATTGTGTGCATATATATATATATATATATAATTGTGTGCATATATATATATATATATGATTGTGTGCATATATATATATATATATATATATATATATATATATGATTGTGTGCATATATATATATATATATATATGATTGTGTGCATATATATATATATATATATATATATAATTGTGTGCATATATATATATATATATATATATATATATATAATTGTGTGCATATATATATATATATATATATATATAATTGTGTGCATATATATATATATATATATATATATATAATTGTGTGCATATATATATATATATATATATATAATTGTGTGCATATATATATATATATATATATATATATATATATATATATATATAATTGTGTGCATATATATATATATATATAATTGTGTGCATATATATATATATATAATTGTGTGCATATATATATATATATAATTGTGTGCATATATATATATATATAATTGTGTGCATATATATATATATATAATTGTGTGCATATATATATATATATATAATTATGTGCATATATATATATATATAATTGTGTGCATATATATATATATATAATTGTGTGCATATATATATATATATATAATTGTGTGCATATATATATATATATAATTGTGTGCATATATATATATATATAATTGTGTGCATATATATATATATATAATTGTGTGCATATATATATATATATAATTGTGTGCATATATATATATATATAATTGTGTGCATATATATATATATATATATATAATTGTGTGCATATATATATATATATATATAATTGTGTGCATATATATATATATATATATAATTGTGTGCATATATATATATATATATATAATTGTGTGCATATATATATATATATATATAATTGTGTGCATATATATATATATATATATATATAATTGTGTGCATATATATATATATATATATATATAATTGTGTGCATATATATATATATATATATATATAATTGTGTGCATATATATATATATATATATAATTGTGTGCATATATATATATATATATATATAATTGTGTGCATATATATATATATATATATATAAATAATTGTGTGCATATATATATATATATATATATAATTGTGTGCATATATATATATATATATATAATTGTGTGCATATATATATATATATATATAATTGTGTGCATATATATATATATATATAATTGTGTGCATATATATATATATATATATAATTGTGTGCATATATATATATATATATATAATTGTGTGCATATATATATATATATATATATAATTGTGTGCATATATATATATATATATATATAATTGTGTGCATATATATATATATATATATATATAATTGTGTGCATATATATATATATATATATATAATTGTGTGCATATATATATATATATATATATATATAATTGTGTGCATATATATATATATATATATATATATAATTGTGTGCATATATATATATATATATATATATATATAATTGTGTGCATATATATATATATATATATATAATTGTGTGCATATATATATATATATATATAATTGTGTGCATATATATATATATATATATATAATTGTGTGCATATATATATATATATATATATAATTGTGTGCATATATATATATATATATATATATAATTGTGTGCATATATATATATATATATATAATTGTGTGCATATATATATATATGATTGTGTGCGTATATATATATATAAATATTTCACTGTGTAAGCTAACCTTGGTCCATACCAGTTTGTTAAGGCAGCTGATGACAGACTGATGACAATTATAACTTCTGATGAGGACAGCATTCTAAAATAATCGTTCAACAAAGCAACTAGAAAATATAATTACTCTACAACAACTTGATTGTTTTCCTTTTTAATTGACTTTTTTAAATACATCAATGGCTGTCCAAGCATCTTAGATGCAGAACAAAGGAAGAAGAAAAAAATAAATACAGCATTATCATATCGAAGGCCAACAACCAGAATTGGATTTGTCCAAACTGTTCTGGTTGGGAACAGTCATTTGGGTAATTAACACAGGCACATTTCATAATGATCTCCAACAGGGATGGGGGTGGGGACTTCAAATAAGATATGGATATAGCACAAAGAACAACAATATGTTTGGCGGACTTGACCTATTTTTCCCAAAAATGGACATAACCACTTCTGATCGAGGAGCCTTGATATATTAATCTATTCAGATTTAGTGTTCCTATCTTGGATAGCAAGAAGGTAAAATGCCCCAAAAGTAAGGACCATAACAACAAAGATAGAGATACTAGTCCACATAGATCAATATATGTTACAAAGATCAGATAGTTGTGACTGCAACCCGAGCAATTTTGGTGCTCGAGGAATGACCGAAAGTGTGTTTTAAATCCAAAATGCCTTAATAAGGAAATTAAGTTCAGGACCCTTGAATTGGGAAAATTTCCATCTAGTTTCATTTCAGTATAACTGAGCTCGTCGATACACTTAACAAACCATTAAGTAGCCTTGGCTTCTTCATTTTTCGAGATAACAAAATATCTGTTTATGGCCAAAAATTTGAGGGATTTCAGGTCCCTGAGATTTGAAACTTTTTCAATACATTTTTGACAGGGTATCAGCCACTGTCATAGCATTCGTAGGTCTCAAATTATTACCAAACATCCTTGCAATCAGTGTTTTTGCTCCCAGTGCCCAGATATGATATGGTTTGTTATAGGCAAAGTTCGTGTTATAATGTTAGTGTGTGGCAGATCCCAAAATATTAATCAACCTTTAGACTGGTTAAACTGATCGTGGCTCTGAGACCCCAACACCCATGTTATAAATTATAAATGTAGCACCTCCTATTCTTTTAGTTAGGAATTGAATATAAAACCCTTCTTCTGGTTAGATATAAAAAAATGTCACTTCCTCCTCCAACCCCTATAAAACCCCTGGACGCACATGGCCCAATGCTCATTAGCATCAGCACCCCTAGCTGGTTACGATTCTAGCCCCTTGTTCTCTCTCTCTCTCTCTCTCTCTCTCTCTCTCTCATCGTTATCATTTTGCCGACCTCCTGGCCTATCCTGACCATTTTTCCACAGTGACCTATCTCTGTACTAACTTTGCCCATTTACGCCAGTATAACAACAAAGATGAGGACACTAGTCCAAGTAAGTTAATGTACAATCATAATTCACCATAGGACTGTTTGTCTGTTGGTATGTGACAGAGTCACTCAGGAACAGTACAATATATCCACATAACATTTACTGTGGTTACTAATGGGACCATGGAGCATGTTTTTAATATATTAGTTTTTGAAAATTCTCCAAAAAAATAATAGATAGGGGGAATAGACCCTACACTATATATAAAATGAGTCTGATTCAGTTCATACGTATGGGACCTCCAAGAAGCCACACATCGTAGCCAGAATTATGGTACGCCTGAAGTGCACAATCCTAAAGAAAGCAGAAATAAACATTTTTTTTCAAAGTCCAGGTGATTTGCAGTTGAAAAATAATAGTGTGAAGTCTGTGATAATAATGATCTGATTTCCATCTATCTATACCTTACTATAATTCAGAAAATGTCAGTCCATCTGTACATTCACAAGGACATAGCCTGTCCATTCTTTAAGTGAAGGGTTTTTGGCCACAAACATCACATCACCCAAGGTGTATCAGCCAGCCAGCCAGCCTATAGTCCAGATTTGGCTCCCTGCAACCTATGGATTCTCCAAAATATTTCAGACAGTAGATGAGATTATGGAGAATGTGACGAAGCAGATGATGGTGATCCCAAAAGAAAAATGCAAATTGATCCGTTTTTCGAAGCAAATATTGATTACTAACAAGTTTAATTTCCAAAATGCCTTTCTTCCTAGGTTCCAAAGTTCATTAAAGAAAACCAAATGGTGAAATCGA
Source organism: Thysanoteuthis rhombus (assembly GCA_963457665.1). NCBI lineage: Eukaryota > Metazoa > Mollusca > Cephalopoda > Oegopsida > Thysanoteuthidae > Thysanoteuthis > Thysanoteuthis major. Next base: position 16,565,532 of record OY735240.1, on the reverse strand, counting down.
GGTCTCTTCATTCATGCAGATATCAATTGATTGCATATCTAAAGATGCAGGTATGTGCGTGTGTGTGCATAGAATCTGAAAAACCATCAGAAAGTGGTATATATATATATATATATATATATATATATATATATATATATATATATATATGTTCATATATTTATAACATATATATATATATATATATTTATTTATATCTGGGACTGATGGCACACTTTTGTATATGTGCAAATACAGATACAACTGAGCCCTTCATGCACAAAATCTTCAAAGGAAAAAAAAAAAAATTTCTTCTAAAATATATTGCATACGCACATTAATTCTGCCAACGAGCCTCAAAGCATAAATACACACGTGTGCACGTGTTGGTATATATGCAAACGCACAAGTGGGTCCTTATTTTAAAAAAATAAACAAATGAATAAATAAAGAAGCGGCTGCAGAGGATAATTGTTGTGTTGTCATCGTACTCATTTCCTTGTTGTTCTACCACAAACAAACACGTCCATCTGAACGAGTCTACATCCGGCTTGTCTTTGCTTGAATGGAGAGCCTTCCCTCAAAATTTACCAACATTGTTCAGACAAGTGACTAGAGGGATGAGGCTTAGGGAGTCATAACCCCATCCCCCCTGACTTTCCTCGGTATGATTTGTGCCCCCCCCCGCCCCCATTGCAGAAGAAGAAGAAAAAAGAAAGAAAGAAAGAAAGAATAAACACCAAAAGAACAATTGTAGGTCAACACAGTTAATGGGATCTCTTTAACTGCTTCATTCATATTAAAATAGGGTCGCAGCAATCGGTGATCAGAGAAGGAGGAAGATCCCTCAGAGCAGTGTTTTGAAGAGTTACCTGCCCCTAGTTTTGTCTCAAGGGTAGGGGTGAGGTTTTTTGAGAAAATAAAAGGAAAAAAAAAAAAAACTTGTGCTACTAACAACTAAATTTAACCGATTTCCTTTTAATTGGTATAGTTACCAAGTCATTTTAAACTCTCCAAAGCTTTTATAGAATTACTAATAGAATAAACATTGGGAAATATCAATAGTTGGTGAAGGTTTGTTATTGGTTCACAAACTAAGATATCAAATGGAGGTAACCAATAACAATACTAATGTATTAGAAAATAAATGAAAGCAGAAAATTTGACCATTTAAAACTGTATCTTAACAAATTCAGTTACAAGGGATATAATTTAGTTTTAGGCTTGCGATCAGGTTTGGGGTTAGTATCGGTTGTGTTGTAACAACAAAAAACAATAAAATTTTTTTTTTTTTGATAATAATAAAATCAAAAAGAATATATTCACTAACAACTAATGAAAAAAAATTCATTGACCAATACTAAAGCTAAATTACATACTTTAAAATATAGTTTTGATCAGTCAAGTTTTCTGCTTTTATTTGTCCCTTAATACGTTCATAACAGCAGCTGCAGTGATATTTATTACCCACCCTTGATATTTTAGATTGCAAGCCAGTAACAGACCATTAAGTAATAGTTTTTCCTAATCATAACTTATTTGTAAGTAAATTTCCTTGAAGCTTAGTAATAGTTTCTTGAAGATTTCCCAGTTAGATTGTGACATATGAAATCATTTTCTTTACTAGATGCAGAATAATGCTGAAAGAGGAAGATCAAATAATGCATTGGTTAGTCACTCAATGGAAACCATCACATGATCAACATCTTTTGGCAGCATACCTTGTTGGGGGAGATCAATTAAAAAATTAGAGAGAGGGGTGATTGTTGGATTATTCACTCATCTTTTGCTGGGCAGAGGTCATTAAAAAAAATCTGAATTTTCAGAAAACAAGCAGACGCAAATTCAGGGATTAATTCAACAAAAACTTACATAGTAAATTGAACCCAACTCCCTCTCCAGGTAGATTTTCAAAAAACAAAGTTTCTTCTTGACATAATAAGGAGTAAATGTTTAAATTCTCAACTCTCCATTTGTGTAACCTGTATATGATATATATATATACATATATAGCCAGTCATATATAACCAGCTAGGTCAATTCAAAAACTGAAGAGACTTATGCTGAAATTTTTTGTAACAGTTTCAGTTCACAGATAATATAATTTGTTAAGATTACCAGTTTTTTTGAGCCCTTAACAACAATGGTGTCTATCCAAGAAGTTAGACTCATTTTTGTGTAAAATTTCAAATTAGGACATAATGCTGCTCAAGCTGCTGATGACAAAGAAAACATAGATCATTATCATCAGTCTTTTAACATCTGTCGTTGGACATACACCTTCCCCAAGATTTGCCACACTTCTCTAACATGGGTGTCGCGGAGCCAATACTTTCTGAATTTGTCAAGCTCGTCTCTCCATCTAATACTCTGCCAGCCTTGGTTGTGCATGTGATCTCTGGGGATCCATGTCATGGGTTGCAATGTCCATCGGTTGTCTGCCATTCTTACAACATAGCCAACCCATTGCCATTTGAGATTTTTAATGGATTCTTTGGTGTCCATGAATCCTGTCTTTTCTCGGATGTACTATGCTGTCTTGTGGCCTCTTCATGTGAGGCCCAGCATAATTCTTTCATGTGCATGTTGCATGGTTCTCAATTTGCAGATCTGTCTCTTGGTTAGGTTCCATGTTTCAGCTCCATAAGTGACTATTGGGTGGATGCATTGGTTGTACACTCTTCTTTTTAGGATTAATGGGATCTTCTTGTTTAGAAAACATTAGGAATGAATAAAGAGAAAACTGTTCAGTTATGGTTCAATAGGGTTAAATCAAGAAATATGGATACCATAAATAAAATTTGAGAAAGAACCAAATTGGTTCTTGATGATCAAGAAATAGTGGCAGCGCTGGCCAATAACACATGAACAGCATTTTGAGCACTTTCTGGAGAATTAAAGACTTCAACGGTGACCATATCATGTCATCTCAAGAGATTAGGAGAGGTTGGAAATTGGAAAAATGGGTCCCTTATGAACTGAATGAAATGCTCCATGACAGTTCCCAACCTCACACCTGACTATGTCTAAATCTGGAGAATAGAGATATGAAGTCTTGTAGCATTCTCTACATTTCATCATCTTTTCAGGTATTCAAAACTTCATGTCCCTAATAAAAGTTTCAATAATACGGAAGCCATAATTGGTGCTTTTACTAAATTGGTGACTACTCAACCTAATAGTCGAACCAAAATAGGTTTTGACCCCAAAAAAAAAAAAAAAAATTATCGACAGAGTACCGTTGGAAGGGCCAAATTGTCCTCTTTCAGAATCTGAAAAGTCCTGTTTAGCCCACCCTAAGGAAATTTTTTTTTTTTTTATTTGTGATAATTTGCGGATAATCCATAGGCTAAGGGTGATCTCTGTGTGAGATAAGATAGGCACTTATTTTCTCTTTATATTCACTAACTTGACTATAAGTAGGGTTAGGCTTTTGGTAACCAGTCAGTAACCCAAGTAATGATGTCATGAGCCATGCTCTCCATTGCTAGGGGACTAAGTGGGCACTGATTTGTAATCTCACTCAAATTTCTTGGTAAAAAGGTATGTTGTACTTCTAGGAAACGATCAGGCCACAAGGAAATAGAAAATGTTCACGATTTTCAATATGATTTTCGTGTATTATACAGACCAGACCAAAATACAGTCAAATCTCTAAAGAATCTTACAGGAATGACTTTGGGATCATAGGAAAAAAATGTTATCACTTCAAATGAGTTATATTCTGTTTGAATATCTGTTTTTGTTGTTTATATCATTCTTAATCTTACTAGTCAAAAATCAACATTTTATATGTAATAACCTAATATTTGGCTCCAAAATTAATTGAACCATCTAAAAATGTCATTGTGACATACATAAAAGCATCTTCATATCAAAGAAATATTTTTTAAAATCAAAATGCTCTTCAATTTATATCTTATATGACACTGCATAAAACAAAATGGTCTTGTGCTTAACTAGGGTTTCTCACCTCACCTTGCTAGTTTTTTTAAAGAATCTATCACACACTATATTTTTTCTGATTTTCATTGTTTATTCTCTTAATGCTCCAATAAACCACTTTCACTTCAAAAATAGGTAAAATTTTTAATAAATATGGTAAAATTTAAAATGAATGTTGAAAGATAGTCATATTCAATCTATCTATAATACATACATATATATATATATATATATATATATATATATATATATATGTGTGTGTGTGTTCTCTTAATGATGGAGGGGAATTTGGAAGATCGTGTGGTAACATATATCCTAAGGGTCTTGAATTAAAACTTCAACATAAAGGAATGCAAGCAACAATCCTAGATCTGGATATTAAAATTATGGATAGAATGTTTATCAACAAATTGTTTGATAAACGAGATAATTCTCCATTCCATTTAGTGAGAATACCTTTTAGAACAAGTGGTATTCCAGCGTTTATATTTTACTGAACAATATTATAGGAATATTTGAGAATTGCAAGAGCAACTTGATTCATTGATTTCATACCAAAAATTGTTTCTTTAGTTGTGATAATGGTCAATCGAGGTGGTAAAATTAGTAAGAGTTTTTAGACAATTTACTAAAGCTACAATTAGACAACCTGATCCCTTTAATACTTATCAGCTTGACCGTAAGTGAAATAATAATGAAAATTAAATATGTTAACGAAAGAATAAAAATAGAATAAATGAATAGTGTATATTGAAATAAATAAAATTTTATTATTGCTAGGGGAATTAGGTAACCAAAAGAGATGGATCCAGTCTTTGTCAGAGTGAAAGATCATTGTATTGATTAGGACCAGGGAAAGGGGAAAACATTTGGCTCTGCTCCATTTGTCTGACAGGTAGTGGGTGGGCTGGGAGATTGAACATTGAATATCATTATTTAACCGACGTTAAGAGACAATAATAATACTACTAATGGTAAGAGGGGAGTGCGGTCAATATACCCCCATCGGTTAAATAAAGGGTTCGGTTCGTTACTTCCCCACAACTACCAGATGATACCTGATGAAGGCCGTAGAGTACAACAGCCGAAACGTTGTATGAAAAACAACCAAGATGAGGATAGTCCGAATAATAATAGAAATAATAATAATACCTCATCTCAAAAATTCAGAGATATGGAATGTCATATAACGAACTTTTTGGGTATATTAACGGAATCGGCCATTGAAGTATTACTACCCGATAGAAAGTGAAGAATACTTTATTTGATAATTAAAAGTGTTTAAAAAAACATTTGATGAAAGCTTGATGTTATATGGCATGGAAAAATGGACTTCAAGGTTAGTGGAAAATAGTTATCAAATTCTTTAGTTGAATATGTTGGTAGAGAATTGACTCGAAGAAGTTTTTTCTGTGTAATTAGATCATATCATAAGTTGGTTTCCATGCAGTCAGAAATTAAATTGACACAACGGATCTAGTATTCACAAGGGTGAACATTAATAGAAATGACACGACAAGAGAGTCATGTCTGGTATAATACTTATTGATCCTTCATTGTTGAAAATGTTTTTAGGGTGACCTACGCAAGTAAGCCTCATTTCAAAATATAAATATGTAAAATGAAATAATATGAATATACAATACACATAAAACCTTATATAGAATGACGAACTACATGTATAGCAAAAACTATATAATGAAGGGAGGTGGTGTTTGATCAACACTGCTGTTTATATTAATATGACTGTAACAGTTACATGGTAAACAACTGATGATCCCAACAAGAGACAATTTATACATTGAACCATAATAACAAAATATAAGGGAAACAAAGAAAAAGGGTGACTGAAGTGATACAAAAAAAAGATCTATTGAAAAAATTTTAATGTTTAAAGCTGTAAAGCTTTCTATATTATAATATATATATATATATATATATATATATATATATATGGAGAATTCACGTTCCTAGGTGTATAGAAGTAAACTTGGAAAAGAGTTGGCTGCACTACCTGTGATTGATCTTCACATCTATAGTCTGACTTTCAGGCTAGTTTAAAGGACCAGGGTGGGGGGGCAGTACTGTCCATTTTTACAGCTGATGATCAAAAAAACATAGCTAATGTTTACAAAGGGATTTTTAAAAAAGGCTCTCCTCCTTTTATGGCTTCTCATACCCCACCCAGGGGAAGGAAGTGAGGGAAAGGAATAAATACAGGATGTTATTTTTAGTTTTAGTGAATCGAGAGATAATCTTCATCAAGAAGTCATTCAAAAATACAACAGTTGAGAGGAGAGAGGGATACCCGGATACAGAGAGAGAGGAGGAGAGAGGGATACCCGGATACAGAGAGAGAGGAGGAGAGAGGGATACCCGGATACACAGAGAGAGGAGGAGAGAGGGATACCCGGATACACAGAGAGAGGGATACCCGGGTACACAGAGAGAGGGATACCCGGGTACACAGAGAGAGGGATACCCGGGTACACAGAGAGAGGGATACCCGGGTACACAGAGAGAGGGATACCCGGGTACACAGAGAGAGGGATACCCGGGTACACAGAGAGAGGGATACCCGGGTACACAGAGAGAGGAAGAAAGAGAGATACCTGGGTACACAGAGAGAGGAAGAAAGAGGGATACCCAGGTATAGAGAGAGAGGAAGAAAGAGAGAGATACTTAGGTACAGAGAGAGAAAGAGAGAGATATACTCAAATACAGAGAGCAAGAGATACAGATGTCCAGAGAGAGAGAGAGAGAGATGTACACAGCAATAGTAAGAGGCAAATAATAGTTTTGTCAGGAAAGTTCATATTGTGATGAGATAACCATGGAAGGAAGAGGGAAATGCGGTACCGGAGGTTTGGCCGATTGTCCAGACAAGATTATAGGTGTTTAATGCTTGCTGACGTGTGTATGAATTAGCCGTCAGCAACAACGTCCAATTTTTGAAGCTATCCTCCCCATCACATCACCCCCTCCTTGGACTCCGACTTTCCCCCATCCCTGTATCTATCCTGTGCGTGTGTGTAATTCAGAAAATTATTTTGTCCGAGGGCCCATCAAGCAGTCATGAGGCTGATTCAGTGGCCAGGGCCAAAGATTACCAATGACACGAAGAACAAGGCGGCAGCGATACAATTGGCTAATTAAAGAGGAAAAGACAACACCGCTTAACGGAGCAGACCTTCACCGGGGAGAGAGAGAGATAAAATACTTAATAGTAGTTACATGGCATAAGCAAGGGGCTGGGGTTGTCTTTGTGGTAGAGGAGTTATGGTTTGAAAATTTTCCCCGATTCGAGTTCGAGGGGTAAGCTCAGCATTTAGGGAAATAATCACGTCTGGCCTATGGCTTCATAAATGCGAAGCCGAGACAATGAAAGTCATCGTAATAATAATATGCGATTTTCCTCTTGTGTGTCCGAGTGAGAAGTGAGGGGAAGGGAACAGGGTCATACCAGGGAATATGGTAGGCCCCTGCTCGCTCCATTTCAAGCCTACTGCAGTTTAGAACTAATCACTGACAATTGAAACAACTTGTATTTATACTCAGGACAGTTAGGGGAGGGTAATTCGGCTCGCCACTTTAAGGTACAAACAGGTATGTGCCAGGAAGCTGGTCAGAGTTGGGTGGGGGACAGAGTGGACCCGTTATAAGAGCAAGGGGGGTGAGGTGGGACAAGTTTATTCTTTGTTCATTTCTCTATGACAATTATTGGGGGTGGGGAAGGGACATTGATGACAATAAAGGGTTAAAGTAACAAGCACCACAGAAGCAGTTTGGCTCCTGAGTGTTCTTCACACCCCAGGGGGTTTCTATTGTAGTCAGGCTTGTTTGGGCAAGGATCTTAAGATAATTTTTAGGATTTTCTTTCAACAAGATAAAAAAATAGAGAGATGGAGATAGAGAGAGATGGAGATAGAGAGAGATGGAGATAGAGAGAGATGGAGATAGAGAGAGATGGAGATAGAGAGAGATGGAGATAGAGAGAGATGGAGATAGAGAGAGATGGAGATAGAGAGAGATGGAGATAGAGAGAGATGGAGATAGAGAGAGATGGAGATAGAGAGAGATGGAGATAGAGAGAGATGGAGATAGAGAGAGATGGAGATAGAGAGAGATGGAGATAGAGAGAGATGGAGATAGAGAGAGATGGAGATAGAGAGAGATGGAGATAGAGAGAGATGGAGATGGAGAGAGATGGAGATGGAGAGAGATGGAGATGGAGAGGGATGGAGATGGAGAGGGATGGAGATGGAGAGGGATGGAGATGGAGAGGGATGGAGATGGAGAGGGATGGAGATGGAGAGGGATGGAGATGGAGAGGGATGGAGATAGAGAGAGAGATAGTGATAGAGATAGAGGGAGACAAGAAAGGCGTGAGAGAGAGATAGAGGGAGACAAGAAAGGCGTGAGAGAGAGATAGAGGGAGACAAGAAAGGCGTGAGAGAGAGATAGAGGGAGACAAGAAAGGCGTGAGAGAGAGATAGAGGGAGACAAGAAAGGCGTGAGAGAGAGATAGAGGGAGACAAGAAAGGCGTGAGAGAGAGATAGAGGGAGACAAGAAAAGCATGAGAGAGAGAGAGAGACAAGAAAAGCATGAGAGAGAGAGAGACAAGAAAAGCATGAGAGAGAGAGAGACAAGAAAAGCATGAGAGAGAGAGAGAGACAAGAAAAGCATGAGAGAGAGAGAGAGACAAGAAAAGCATGAGAGAGAGAGAGAGACAAGAAAAGCATGAGAGAGAGAGAGACAAGAAAAGCATGAGAGAGAGAGAGAGAGACAAGAAAAGCATGAGAGAGAGAGACAAGAAAAGCATGAGAGAGAGAGAGGGTGATAAGAAAAGTGAGAAAAGACAGAGTAGGCCCCTAAAAGCTCCCAGTGTCATTCTAACTGTCCAGAACTGGACCTCATTTCATTTACACCCAATTTATGATTTTTCCAACCCAAAATCTTCTTCCTTTTTAGCCAGTAACCCCTTGTTCAATATTTTCTCTCCACTTCCCCATAACCAGTGGGTACTTTAGATTGCGCACTTTTTTCCTTGGCTAACCACAATAGCTATTTTCGATGGCCACTCAATCTCTCAGAACAGTACAAAGGAAACATCTCTTTAAAGCAAGAGGGCCAAGTCGAGAAATGCTATTTTACAGGGCGGGATATGACCCTCCTCTCCTTCAGGCAAGGGGTCCTTTTCATACCTTGCTCTACCCCACTCTGGCCCCTCAATGCTTTAGAAGTAGATGAATAAGACCCGCTCAACCCTTCCAACACAATGTCACCTAAACAAGGGAAAATTTGGATCAAGTAAAAGAGAGAAAAAAAGAAAAGAAAAAAAAGGTATTTAAAGAATAAGGAAGGTGTAAGATGTGTAAAAACAGAAATATAAGAAAGGTGATGTTATGGTTACGTTAAACATGACAAAGACCCTAGTCATCAAGATACAGATATAAATTGTAGTGGGTTTTCAAAGGTTTATTTTTAGTAATACAGAACCTTTTTTTGACGTTTCATCATTTTTTGTCAAACTCTTACAATTGAGTTTTGACTTTATTTTTGTATGTAACAACAATCACGGGTGACAAAGACCAGACAAAAAAGGACGGTCATCTCACACACAAATAACAGCGACATATCCAAAAATTGATGACAAATTCACTCCCAATCCAGGCCGACTTGTTTTGCTCAAGTTTGCAAATCTCATTTACAGGAACTATTAATAAAAGGCTTTGAAGCGGGACATACATTTTCGGAACAGTATTGGATGAAGAAATGAATTCTGTTCTGTTTGCTGTTTAGATTTTAATGAAGCAAGAGAGTTGGACCTCTGTGCAACCAAGCTACTCTTTTATCTAGTCGTGATTATTATTGTTTATGAATATCTATCAAGACATTCCTTTAAATATTAGCCAAATCCTGGTCAAAATAATTCATAGCATAATGACAATTAGCAGGACTCATGAAAATTCCATGGGTGTTAACACCTAAGATATTATCATTACTCACAAATACAAATTTCTGCAATTGCAATATATGATTTATTGATAGTAACTCATCACTTATGGAATGCATCTATATTAACATGAAAAGGCATATGAAATTAATATATCTTCTGTTATTATTATCAATATTATTACTACTCATGAGAAATGATTGATAAATCCTTGCTGGTTAATATTTTAAAAGCAAGAAGAAAAACAAAACTATTTTAAATCCTTAAAATATAAAACAATAATACTAAAAATGTTCAATATTATGTATATCTTCAATCAAAATTCAAATCTAAATTTTTTTTTTTTCCCCAAAAACGTGAATGAAGAATTCTGCAATGTAAACCAAAATGAAATTTGAATGTCACACAATTCCAATAACATAGTGCCTCATTAAAAAATCATTTTTAGAAAGTTGAAAAAGTGAAATAAGTGTTCTGTCAGAGAGAAATAAAGTTGGAAATGAAAGTCGTACAATGATATTCCGATAAATGTGGTGTATCTTGAAATCCTTGGTAGACAATTACTGATAAGTTTACAGTGAATACAGCACAGTTTGCCAAAATTATCATCCAAGCCATCTGGTTCATGAGTTTTTAGACATAGCATCTACTTACTCTCATGGTGTGCAAGAGCATCAAAGACTACCTCCACTTTGTCTAAGACATCGACCCAGGTTATTATTAAAACTACTTAATTACTATTAATCACTTTTACTATCAGTCAATATTACTGTGATCTAGTGGAATTACAACAATTCTTAGGCTTCAGACGTGCGAGGCAGGTGTAATGAATGAATTATAAAGGCGGTTAGGCCCCTTTTGCTTCCAATCAAGCATAAGCGCCCTCTTCTATACTGACCTTTGTTCATTACATTATATAGGAGGGTGGGAAAGATGAAGAGTAAGGATGAAAGATACCAGAAAGTGGAACTGTCGTACATAAAAACAAGCAGAATGATTGTATAATTTTCAAAAAGCTACAAGGCTTTGTTTCAAGAAAGTAGTTTAAAAAGAAAGAGCAGGACTTACCTGTAGAAGCTTCATGTTAGTAGGAAAATCATCTTTTAATATATCACTTCTTAGTAATCTGGTGAAGAAAAGGAAACATACAAACTATGTTGTATATGTTTGGTAGTTTAAACTTCACAAATATGAAAAACAAGGTTGGGGAAAGAGACTGTGAAGTCAGTATTGTGTTTGGCATGAAATTGAACTTTTAAAACCGGGAATTTATACAGAATTATCTCTTTTGTTTTATAATTTAGCAACATTTTTAGCCACTGTCAAAAAGTGAATTGTACCAAGAAAGAAGTGTTACAAATATTAATATCAGTGAATTGAGTTGAACATTAGAAAAAGTAAAAAATAAGATTTTGCAGTAAAACATTTGGAAATCATTTTTTTATAAATGTTGAAAAGTAGATTACTTACATCAGCATAGCACAGCACATAGTAATTAAAAACTGGAATCTTTTTTCATCTGAAAGGAGAGAGTCCCATATTCGAAGGACATCTGCAAATTTAAAAAATAAAGATAATGGTTTTGATTAAAGATTAAAAAAAAGCAGAAATAACTATTAAGATTCATTACCTTCAGTCTATCCATCTTTCTACCTAATTCAATCCACAACTATCCATAATCATGTTTCTTTCCCCTAACCCTCATAATATATATATATATATATATATATATATATATATACACACACACACACACACACACGCAGCCTGACATGTATTTATTAGCTATGTTTTTGAATTGAAATGTGCACTGTAAAATGTTTGATCTATGTGATCAACATTCATAGCTTGATAAGGTTCCTTGACAATAAAGGAGATTGCATTGTATAATATTTGTTGTGTAGAGTGAATACTTTTTTCATTATTTGGCAAGATCTTTATTTGTATATATATATATATATATATATATATATATATATATATATATATATATAAACAACATAATGAATACATTCATTAATACAGTGTTAATAGTTGGTGACCCAAAAAGTTCATCCTGTTAGATGGCATTAGGAGTATTTAGTTTTCAATAAACTCATTCCATAACAGTCATATCAGTGGGAATTTTTTTTAATCATCAAAACTGGTGTATTTTTATTCATTGAATCTAACTTTGAAGATGGACAGAAATAAGCAACAATTTCAGAAAATTATCCTTGTTTTTTTTTCACTTTGAGAAAGTTAACAATTCATCCCAAACATAGAAGAAATAGATTTGCACAGTTTACGGAGAAAGTACTGTATATGACAGTACGTGTTAAAAATTGTTTGTAAAGTTACATGATCCTCCGCATACAGGTAGAACAGTTGACATTACACAGTGAAAATTTCAGATCAAAATTCAACTAATAAATATGTCATCAGACCACAGATTCATAGGTCCACCCTCATAGACAGTGAGATTAAGGTCTTCTATAATTAGCTCCTTCCAAAGAATAAACTGACTGAATCGAATAAATACAGCTCCCAATTGAATCAAATGAAGGTAGCTATTGACAAAGAGTACCCAGAATCAATTATTCAAAAGGGCATAATATTCCATCAGGATAACACTATGTTGTATATTTCTTTAATGACCACGCAAATATTGTTGCAGCTTCGCTAGGAGGTTTTCATTCATCTGACATTCATTCACCAGATATTGAAACTTTGGATTATCGTTTATCCTAGTTTTTGCAAAAATCTCTTCATGAAGAAAACTAATTCGAAACCCTGGAAGATTCCAATAGGAACCTAGAGCAGTTCTTTGCTGAGGAAGATGTGAAGTTCTGGGAGAATGGAATTATGAATTCATTTGAAAGATTACAGAAACTGGGACAAAACAGTAAGTATGTCATTATTATTTATTTTTATAATAATTCATCTTCAACTTAATAGTTGTTGCTTTCAATCACAGGTATAAAAAGAAGGTAAATAGTTGCAAAAATAAATAATGATTTATGATATTTCATCAATTAGAATAAATATACAATAAAAGTAAACAGTCGTTCAAAAAAATTGAATTGCCATAGCCCCACAAATGGCCTGCCCAACCAACCAGCCAAGTGGACAACTAATTCTTCTTTCTTTGCTCATCTATGAGAGTGTCTCCAGGTGCTCCAGGTCACATTTTCAGAGCAACCTTGGACATTTGCATAAGTAAAACACTTATGTACAATCTAAAAAATCCCTCCCCCTTCAAAAAAGTGCTCAATGCTCAAATCCTGTGCAGACATTTTTTTTTTAGATAATTTTAGATAGAAGATTTTCTTTTTTTTTTTTTCAAGGTAATTAATTCTGGCACAAACGTGGTGATTCATTTATGTGATGTACAGATATTGTCTTAATTTTACTTGATAGACTTTTTTTTTTTTTTACCAATATCTACCTACATCTTTTTCTATATCAGTGCAAGTAAACATTTTCGATATGCTCCAGAGAAAAAAAAAATGATACACATATATAAAATGCAATGTGCCTATACACACACACACACATATATATATATATATATATATATACACACACACATTTTCTTCTTCATGTAACTGTTCCCAATTTTCACACAGATACTACACTGATCCTAGATGAAGTGCCAGGGGAACAAAACTTTAATCTTAGGCAGAGCGCAAATATACTACACCGATCCTTAATAAAAATATCTTCTTTTTTTTTTACTCAATAGACAGAACCATCTTTTTTGTGATCCAATATCTACCTAATTACACTACATCTT
>OY735240.1:16356876-16546876 GCA_963457665.1 Thysanoteuthis rhombus | reverse complement strand
CCCCCACACCAACCAGATGATAACTGATGAAGGCCGTAGAGTACAACGTCCGAAACGTTGTATGGTAAACAACCAAGATGCGGATAGTCCAAACAATAATAGAGATAAAACAGAGTTTGGATTAGACACTATTATCAGCAGATCAAAGTGTTCAATCCAAATATTGTTTTTCTTTCATTAGTTCTCTTATTTCTTTTTATTTGTTTGCCATTTGCAAGATCGATTGAGCAAGGGTGTGAAACTTTAGAACTTACACTTGTAACCAACTTTCCTAAATTGCACCAACAAGGCTTTTACAGTCCGTTGCTTTTTATAGACACTAAAATGTCTCCGCACATCTGTAGCTCAGAACATCCAAGATACAAAGCACCATATATCAGTGATCATGGCATTACAAGACACGTACATGCAGTTCTAGAGCAAAGTTCAGTCAATCGAGTTGTTTTTCTGAGTAAAAAAACTGATTTACCGACAAGTATTTATGTTCATTGATTCAGTAATTAAGATTTAAATGATGACAATATTTCATAGGACTTTATAGGAGATTTCAGTAAGGTCAGATAAAGTCTAGGAGAGGATATGTTTCTTTTTTCTAGATATATGTGACTTATTGGTTACAGTGGGTTGAATTGGAGGAAATTTAAAATCAGAACTGACCAGGCAACGGAAATTCCTGAGAGAGAAGTAGAGTTAAATAGCGAAAGGCATAATATTGTGGCTTTAACTCTTGCTCCTCCAATTTTCGGGCACAGGCCGGGTCTTTCTCTTTCAGCATTTGCATCAACTGTTTCATCATACTGCCTGCAAATAGATTCAAGACAATTTAAAGATGGGATAAAAAAAAACAAACAGTCATCTCAAAAAAAAAAAAAAAAAAAAAAAAGTCATCTAAAAAAAATGATGAGCATAGAAATAGGCAGTTTGATTAACCAACAGTAAATGTTCTGATGATGATGTGAATTAACACAGAAATATTACTAAATAACTACTTTCTTATAAAATCATTTTTTCATTAGATCAAACATCATTAACTATAATTAGTTTTTGATTAGTACTTTCTTTCATCTTAATTTCAGTTGCTTTACATTGCAACTACTCTGACCGTCAACCTATAACAATGAACAAACAGTACTGACCGAAAATAAACGTTAAGCTCTAGGGCAAGATTTGAACTTGCATCTCTTTCATCCCCAGGAAAACTGGCTATGTATGGTACAGCTCTATCTACCGAGCTGCTACAGCTCTCACAGCTAGCTGAAGATCAACTAATCGTTCCTCATTTAGTACCATATTTTCTTTTTCCATAATAGCTGTAGTAATAGAAATATTATCCCGATTTTATTTTTTTCAGTAGATGAAGCATCAGTTAGTATTGATTCTTCAATAGTATTTCTTTATCTTGCATTTTTTTTTTGTTTTTTGTTGCTTTTTATCTCGACTAACTGCTATAGATTAATGGTTTGGTTAAAATTTTGATAAAAAGCAGCTGAAAAAAATTTTTTTTAATTTTTTTAAAAAATAATTCAAGATTGAAGAAAATTCTAGTTTCTTGATCAATATTAGATTACTCAAACATTTTTGCAGAGTTTTTTTTTTTTTCATCAATTATGTTTTATAAATTGTTACATGTATAAAGTTTTGAGAAAAACTTTTTGGTTAGTCAACCTTGGTAAACTATCAGACTGCTGCTCTTTAGCATAGAATAGAATAGGATTAGTCCCTGCAGTAAAGGAAATGGAGCATTGTATTAGTATTTGATGCGGTCAATACAACCAAGTTGGGCAGGTGACATGAACAAAAATTCATATCCTGGTAGCATCTGACTGAATACCGAAATAGTCGAAGCCACAGGAGATTGCACAAGAACTTTCAATAAAATGGAGATCAAAATTACTATAAATGAAATAAATGAAAAAAAATAGTCATATTACAACTATAATAAGAAAACAGAATACTCTTAACTAAATGAAACTAAAACTAAAAATGTAAATGGTATCTTAGTGAGGTAGACTTCTTTATTAGACTCTTATGTAACTCTCGTCTCCTTTTATGTTGATAGTTGAAGGATCTGTGAAGGGAGGAAGGGTGGTTTGGGGGTGTACGTGCAAAGGGAGGGGATAGGATTGCACAGTCAATTTGGAACGGGGTCAGCCAACCAAAGTGAAAAGAAGAGCTAGATCTAGCTCCAAAATAGCTAAATCATCACCACTGTGGCTATATCGGTGTAAATGATAATGCTGAATCTTAAACTGTGTTTGAAAATATATCAGTATATTGTGTAAAGTCAATATACTGCCCAGACCTACAACAAAGATTGACTAATCTCTTATGATTTATGAAGAGGGTGACCAGAAAGAATCCAGCCATTCAATATAAGTAAAGCAGAGGGGCCTTACTCCCCTTTGAACCTCTGACAATTATTCCAGTATATCTTCCTCTTTTAAAAACAACATTATGCAAACTCCTTTTGCTACCATCAACTGCCTCTTGTTTTCTTTAATCTCATCCACGGTCTGAAATCTCTCCCCATTAAATTGACAAAAAGCCAAAATTCGTAGGAGCTAAATCTGTACTGTAGTGGGGGGAGCTGACAGACCTGGGTAATGTGATGTCTTGTCAAAAACCCGAGATGTGAAGAATGGGCAGATTCAGACACTGTGAATGCAACGGTCACACAGTACACAAGCTCACTCAATGGCATCTCGATGCCAAACGAGTAACCCCACAGGGAGAGTGCATGTTCATGCATACGCAATAAGGTCCTCTCTGATTGTTTACCAAATTATATCTAAGCTCTGCAATTGGTTCTTGAGATATCCAAAATTGCAGACAGATTTGTATTTAAGAAAAGAAAATGAATCGAAAAAAAATCCAAGGGATATTTTCAAAAAATTGTCTTACCGATTCCAAAATCAGAATCATCCATTGTTTTGTTAAAATTGTCTCGGATTTCTGACATCAAATTTGTAAAACAGAAGAAAGAATCCGCTTCAGCAAAGCCTAAAAAGTCAGAAAAATAAAACAGGTAAGTTATCATGACATTGCTTGGAAATAATCAATTTTGTACAATGCAGGAGATTCAAGTATTGAAAAATCAATCGGCATTAGGGATGATCAATTAAAAAGAATTGGAAAAAAGGGGTGATCAATGGATAAGTTATTAATCTCGCCCCTTGTTGGGTAGTGATCACTAAGAAAAAAAAAAAGTCTGAATTTAAAAAAAAAAAAAAAAAAAAAAAAAAAACACATGAATGCTGCTGGACTCAAACTGAGGGGTCAATCTGGCATAAACTTGCATTGCAAATTGAATCCCCACTCCACTGAAAATCTATTTGGGGGGAATTTGAAAGTTGTTTTTTTTTAAACAAAATAAAGAGTAAATGTTGATAGTTCCAGCCCTCTAGCACCACTGATGCAGCCTGCATACATGATACATGCATACATACATACATAGTTAGTCAGCCGGATCAACTTGAAAACTGAAGAAACCTATTTTGATAGTTTTGGTGAGAGTTCTGTTGATAGTTTCTAATAAATAAGAAAGTAATCATGTTTTCTTTCAATAATGATGTATAGGATATTCTCGCAGGTCATATTTAGTTATTTCAATCCCACACTGTTATGGTCTTATGTCAGATTAGGCTACATTGAATAAATATCTACTATATATATATATATATATATATATATATATATATATATAATTGTGTCATCCACAGACAGCTGTTTCGATGTATTACATCTCTTCAGTGTAGACTTTTATACCATCCAGTTCCGCGAGGTAGAATTTAAACCCTCACATCGGACCCGGAGGCCGATATCCTACCTCTGGACTACGGAACTGGGTGGTCAGTGGGGCAGAATTTAAGTGATGTATTCATTTACATAGAAACTCCTCATCCACCAGAGTGCTCTCTCTCTCTCTCTCTCTCTATATATATATATATATATTTGTACTTGAAACAAAGTATGTCACTCAACCAAGTAGAAGAAAGAATCACAATACATGTCAGCAAAGTTTTTTTTTCTGTTTTTTATCTTCTTCCATTTCAGAAATTTGAATAAAAATGGTTCACTTACTTCTGCAGTCAACATCAGGATCATTTACAAATGTGTAGTAAATGGGGCCAAGAATTTCATTCATGCCCTGAAAATAAATATATAGATGTATAAATTAGAAAATACAAAAAAGGACAGAATGATAAGTCATGATTTAGATCCCCTGAGAAGAATCAATTTACATACATTAGCCTTTCTCAACTGGGGTGATGCAAAACCCAAGGTTCAGCAGGAGGTTGTTGGGGGTTCCATGAAAATTTCATACACAAATTGGAAAAAGAAGAAAAAAAAAAAAAGAAAAAAAAAGCAGTATCTGACTTTTGTTTCACTGGAGTTTTTTTTTCTACATTTTACCTGTCTCGGAGACATTTAACATTAGAAAGACCAGAATTGTTTTGAACAGTAATTTCATGAAAAGTAAGCTAAGCTTATCAATATTCCTTCGAGGAAACTGACTTATTTTTTATTCTTTTTATCAGCTGAAGTATTGTAAATGATTATTATTCTGAATTTTTAATCATAGTTTATTGCTTACAAGAAATTAAAAAAAAGCAATTAATAAATTAAGCTGAGAGAAAAAGAAATATTTCAAATAATAATGTAGAAAACTACCTCCCTGTTCACTGGAATACTGATGATTACTTTTAGATATTAATGCGTATAAATTTTTTAATACACCAAAGTCATTGTATGTAAATATGATATTTTTATGCAGGACTGCCTGGAGATATTGAAGTTATTTCAAGGGTTTCTCCAGGTTGAGAAAAGCTGTTATACAGTATTAATACATTACATTTTAAGGGAAAAACAAGTCAAATAATTTACAAAGATTCAAAAGTGAAATGTCGCACATTTACCATATCAAGCTTTCATTTTTTTTTTCTTTCCATCTTGCACTTTTACTCCAAGTGTCATGGGGAAATAAAGACAGTAATTCGTCTGTCAGGTGTTTTATTCTCCTTTATTTTACTGGGGTAATCTGTTATGATCATAGATGTTAGCAGATAGAATCGCTATGACTGGAACACAGTGTTGCCAATTATTTTTCAAAAAATATTTTTGCACTAGTTTGACAAGTTAAAGAGCACTACGTTTTTTTAGGGGCCATAAAGAGACTTTAAATGGATGCTTATGATGGTAAAAAATAGCCCCCAAAAACCAAAATGCTTAAGCATTTCAGCACTAATTTAATGATTTCAGCACTGCCAAATTTTTATTTGTTAAAGATGGGATTCCAAGACGGAGATTTAATACCTTTGTTCAATCCATCCCTGGTATGCTAAGCTTGTGAAAATTTGATCAGGGCCCCATTACCTGAATGTTTCAGGAACACGTTTCCTACACTGTTTGTTGTCCACCTCTCATGACACTAGTTGAAGGGTTGAACTTACCAGATTTGAATTCAGAGTAGGCAGAGAACCAACTACAACTAATTTATATAAGAAAATTTTTTGAACATTTCCAAACCTCCCAAGTAGTTGCATCATCAGAGGTTGGCCTGGTAGGAGACTGGGGTGTTGAAGAAGGAGGAAATGGGAGAATGCTGACTTTAAAATGGCTTCCTACAAAACAAATGCTACAGACGATTTTCATTTTTTGCCTTTTTTCATAAAAGCAAAAGAGTGTCGCAAAGCAAACTTTTGAAAAGAATCTATCTAAAAGCATGCAGAAAATTATGTCGTTCTCTGAAAAGCCTATTCAAAATATATTTTTTTACTATGTAAAGAAAAGTACTTCACTAGATTTTTCTTCTTTAACCTCTGCCTATAATGTTGGAATAGGAATATGTATTTATCTATGTCTATCTGTCAGTCTGTTTGTTCACAAGATATTTCCCAAGAGTTTTCAATAAATCTCAATGAAATTTAATGGAGGGAGAGGAAATGGGCAACAAAAGAAGCGATTAAATTTGGGGGCAAATACAGGAATTTCTCAGTTACCCTCTATGTATTGTAGCTATATATCTACACCACACAATATCTTGAGAAATTCTCGATAAATGTCAATGAAATTTCATGGAAGGAAAGGAAATGGGCTACAAAAGGAGTGATTAAATCGGGGGGCAAATACAGGAATTTTTTAGTTACCCTCTACACATTGTAGCTATATATCTACACTACACAATATCTTGAGAAATTCTAAATTTCAATGGAATTTCTCAGAAGGATGTGCTATTGTCTCTACTTTTCATTTTCTTCACATACATTTATGTATTCACTTATGTTTGTCCATACAATATCTCCAAAGTTCTTACTGAATTCCAATATATTGTCGAAGGGTAGGCCAAGGAAGAATCAATTGAATTTTAAGGAATTTTTGCAGTTACCTCCTCTGCATCATAACTAATTTCATTCAGTTTCTACTGACAATGGCATAGACAGAGGTAGGAGTACTTTCTTTTTTTTTTTCTTTTTTTTTTTTTTTTTTAAAAAGATTCCTTGCTAAACAGGGGTTAGTTTTATAAGGTAACAAAAACAGTAGAACTACTACATTATTGTCTATACTTTCGAGAAGAGTCTTCAACACAGCAACTTATTTGGGGGACAATTAGAGTTCTTATTTTTATCTTTGATGTAGGAATAATGTTTCAGATGATTCATTACATCTTTCACCTGAAGAGGGCCGTAGAAATGAATTGCCCGAAACGTTGTGATTACACTGAACATGAAAAAAAAAATCTAAATTGTCCGAATAAAAAAGTTGGTAAATTACATTATTTGGTTGTTGCAATTCTTAACTAAAGCAAAAGACAAGAAAACTAAATTTACCTGTATATATCCAAGACCAGGATTTAATTTAGCATAAATGAAGAGAATACGTTCAACCACTTCCCAGTGAGCTTCTTCACCTTCAGATAATACCGAGTATTCTTCATGCACCTTTTTGCGACTGGACATCATCTGATGATTAAAAGAGAAAATCAAAGATGCAGACATCAGTTTACTTTATAAATGCGAAGTTAGGTAGTTTAATAAGTTAGAAAAGAGAGGGGGAAAAAGGTAATAAATAAAAGAGGATGAAGATGGGAGGAAAGAAAGTTAGGTAGTTTCAAAAGAGCAGGAAAGGAGTAGATAAATTCATGGGATAATGGATAATTTTGGTTGTCAACACCCATGGAATTTCCACAGGTCCGGCAAGTCTTATTCATGTGTGTGTACATACAAAAGAAATGGATACATGATCTTGCAGTATTTATGAATGTGTTATATCATTTGAATCTATTTGAAATGACCTCCCATTGTTACATGGAGAACAAATCACATAAGAAAAATAAACAATTAAAGAAAAATAACGCATCCATGAATGAATATATTGTGCATGTGTTGTGTGTGTATATATATATATATATATATATATATATATATATATATACACACACACATTACACATGCACAAGCAGATTCTAGGTAATTGGTGTAACTATTTAAACCATATCTCAAAAAAAAAAGAAAAAAAAAAAAAAAAAACTAGTGAAGTATATTTGTAATAATTTCCTTGTATTATTTAGGCCACCCTGAATGAAACCAAATTGACATTTTACAAATGGAGAATGCCTGTTTACTTTGAAAATGAGTATTCAAGACAGGGTTTAAAACTGACCAGTGATATCAGTGAAGAGTACACAGTTATCTCACCAACCAAATAACTTAAACATCTCATTCAATAATGACGAAGTTCCGTTGAATCCACATCTCCAGAATAGTTCCTTTAATCAACACTCCAACATGAAGTTGATATTCATCCACCTCCCCACAGAGGCGGATTGTGACATAGAGACATTTAAACGTGAGGTCCCACATGTGTACCTGTGGACAAGGACAAATATTGCCAAAACCTGTGAACAATGCCAAAGGTGTCAGGATTACTCACGGCCCTTCCCTTATAGAGAAATGCGAGAATATGGATCAGAATCAGTTCATTGCCTTCATTTGGCTATTTCAGAACAGACAGATGCAGATGTGGGGCTATGGCTAATTGGGGTTTTGCCCCATGGGGCCTGGTACTGCCTAGTATAGTCAAACCCAAAGAGCTCAGGATTTGTGCTGATACCTAAAGACCAGAGCTCTTGTGTCAATAGTCGCGAGGACTGAAGAGAATTTTTGAATCATCCTACCCACATGTTCTTGTGTGTGGTATCCCCCACATTAAACCGACCTTGTGTCAGACTCTACTCTTGAGGGGGCTTGGACAAATAGGAAGAGTCAGACACTACAGTAACACCACAAATAAATTTACAGTAATTATATTTGAAAATTGATTAATCCGCAAGACAAAATTATTTCCATCACAACTTACATTTGTTATGCCAAGCCAATTTTTGGAAACCGTCTCCGATTGAAGGACACACTGTTCGACACGTTTCCGCAAGGTTTCCACTTTATTGCTAGCATTGACCATTTCTTCACATGGATATTCAGTTGGTCTTTGGAAGAAAAACAGATCTGGACACAGCCGTCTGAAAGACAAGACAATACTCATTAACAAAGGTCAAGTGGCTGATATAGTTGTTCATATACTGGTATATATACCCAGACCAAATTTTTTTCTAACCCCCCCCCCCACCAATATGCAAATATTACACAGCATCCAGTATGTTAGTATTATGAGTAAGAGGATGGGCCCATCTACCTAAGCTCGATATGAACAGTTATGGGGTTTGGATGAGTTGCAGTGAGCAGTACTTCTCCAAAAACCTTAGTAAACCATTCATTTTATAGTCCAACACATAAGTTACTTCACACTGCTGCCTGAGGTGGTTATTCAAAACCAGGTAAAAACCAGGATTTTGAATGCTGATTTTCCAGGTAAGCAGAACCTCCCCATTTGGAGTTTCCTACTCCAATTTCTCCCTTTCATTTGACTCACTTTGTGTCCTTACACTGGCTATGGCATCAGCCATCATTGCCTAGGCTTCACATATTACAAGTTTCTCTCATCTCGGCTTGCAATATGAGAATAGACGCTGATGCGACAAGAACTCAAAGAAGCGCCACACACTTCATCATTCTTACTTATGGTATATGATATCACCAAGTGTTCACCTGTCTAGGTACTGACCAGGCTTGATGTTGCTTAACTTTATTCAACTGAGCCTAATGAATTAGCAGAAGAGCTCAACCAGTTTGCTGCCATGGACAAGATAACTTGTCCTAGCCAAGTCATCTGTCCAGTGCCAGGGACAAGGAAGTGGTACTATCACTTTTTTTATATCAAACCAATTAGCCCACCAAAGCATCAATATCAATAGCAATCGGGAGCCTCTCATCATAAGAGATTTCTCAAAAAACAAAAAACGAAACAAAAAAAAAACAGATTACCCAATGCAAGGGAGGAAACTTAGAGGTACCCAGATAACACAACCCGGGTGTACAAAAACTGGGTATGATATGTCCAGTCCAACTGAACACTCACAATTGTAATCTCACATTTCCATGAAGGGGAAAAAAAAAAAAAAAAAAAAAAAATGAACACACAGACAAGGAAATAACTCTGATGATTGACAGGAATTGAGCACTCTGGTGGATGAGAGATTTCTGTGTAATTTAAATATAACACTCAAGTTCAGCCTTACTACCTGTCCAGCTCCGTAGTCCAGAGGTAGGATATCGGCCTACGGGTCTGAAGTGAAGGTTTCAATTCTGCAGTACTGGATGGATAAGGGAAAGTCTATAGCCACACTGAAGAGATGTAATACATCGAAACAGCTGTCTGTGGATGACACAATATATATATATATATATATATATATATATATATATACCTACATCCTCTTCCACATACTAATCGATCAATGAGAACGGGGGGGGAGTACTGTCAAACTGCGGTTCAAATTTTCTGGATTCTGTGATGTTTGTATGCAATGTCAAATATCCAAAGAAGTTGGCAGTCTAGAGACCGGACTTGGCCCGTGGATTATAATTTTGCCAACCCCTGCTGTAGGGTAATCGTTAACGGACTTAAGAGTGAAAGGAAAAGAAAGAAAACTCAACTGACCTGCAATCTTTGTCAATCTGTACCAACATTTCATTATCCTTAAAATAGGCACCCCACTCACTGTCCGGGTTGGGATTTAATGGCTTAAAGAAGAGAGAAAAGAAACACGTCTCAAAATGGGGAATAGGCCAAGGGGAGATAACTTTTGGCTTTTCACTTCAAAAACAGTCCTGCATCTTCTGTATGGTATTCATTTTAGAAACTCCAAAACCAGCCTTATTCTTTGCTTCATTACAAATATGCAACTGATTATCAGAAGGAAATTTACAACAAAAGATTAAGAAATACAAATGAATAGACAAAGAGAAATGACTCAGGTGACTTCGAATGTAGCCTTGTATTTAGAACTGAAGTAGTTTAAACCAATACTCTTTAAAATATTCCAGCATAGTTACCCTTGAGACTTCATTACAAAATTTCATTCAACCAAAATTAAATTTTTTCTTTCAAATTTTCCCTTTATTCTCCTTTATGTATAATTTTAAACATGATTCATTTCATAAGATGAGGTCTTCCCTAAAACTTTGAATTACATTAAATTTGCAAAATAGCCTACACCTTTGAAATTTAAGAATTATAGGTATAGAATTTTCAAGCTCAACTGTCATTTAAAACAATAGAAGCTTTTCAACCACTTTGAAGGCAAAGCTTTTTTCAAGTACAGAAAAATCGAAATGTCTGAGTAAATTATGTCTTCCATAAATCCCTCCAGTTTGATTCACCCCCAGAATAATTTGATACATCTTTGGGTAAATCATTCACTAGTTTAAGAAACACTGATTCAAACAATCAAACGTCTCAGTTTAATTATCTTTCAAGTAAATTCAAAAATAGTGTCCATTGTGGAACTAACACTACCCTCTGAAGACAACTTTGAATAAGCCTATAAATGAAAAAAAAACTAAGGATATGTGCCTTGAAATACTTACATGGTCCTCCATAGTGACATCAGTGTTATTCTTGTTGTTCACAGTAGAGCCTGGTTTCACAATCATTTCATGTACAAACTGCGTATATAACGCCCTGAAAGTACAAAATAGTTTGCGAGTGAGTGAAGGGAGGTAACAACATATGACTAGTGATTGTCTCCCCTTGCCAAAAGACCGTTCGAAAAATAGATTGGGTAATTCTGTTAGAGTAAGATTGACGCAGCAATTTTCCTTACGGCGCCACAATAAAAAAAAAAAATAATGATAATAGTTACAATAATAATAGTCTGGACAAAATAAATTAATTTCATAAACTTCTCAATTACGCAAGAAGGTTGAAGAATTCCTTGAAATGAAAGATTAATAAGGGGTGTACTTCTATGTATTTGAGGAAAGGGTAAGGAATTAAGAAGATTCTTATCAGCCTTGTGCCAGACTAAGTCTTGTTTTAAGGAATATGACCAATAACTCGGAACTGTTAACAACTATCAGGAAATTCAAGAAGCTAAACAATTAGAACTTTATAAATTTTCGGATAAATTTCTCTTGAGCTTTTATTGGCAAAGAATCTAGACCGTGATATTCATGTATTACTTTACAAAAAGCAATAAAAAAGGTGGTAGATTTTATCAATCAAAGCTGAAGAATAACTAAAGACCCTCAATTGAAAGAATCTAAGAAAAAAAAAGAAAAAACAAAATCATAATAACTTCCAATGCTGCTTTTTTAATCTATACTTATACTCTCTATTGTGTGATCTGTTTTTTGAGAAAGGAAAAAAACGGGGTCTGGTTAGTCACTACATAGAAACCATCGCATGACCAACGTATTTTGGTTACAGGCTGAGTATGTGTGCATGGGGGTGGTGATCAATTAAAAAATTGAAGAAAGTGACGATCAAAAAAAAAAGGTCTGTTTTCTTTAAGAAACAAGCACGAATGCTGCTGGGCACAAACCAAGGGATCAATTTGGCATAAACTTACATTGCAAATAAAACCCCCGACCAAAAACCTATATAGGGAGAAGGAGTCAGGAGGGGGGAGAAATTTTTTTTTTTTTCCTAGATATAGGGAGTAAATATTCACAATTACAGCCCTCTCGTCTCATTGATGTGGCTTGTAAGCATGAAACATATAGAGCCAGCTGACTGGACAGACCATCCTAAAAACTGAAAAAAACCTAAGGTGACAGTTTTGGCTGACACTTTCTAATACCAAATGAAAGTGTTGAATTGCCTAAAATAAATGCAAATCTATTTTTACTCAACATGATTTATCTCAAGACCACTGATAAGACGGAAAACTGGGTCCATATAGTTACATCAAGGATGTATAGAAAAAGATTATAAAAACAGATGCAAGAAAAAACAAAGATGTTTGTATTTAGCAGTTGTAAGACAGGATTACTATGAACAAAAATTTTTATAAAAGAATTGAAAGTCATAAACACACTTTAATCCATTTTACTGTAATTTCTCAAGCCAATAATGCACATCAGGATCATTTTTTTTTTTCGTATACAAGAGAAACTATCAAGATGTTCCTTTTGGGTCATTTTACCAGTCCCAAGCCCAAATTGGAGGAGGAGGGTTTGGCATGGAGCTAACAACTTCACTTTATAAAATCTACTCGAAGCTACAGTAGCATCAACATGGTGATTGTCCCAATGAACACACCATAAAGAACCAGGTCAGGAAAAAAAGGTTCATGTCTTGTGAAAGCCTATTTAAAAGCAACATGACTGAACAATCTTTCAATGACAAATGCAAAAACCTGGATAGAGACCTGGAACACCAGAAACCTGTTAATGAGCGGGAAATCAGCTCAAGGCATTTCTTAATGTTGTGGGAAGGGAGAAGAAGGAAAAAAAAAAAAAAAAAAAGAAATTTCAAATAAAAAATCTCACCTCTGTTTCTCTTTCCAGGAATCCCATTCGTCTTTTTTCAAAGGGAGATAATTCAGCAATAACTGAAATGAGGAAGAAATACAGAAATTTATTACATCATCACAGACCTGAAACTTTCTGAGACAAATCAATATAAGCAACTTAAAATCAATTTGGGATTTAAATACTAGATAACCAAATATATAAATCCTGTATTCATAAAAGTTTAGATGATATAGGTGGAAAGTATTACATGGTTACATATGAAATGTTTTTTTTAAATGGTAAGATGAAGGGTGATACTAACAACAAAAAAATGGTAAATATTTAATCAAACTATGACCCATTTGAAACAATAACCATTTTTCTAACATTCCTCAAATGATAATATGTAATTTCTATAAAATTCTTTTGGTTCAGTGGTTACAAATTCAGTAATAGTACAAATTATAGTTTCCATATTATTGAACCTTTTATGATTATAATTGTTCTTGGAAAATAGCCTAACTTCTTGGGTAGACATCATTGCTCTTGAGAGTTCAAAAACCTTCAATAATAATGAATCATATTCAACCGTAGCCATCAAAGATGGCAAAGGGTTTATTCTTTCTTTTTTTATATCTGCATGCAAGTTAATTTGTTCAAATGCTCCAGGCTATACCATTTTGTCTACAGACTTGAAAATTGGCCTCAATACTTTACTAGACTCTTAAAAATAAAAATTCTTAGAGGCTTTATTTTATCGGATTTGTTAATAACATTCAGATTTTTCAGAATCTGAATGTTTCTTTGCTCTTTTTTAGATGCTTTCCGGTGGAAAAACACTAGTGATGTCATAAATAGAACCTATTCTGATCATATCCATTTTTGATAGGATTTTTTCTACGTTACTTCAAATTTTGATGCCAGTTGTTCAATTATTGACTGTGATGACGGAATAATAACAATAATGATGATAATAGTGAAACCGATAATGAAAATAGTGAAACCGATAATGAAAATAATGAAACCGATAATGAAAATAATGAAACCGATAATGAAAATAATGAAACCGATAATGAAAATAATGAAACCGATAATGAAAATAATGAAACTGATAATGAAAATAATGAAACTGATAATGAAAATAATGAAACTGATAATGAAAAGGAAAGATTAAGATTGCACAGACCACAACACTGCTAGAGACTGCACGAATACTGAGTAAAGTGCTAGAAATATGAGTTCTATAACCCTCAGCTGTTAGCAGCAGCTCAACAGAGGAGGAAAGAGGAGAAAAAAAAAAAGAAAAAAAGAGGTGGAGGTACGAACCATAGCATTGCTGTGATAGGTGAGGAAGAGATGAAAGGAGGGCTGAAAACCCAAGGAGACATATATATATATATATATATATATATATATATATCAACCCAATGAATAATATAATTTGGATAAGAATACAAAATCATCCATCTTCTCAAGTATGTCTAAGAGCAGACACGATGTACAGAGATATTGAGGATAAAAACATCTTATAAGAGTAAATAAAAACAAGTCGACCCAGAGTTCATAAATATTTCTTAAGGAGCTTTGCAAGGACACATTAACTATGCCGAGTTCCCCCTAAGCTGTGTGTGCATGCAAACTCATTTTGCAACCAGCACGCAAGAAATCAATTTTTGTACTAAAGGTCAGTTACTCAAGATAATGTAGTAATGAACAAGTTTTGTTTTGACTATTTACAGTTACTTTTAATAATCTATGAATCTATGGCAGGTATTCTTACTAATTTATTTTGACATTGCATCACACATCATCGGTCTTTTAACGTCCGTCGTTAGACATAGACCTTCCCCAGGATTTGCCACACTTCTCTATCATGGGCGTCACGGAGCCAATACTTTCTGAACTTGTCTAGTTTGTCTCTCCATCTAATATTCTGCCGGCCTTGGTTGCGCTTGTGATCTCGGGGGATCCATGTCGTGAGTCGCGATGTCCATCAATTGTCTGCCATTCTTGCAACAAGGCCAGCCCACCGCCATTTGAGTTTTTTAATGGGTTCTATGATGTCCCTAAGTTTTGTCTTTTCTCGGATGTACTGTGCTGTCTTGTGGTCTCTCCATGTGAGGCCCAGCATTATTCTTTCATGTGCACGGTTCTCAATTTTCGGGTCTGTCTCTTGGTTAGGTTCCATGTTTCAGCTCCATGAGTGACCATCAGGTGAATGCATTGCTTCTTTTTAGGATTAATGGGATCTTATTTCTTTCAGCTCCAGAAAGGAGTAAGACAAGGTGATACCAGCTCACCTAAACTCTTCACAGCCTGCCTCAAGATGATCTTCGGAAGGCTAGACTGGGAGAGTAAAGGAATTAAGATAGACGGCGAGTATCTGAGCAACCTTAGTTTTGCAGACGACATAGCCCTTTTCGCAGAGAACCTACACGACCTCCAACTAATTATAGATGAACTAAATGAAGAGAGCAAGAAAGCTGGCCTACACATGAACTTCAGCAAGATGAAGATCATGTGCATCACACAAATTCTCATGTTTTATTAGATGGAACAGTAGTTTAAAATGTAGATGAAAATCTCAACTGAATATGTTACTTCATAGAATGCTTTATACTTGTTTTATATTATATCATATTTTATTAGCCATAATAGACTGTGCTGGAAGCATCTTGAAACTATTTCAAGTTCACAATTGCACAAGCATTAAGTGTGGTCATACTTTAGTCACAGTAGGAAAAAAAAAAAAAAAAAAAAAAAAAAAAAAAAAAAAAAAATCGCCCAACATTTATTACATACACTGACCACAAATAATGAGAGGAGTCTTGGCACATCCGAAAGGGGCCAGAAACTGAGAAAAAAAAAATGAGTTATCTGTTTATGTAATATCCCTATTCAACAAGAAGCCTTGGAACTTAGGAATGTCTGATAAGGGTACCCCCCCTCCAGTGTCCCCAGGTTGAGAATGTACTATAGCATACAAATAAGCACACACGCACGCACAGGGGAAAGAAAAAGTGCTGTCAAAAGGGTACAAAAGCATAGTACTATGATGCAATCAACAGTTGAGTCGAGGCAAGGAGGAGAAAATTAAAGGGGATGGCAGCTGCTTAATTACAGAGTTAGTCGTCACGAAGGACGTTTTGAAATGTAAAGCATTAATTTAACGCAGATTGATTTCATCAATGCCAACACAATCATCACACGTCAAAACTATTTTCGGTTTAGCACAGACACATTGGAGGTAAGTGATCGGCCAACAAATCACAGAAAAAGTTTTTCTTACCTGGCTACAGTCAGTTACATGCACACACACACAATCAGACAAACGCTTTTTTTTGTCACTTAATGTACTGGAGTTTTTTTTTTAACCTTTGTGATTTGGACCATAGACAACAATGTCAGAGGATACCAGAGAACTTGATGACAATATATATATATATATATATATAGCCATGCTAATAATAAATACAAAGTGTATCGATAATGAGAAACCAAAAAGTACAAAAAAAAAAGACCGACCTCTTATTACCTTCTCAGAGGATCACTGGCAGCAATGAATTCCATAACTTTTAGTCGAGGCTTTTTCATATCGTACAATGAAGACCCGATGTTATACTCAGAAATTAATGCTCTTCTACTTACTCCTTGTTCCATCTTAATTATTTCAAGTTTATAATTCATAGAATTCTTTTGAATTTCTTTGCAGATTTCTGTGTTATTTTAAGCGGCATTATTTCAAGGGTTTGCTAATTTTAGTTTTTAAAATAATGTACAAAATCTTTAGATGCTGTTGCTGCAAATTAATCTACGACAATAGTCTAACAAGAATATAAAAACAAATGTGCCATCAGAACATATGTATTATTAAATAGTGCCGTTAGAACAAAAGTTTACCTACTGCACGTAGACACGCATTCTTAATTATTATGTCATTATTGATAATTCTGCGGGGTTTTGCTTCGATACAAATGTCAAAGGACGTCATCAGGCAATTGAAAATTAACTATGATGCTTTTTTTTTTTTCTTCCTTTTAAATTAAGTGATAAAATCTGTGAATGAATTAACTACTGCAGTAACAGCACTATACAGGAGTCATTATAAGGGTTGTTCTTATCTAAAACTATATTAAGATGTCTTTGAGCCTAAACAAGATGGAATGGATTAGTGCAGTGTATCTCATCTGGTAGCTACTTTGTGGAGCTGGTGAAATATCACTATGGCACATTAACAAAAGTAAAGAGTATACAGCTATTTTAGAGACAGTCAATAATTCTGTCTTTTATCATTCATTTTGGAAATCTAACATCAAATAATTTGTTACAAAAAAAGATTTGAAAAGTGCATTATGGCGTGTCAGCACTCGGCAAGATATTACTGTATTTGAAACCAAATCAGCATTTCTTTCAGGTTTGTTAAACAATACTAATTATTTTAGGTTCCATTCATAAATTTCAATAAAGCACCACAATTTCCTTGGATTTTATTTGTATCAAGGAAATAGATCTATTTGCACTTTGAAGTGTTTCTCAGAATCGACAAGCTGATCTAGATTCACAAGATTTCTCAATAAACACAGATTAAAATGCAATAAGTACATCTCCAAGAATATTCTAGAAAGAATTGCAGTCAGTATTTTCTTACCTTCCAGGATATTGATCTATAACCTGATTCACAAGGACAACCTGCAATGATAAAAAAAATCTCATTATATAAAAACCCATGTCACTTTTTTTCTGTTTGTTGGTAAGTTTGTTTTTGGTCATGCTAAAGCAAAGAAATGAATAATATCAAGTGAACACTGCCATGATTTGAACCTCCAACCTGGAGATAGATTTTTTTGAATATGTGATGAAATCAAGTTATAAATACTTGATGTTTAGCATTGAATTATACACCAATTGGCTTGGACTAGTGTCCTCATCTTGGTTGTTTCAGACAAATAAATTAAATTTTTTTAAAAAGTGGTGATCAGTCGATAAGTTCCTTTTCTCACCTTTTGTTGGATCACTAAAGAGTCTGAATTTCAAAAAAAAGTATGGACATTGTAATGCACTAAACTAAAAGACCGATCTAGCATGAGTTTTAATAGCAAATTGAACCCTCCATTAAAAAAAAAACTGAGGAGGGAGGGGATAAAAATATACAAAAAAAAATTTTTTTTTTTTAAATTAAGTTTTTCTTCAAGACATAAAGAGTAAATGTTCAAATTTCCAGCCCCCTGGCCTTGTTGGTGCAGCCTATACAGAAAATAGATAGATAGATTGGTAGATAGATGGATAGACAGACAGATAGACAGACAGCCACACTCTGGTTTCTCCAGTTTTCAACTAAGATGATAGAACTAGAAACTCAATCAAAACTAAGTCATTTTAAAAATTTGTTAATAAAAAATTGGGCTGTATTATTCGCGACATCTCTCCAGAGCAGAGGAAGATAAAGAGAACAGCGAATCTTTAATTAATTAGTCTCATCAGAAGATAAGATGAACAATTGAAACTAATCAGCTTTATGAAGACACTTCATGACCATACCATTTACCCCTTCGAAGACTCTTGGGACATATATTAGAAACCAACAGGTTTTTATCAGTTTTTAAGTTGGCCTGGCTTATTGTCATGTGTACAGGATGCACCAATGTAGCTAGAAGGCTGAAAATTTACTCATTTACTCCTTCACATGTCTATAAAAAAAATGGTGCCTTTGTTTTTTTTAGATTATACCCAAAATGTGTTTTTAGTGCAGTGTTTAATTTTTAGTTCAAGTTTATGCTAAATTGATCCCCTATTCTGTGTCCGCTTGTTATTTTGAAAATTCAGACTTTTTAATGATCACTGCCAAATGTGAGCCAAGTAACTTATTCATTGATTATCTCCTTTTTTCCAATTTTTTAATTGATCACCTCCAACATGGCATATTGCCAAAAGATGTTGGTCACATGACGGTTTCTATTGAGTGACTAACCAGACACACACATATATATATATATATATATATACACACACACACAGAGGGGGAAAATTTGGGAGTCCAGAGATTTAGGTTCCTTGAGGCCCCTCCTTGCAAACATTAACTACAGTGCTCCCCCCAGAGGGTCCACAAAGGTATTACTGAATGTCTTTTGAAGACCTTTCAAAAGCCTAGGGCCTGTGGTCAGTGAGCTTATTGAGTAGGCAGATCTTTCAAAAAAGCCTAGCTTGAAATTTGAAGATCCGAGCAGGGGGCTTGACTTCTTTAGGGACCCCTCCAACATTTGGAGAGATTTGTTAATGTAAAATGTTAGTAGAATGCAGCAGGTGAACAAAGCTTTTAAGGGGGGGGGGGGACTCCTTTTTATTTAGGGACCGGGGGGGGGGTAATTTAAAATCATTCCCAGTCCCCAGACTGCAGAGATATGTCCTGTAGATCTCTTTGAGAATATTTTTTTCAATTCAGGTATCAAACAACTTAATGGGTTAAAAAAAAAAAAAAAAAAAAAAAAAACAACATAACAAAGAGTCTTTAAAATACAAAGAGTAAGAGGACCACTCAAAATCCCTTTGCATCCACGATCTGGCCCTAGGCTGTACATTGTCTACCCCCTATTCTAAAAACTTGTTGATTAAAAATTACGATATATTACTCTGGACTCTCTCCGGACAAAAATAGATAAAAGAGAGGAGATAAGTGTTGGCTATCTCAGGATGGTGCATGTTGGCACTACCTGCAGTCATTAAACAGATAAAAAGCTGTAACCAAGTAAGTGTGCAAACACACACACACACACACACATTTTGCAACCAGTGCACAAAGAAAATTAATGTGCGCACAAAAGTTTAGTAATAAATAAGTAATAGGATGGAATATATTTTTCTCACCCCAAGATTGACCAGTTTGAAAATGAACACATTTTCTTCCTCACGCATCATTGAAACATCAATAGTCTTACCAATGAAAACAAATTACATATTTTCAACAGTTACTTACCCTCAGAAAAAAAAAAAGTAATTTTTTTTATTTGACGAAAAAAAAAAAAAAAAAATGTGCTTTCAATCCCCAGAAAGTCAAATAAAAAAATGTTAAAAAGATGTATTTTATTACTATAAGATACCAATAGTTATAAAGCATAATAATAATTAAAGTTATATTTATTGAAAATAATCTTTGTTGTCATTCCAAACACCACATATATTTCTGCATAGTATCATAAAAATTAGACACACATGGATATTTAATCAAATCAAAAAAAACAACTGAACAAAGTAGTTCAAAGTATAAAATAAAATTATTATTACTTAGAACAACACACTGAATAAAGCAGTTCAAAGTACAGAATGTAATCTCAACTAAATACATTATTTTGTAGAATGCAATCTTGCTTGTAATAATATTATAACATACCAATACAGTTTTATTTGTCATAGGAGATAGGTTGCACCAAAATGATCCTGAAACAAGTTTACATTTGCACAAACATTCAACACGCACATACTTTTTTTACCGTGATAATGTTTTCCAGTAGCGACTTGAAATTTGCGGGTTAAATTTTTCAAATTTTTTTTTTCATGTATCAAGGGAAGCAACTCTCACAGACTTTTGAGAGAAAAATTTAGAATATTTTGTTCAAGTTATATTTTGTTTTGGCTAAGAAGAAAATTGGTTTAAAAAGAAAGAAAGAAAAAAAAAAAACTTTCATAGGTAAATAACGTAGAAGAGGAATGTTTTAATTCAGTGTTTTACTTTTTTAAATTTTACCGCCAAAACATGATCAAGCTTTGGAAAAAAAGGGTATGATTAAGTGTGAACTTGAAACTAAATTTAAACCTCAATTGAAGTAAGCATAATAGAAAGTTGATAAGGGCTATACCTGAATCACATCTAGAATGAACAAAAAACCCCAAAAAGCCAGTCTTTAATTGACCTCTCAAGCCTTCCATGCTAACAAAAAAGCATTTATTGGGGGGGGGGGCTTACAGCTTATTTTTTTTCATCTGTTTATATTTGACTCTCAGTACAGATCTAATAAAAGGACAAAATTTATTTCAAATAAGTTTTCCAGGCCCTTTTTAAGAAGCCAGGCCCAGAAATATACCAACAAAAAAAAAAATTCCCTTACAAAAGGGTATCCATAGCTTGGGGAGGGGGGGGGAGAGAAAGAAAAAAAAATCCACAAAAACCATCACTATTTAATCAAGCATTAGAATATTAAATTAACTTTCTACAATCGATTTAGAAAATAATTTTCATTAAATCTCTATACATAGCCAACGAATGTAAAAGCCACATTGTAACCAAGAAGTTACTTTTATTAAGCGTTATGATGTCAACGTCAGCAAAGTACACTTAGGTACCTAAATTCTCATGGTCTCAATTCTTTTTACTTCTTCCTTCTATTTTCCCAATCCACTAAATAAATGATTAAATGATCATCAATAATACAGTTACATCAGACAGTTGTCAGTGTCCGATTGTGTGCAAGTTACGCAACTGTACGGCAAAGTATGTGAGTTGGTGGGGAGACTTGGGGTCGACAGTTATTTGTGGGATTTCAATTTCACGGAGTCTGTGCCCCGATCCTCCACAAAACTCAAGGGACTACTGTACAACATGAGATTTCGGCACGCACTGACCACTAATAATTAGAAAGAACATTGGTCTGTACTGTTTGAAGCCAAAGCAATCCAATCAAGATCCTTCACAACAGTTGAGATTCTTTTTCTTTCCCTATCTGGAGCCATTAAGGAATGCCTGTCTATCAATAGAAGGAATCACCTCAACTTTGTTTCATTCATTTCTATCAGTGATTATCATCAATTCAAAACAATTTACAAAATGAAGAATATCTCCTTAAGGTCTGAGACACGGATACATGATACAGTGTACATTGAAGCAGTATTTCCCTTAACTGGTAGATGGAACCACCATAGCTTCTTATTTCATTCACTACAGTGATTTATCAATTGAAAACAGTTCATAGAGAAAAGTACCTCTCTAACCTCCAAGCCAAAGATCCACTCTATAGGGTACATTCAAGCAGTACTTACTACAACTGATAGCTGGAACCACCATAGTCTCTTATTTCATTCACTACAGTGACTGCTCCCAGTTCAAAACACTTACGAAAGTGGAAAACATCACAATCAAAATAGAATAAAATTTGATGTTCTTAACTTTATTTATTTTGCAGCCAAGAAAAAAAATCCAGTGTCCTGGAGGTTTTCTCTTCAGAGGTGTAGCACATGTATACATGAATACATGTCTTTGTACAAATATCCAGAGATGATTTGAGTTAACTTCCTAGCAATGGATACATATCACAGTTTACATGGTAGGTACCTTCCCATGTAGATGGAACCACCATAACCTCTTATTTCATTCACAGCAATATGCAGCTGCATTAAAAATCCTTGGAACTTGTGCCAGACTAAGCTGATTGATAAAAGAGAAAAAAAAAAAAAAAAAAAGTCCTGGTAAAATGTTAATTTCCAATATAGGCAGGATCTCAAGATTAGAAAGATTGGTGCTACATAATCTACCTGATTCTCATTAAGATTTAAAAATCTATTTTATATATCAGCTTTCAAGGTATTGTTGGACATTGCCCTTTCCTAAATAACTGTAATATGTGGGAGATGAGCCACGCTGGCCCAGGGAAGGAGAGAGGAAAACATGCCTTTCCCAAGGGTATTAGTGCTAAGTAAATAAAATGGCTCAGTCATAGTATGAACTCCGCTTGCTGGCCCTATTCTCCACACTTGACCGCTTGGCCACTTACACTTCCAGTGTTAAGATTAGTTAATACCAATATTGACACTAAACTAACATTATCACTGATGTAATATATTCAAGACAGAATCTACAAAAAGAAAGAAAAATTTAAAAATACTGAAACAATACGAAAAAAATACAAAAAAAACAAGAACCATAAATTCGATGAAGTTTCTAATTTACAGATATATTTTCAAGAGTAAAAAAAGAAAAAGAGATAAAAAAAAGAGAAAAGAAAAAGAGAAAAAAGAAAGAGAAAAGAAAAAGAGAAAAAAGAAAGAGAAAAGAAAAAGAGAAAAAAGAAAGAGAAAAGAAAAAGAGAAAAAAGAAAGAGAAAAGAAAAAGAGAAAAAAGAAAGAGAAAAGAAAAAGAGAAAAAAGAAAGAGAAAAGAAAAAGAGAAAAAAGAAAGAGAAAAGAAAAAGAGAAAAAAGAGAAAAGAAAAAGAGAAAAAAGAGAAAAGAAAAAGAGAAAAAAGAGAAAAGAAAAAGAGAAAAAAGAGAAAAGAAAAAGAGAAAAAAGAAAGAGAAAAGAAAAAGAGAAAAAAGAAAGAGAAAAGAAAAAGAGAAAAAAGAAAGAGAAAAGAAAAAGAGAAAAAAGAAAGAGAAAAGAAAAAGAGAAAAAAGAAAGAGAAAAGAAAAAGAGAAAAAAGAAAGAGAAAAGAAAAAGAGAAAAAAGAAAGAGAAAAGAAAAAGAGAAAAAAGAAAGAGAAAAGAAAAAGAGAAAAAAGAAAGAGAAAAAAGAAAGAGAAAAGAAAAAGAGAAAAAAGAAAGAGAAAAGAAAAAGAGAAAAAAGAAAGAGAAAAGAAAAAGAGAAAAAGAGAAAAGAAAAAGAAAAAAGAAAGAGAAAAGAAAAAGAGATAAGAAAAAGAGATAAGAAAAAGAGAAAAGAAAAAGAGAAAAGAAAAAGAGATAAGAAAAAGAGATAAGAAAAAGAGATAAGAAAAAGAGATAAGAAAAAGAGATAAGAAAAAGAGATAAGAAAAAGAGAAAAAAGAAAGAGAAAAGAAAAAGAGAAAAAAGAAAAAGAAAAAGAGAAAAAAGAAAGAGAAAAGAAAAAGAGAAAAAAGAAAGAGAAAAGAAAAAGAGAAAAAAGAAAGAGAAAAGAAAAAGAGAAAAAAGAAAGAGAAAAAAGAAAGAGAAAAAAGAAAGAGAAAAAAGAAAGAGAAAAAAGAAAGAGAAAAAAGAAAGAGAAAAAAGAAAGAGAAAAAAGAAAGAGAAAAAAGAAAGAGAAAAAAGAAAGAGAAAAAAGAAAGAGAAAAAAGAAAGAGAAAAAAGAAAGAGAAAAAAGAAAGAGAAAAAAGAAAGAGAAAAAAGAAAGAGAAAAAAGAAAGAGAAAAAAGAAAGAGAAAAAAGAAAGAGAAAAAAGAAAGAGAAAAAAGAAAGAGAAAAAAGAAAGAGAAAAAAGAAAGAGAAAAAAGAAAGAGAAAAAAGAAAGAGAAAAAAGAAAGAAAAAAAAGAAAGAGAAAAAAGAAAGAGAAAAAAGAAAGAGAAAAAAGAAAGAGAAAAAAGAAAGAGAAAAAAGAAAGAGAAAAAAGAAAGAGAAAAAAGAAAGAGAAAAAAGAAAGAGAAAAAAGAAAGAGAAGAAGAAAGAGAAAAAAGAAAAAAAAGAAAAAAAAGAAAAAGAAAAAAAAGAAAAAGCAACAACAACAACAAAAAAAAAAAAAGAAAAAAAAAAAAAAAAACAGTGAATTTGTTCCAGTGGAGAAGTCCTCAGTTCCAAATGGTAGCTAGGAGATATTTTATATTATTAGCAAAATTGTTACCTTAAATGAAAGAGTCCATTGTTGTGGACAGGAAAAAAAATTACTGTTTATTGTCTAAGTAGATTAACTCAATATAAGTTGGTATCAGACCAATAGTGAGAGATCCAATGAGGACTGAACCCACTTGTTGATCATTGCTTTCGGTGTTTATCCTCATCCGTTATGTTTTCAATACGATATATTGGTTAATCCCAGTGAAACAAGAACCATAAGTTAAATGATGTGTCCACCATCTACGGTAGTAGTTGCAGGATAAGGAAGAAGAGCAAGTAATCTTTCTTTGAGTCAATTGATTCTCATACTTATAAAATATAGTGATATGGAAATATTCCAAGTATTATTTTCAATAAAAAATCAAAAATAACCATTTTGGCTGTTTTAAAATCCAAAAGAACCCAACTCGTAAATTCTATTATGACATCATAGCAGTTGGTTTATTAATGACATCATACCTCTTCCTTCCTCTCTATTGTTTAGCATAAATGGTACTGACTAAAAAGTGTCCAATAGACAAGTGTGGACACACGGAGGAAAAAAGAGAGAAAAAAAAAAAAATATCACCTGATTAATTAATTGCAGTTTCTAAACAGCCTTTGGACTTTCTATCTTGGGATATTTTTTTTTCAATAATTCAAATTTGGATAAAATAATTGTTTTTGGCCACTGGCCTTCCAATGATTCAATAACATTCTGTGTATTGAATACTGAAGTGTACTTTGATAGTTTCATATTTATAAATAAATTTCACAACACACTTATGCTTAATTTCATTTGTTCTCATAAGGGAGTGTACATGTGTCATGAAATCATGGTTTTGTGAAATTCATCCATAAATAGGAAACTACCAAAATACAATTTAGATAAAATGATTATTTGAACAAAAGAGTAATATATACATATTATTATCTTAATCATCCGTTGTTGGACATAGACCTTCCCCAGGATTCATCATAATTCTCTATTGTGGGCTTTGTAGAGCCAGTATTTTCTGAATTTGTCTAGTTCATCTCTCCATCTTGTATTCTGTCAGCCTCAGTTTTGCATGTGATCTCTGGGGATCCATGTTGTGAGTCATGATGTCCATCGGTTGTTTGCCATTCTTGCAACTTGGCCTGCCCATTGCCATTTAACTTAATAGATTCTATGAGATATATACATAAGTTGGATCAATACGTCTGCAGCTTGAGATGTATCAGCTGAATTTTGATCTGAAAATTTTCACTGTATAATGTCCAATGAAAGTGATTAATATTCACCAGAGAATCAAGTGCATTGACAAGGAAGGAAATTATGTGAAAAAATATTTCTTGTGGAAAATACATTTTTTTCAATGATTCTGCAGGCTTATTGATGTGCAAGAAAGAACATGTTACTATTATTTGAACAATATCATTCATTCACTAATTGAATAGAAGCCATTTTTAAAGTATGCAAGGCAGATTAAACAGAAAACATTCATCCACATTGGAGTAGCACAGCTGGTTGATTTTATTCATAGACTGCTCAGGTCATTTAACTTATATAGCAATTATCACATTTTCAACATTCAAACAGAATTTTGTATACAATGCAAAAGAATAGATCAAGTAAATTACTGTCTATTCATAGCAAACACTTTAAAAGGTTATGAATAACAAATATGCTCTCAGGATACAACAATTCTTATACAAAGAATACCAAACAAAAATTTCATTTTTTAACTTTTGAATTTGCCTAGGGCGTAGAATGGTTCCAGTAGGCCCCAAATAGGATGTGTATATTTACTCAGTTCAAACATGGTTTTCTCTTTTGAAAAAAAAATAGTGGGTCAGCAGATGCTCTCACCTTGTTAATCTGATCTCTGTTCATCTCTGCACAATATGAAAATTCCGATTTGCCCAACTGAATTTGAATGATGAATGAATGAAAGCCATTGTCTTCATCAAAGTAACGTAAATGCTTAGAAGTGGAATTTGAATGGACAAGCAGCATTTGAGCCTTAAGTTGGAGACTGAAAATCAGGAAGTGGGGGATTGTCATTTTGACAAGCGAAATTATTGATAAATGTTTTGTTTACGGAAGAGACAACTAAAATCTGGACTCAAAAAAGGAGTGTCAAAATTCTTAACAACAAAGTGCTTGATCACTTACCACTAAAACACAACTTCCGTAATTTATCCAGATTTATTTCTTCGGACCCCAATACATCAGCGAATTGTTTCAACCTGCAGAAAAGATAAAAAGGTTTCAGTGAAATATATTGAGGTACAAGTAGTGCGGTCCCTTAAAAGAAGTGTAGTCCTGCCTCTCATACTCCAGGTGTTTGCATGCACCTTCATGAACTTTTTAAGGATCTTTTTAAACCATTAGAATGATTAAATATCTTCTCTGAAGTTTTAGTTATGCTTTTAATTGTAAGAAAATAGCATAAATTTAGTCATGAAAATGAAAAAAATGAAAAAAAAAAAAAAAAAAAAAAAAATTGGCCTCTTCAGTTTTTAAGAAAGTCTTGCTGGCTACGTATATTTGTATTACGTTACACGCCATACCAAAGGGTTTAAAATTGCTTATATTGCTCATTACGTCAAGAAAAAAAAAACAATTTTTTTGTATTTCCTCCTAAAAATAAGTTTTTAAAGCATAAGTTTAAGCTAAATCAGTCACTAGTTTGTATCGGCTGTTTTCTGTTTTTTTAAGATAAAAAAAACAAAAAACTTTTCAGTGATCCAACAAAAGGCAAGAAAAGTAACTAATTTATTGATCACCCCCAACACGGCATGCTGACATAAGACATTGACCACATGGGTTTCTATTGAGTGACTAGCTAAACCTGTTTTTTACATAATGTTTACATTTCTATCAACAAATTACTTCTATTACACTAAGCTAGATAAGCATATCCAGAGAAAAATTGAATTGTTTTTGAAAATCTTCCACAACAATCATTTCTTATTCAATACAACAAGAATGTTGGAAATATTGAAGTATCAGACACAAGAATAAAGCAATACTACCAGCTCTATAGGAGGGACCACACTACCTTACTGGTACCTTTTTTTTTTTTTTTTTTAATTATTTTCTTTCAGTTTAAAGAGACAAAAACGTCATTCAAAGCACAAAGAAAAAAATTGTGTTAGGTACCTACACCCACTTTTGACAAAAAGGCAACATCTGTTGATAAAAATGCCAGAAACTAGTATCATGTTAATTTTCTTGTAATAATCTTTGTATCATTAGTAAGAATAAAAATTGTAGAAAACTCATATAAAAATCATCTGTGTATACAATATAAACCCAGAGATATTTGTTTGAAAAGTTATTCACATTGTGTGATGTAGTATAGTAATAATTTGCATTGGACAATTTTTTGATGAAAAACACCTAGATTTGAAAAATATACCAAACATCAACTAGTTATTGGATTTCAATAAAACTTTTGGTACTTTTCATTTATGAAAGAATCTTTTCATAAAGGAGTATTAAGCACTAATTACTTACAAAAGAGTTTTTTGTGAATATGCAATTTTAAAGGTCAAGATTAATTATTCTTGCATAAGTAAAAGAAATGCATCTACACTAGATCCTCAAAAAGATTAACTATGCTAAGTTAATTGGCCACTAGTTTATAGCACCCAGTCAGGATCAAGCTCACAACGCAGTAGTAAGGGTTTGCAAGACTTGTTAGTGTTTAACCATTACTTATCTACAAGATGCAAAAATAAAATTATATTGTTTAATTTGTTCTAACGATTTTCAATTAGCTTAAGAAATAAATAGGGTCTTTCTTGTGAGAACCCACTCACCACGCCAAATACTTATGGCTATTACAGCACTACGTAATCTTGTTTGCTAAATAATTTTTTAAAAAGCTCAGGACATTCTGGCAACTAGCTGTTATCTTATTGAGATAATGTTCCAGGGTTAAGGTTACAGTTAATCAGAGGAAAGGTTTGTTTATGTTATATACTTATTTTTTTGTTTTATTTATGTTTACAAAGCAAACAAAAATATGGTGACTCGTAATAGCTATTATTTATTTAGTGTAGCAGAAACTAAAGAAAAAGACCAGAGCCCACTAACTATCACTTCACAAAAAGGCACCCAAATATTTATTCAACTTAGCTTAGTTAATGTTTAATTCGTTCCGCTACATTTTTCAATTAACATCATAACAATAACAAGAAGAGGCCAGGATAGTCATTCAATATTTAACCATATGTTAAGTGACCTTTGTCTTTTAGCAGCCTGCTCTGTTGGGGGTGATCAATAAAAAAAATTGAAAAAGGGGGGGGATCAATGAATAAGTTTTCTTGCATTTTGTTGGGCAGAGATTGCTAAAAAAATTTCTGGATTTTCGAATAACAAGCAGACACAAACTCAGTGATCAATTTAGCATAAACCTACATTGCAAATTGGACCCGCCCCCACTAAAAAAACAATTAAGGAGAATTTTTAAAAATTTTCTGTAGACATGATAAAGAATGAATGTTGAAATTTACAGCCGTTTAGCTCTACTGTTGCAGCCTGTACGCATCATACATACATAGCTAGCCAGACCAACTTGAAAACTGAAGAAACATATGGAGACAGTTTTGGTATACTGTTTCTGACAATAAAAATAAGCTGGACCTGTGACAAAGATATCATTACCCTCGCAGATATATATCAGCAATTAAAGTATTTTTGTTAAAGTTATTTATTATGCATGGAATGTATCCATACATTAACTATAATTACACACAAAAGCAAATGAAACTTATACGTGTTATTACTGAGTACTTTTGATATCCATCTCCATTCCTGTGGTCTACTACTACTACTACTACTACTAATATAACAATTCTTAGACTTCAAACTTGATGAGAGATGGAGGATTAATGAATGAACGACATAGTGGAGGTTGAGTCCCTTTTGCTCCCATTCAAGCATAAGCACCCTCTTCTATTGTCATCCTTGTTCATTACATTGCAAGGAGGGGTGGGTAGGATGAAGAGAGAAGATGAAAGATGTGAGAATAATTTTTAAAAATGTTATAGTTGTACAAACAAACAGAATAGAATAAATAGGTGAATAATGCAATCTTTCTCCTGGCTCTATATGAAGTATAATACTGCTAAGTCCTACACCAAAAGGTGTATCTTGTTACTATCACATGGGTTCAAAAAGATACAGATACATATATATACATATATATATGAGAGAGAGAGAGAGACAGACAGACAGAGATAGAGATAGAGAGAGAGAGAGATAAAGAGATAGAGAGAGAGAGATAGAGAGAGAGATAAAGAGAGAGAGAAGGAAATGAAAAAAGAAAAAGGAAAGGAGAAAAAAAGAAAAGATTCTCACTTGTGACCTTGTGCCAGACTAAAAGTTTCGTAAATAAATACCAACTTTATTCGTTAAGATTCGCTTTAGAGAATCTAACTAGGTTAACTTAAGTGAATCCTAACCACATTGTGACATTAACTTCAATGCAGAAGAAGTGTTTACGAAAGGAGAATTATTAAAAAAAGAAAAAAAAATGTTTTCATGGTGTAAGCATAAAAAATTCCGACTCAACTGTGACTCACAGCTAATTTAATAAAAAAAATGAATTCTGAATTCTAGAAGTGAGGATTATATTCGCAAGTTTTATTTAGGGAGGGAAGAAGAAGGAGATGTAATAACACATGAAGTTTTCATTTTTCTTTTCATTTGCCAAGAAAGAGGCAATCGTATGTTTTGTGAAAGCAAACATTTCATTTTAACCATCGACTGACAGATGCTCAAAAGAGGGGAAAATATTTTTCTGCAAAAAGCAAATGACAATAAAAGCTTATCAAGTACAAAGTAAAAAAAGGTGGTCCCGATTGTTAATTGTAAAGTTTCACACCCCGCCCGCTCACTTGATGTTTAAAGAGCGCACTAACAAGGAATGAAAAAACAGAATTTAGATCAGACAATCTTCTGAGACCATGATAATAAAAACCAGATAAGTTTAAAGAAAAATGACTTGAAGATCTAGAACCGACATTTTAAATTTTCATAAAAATATTCACATACAGTAATGATAAGACAGTGGTTTCTACATTGAATACGACACAAGGCCAATTTGAATGAGTATTTTCATTTGTTTTTTCATTTTCTAAAGCTTGATAAGAGTTATGATGATTAATTACTTACGATCAAAAGTTCTACTAACAAGAAATGACACATTAATAAAAATATTTTATACCTACTTCAATCATAATTTTTTTTTTTAAATTTAAAAGTTAATTTAATATTTAAAATAAAAAAGTTGCCTGTGGCCGAAGTGACTGATTTAGTAAATGAAGCCTAAAGTGAAAATAAACAGTTCAGTAGAAGATGAAATTGCAGTTGCTGTTCGGTCATGAGCAACTTTCTCTTCAAACCATCTTACAAGAAAGAAGGTAAAATGAAAGTAGAAACAAGGAAAATAAATGGATATATCAACCACGGAAGAGAGGCAAGACTAACAGTGAAATAAAAAATAAAACCTTAAAAGCAATAACCATTTCGGGGGAAAAAAAGGCAATTAGTTATTATGATCTTTACAATAACAAGGATGAAAATAGGTGGTGTACGGTGTTTAACTATTTCTCAATTTCGAGTTTTTTTCTGTTTGTTCAATGTCT
Source organism: Thysanoteuthis rhombus (assembly GCA_963457665.1). Classification (NCBI taxonomy): domain Eukaryota; kingdom Metazoa; phylum Mollusca; class Cephalopoda; order Oegopsida; family Thysanoteuthidae; genus Thysanoteuthis; species Thysanoteuthis major. The sequence goes on along the minus strand of OY735240.1, from coordinate 16,515,897 downwards.
AGTATGGAAACACCAACGTGTAAATACCTAGTTCCAAACTCCATTCTTATCCCGAAATACAAAGACCTGTTTTTTTTTCTTTTTACTGGATAAACTTTGTCCCAAACAACATCCATTTGAACTCAGATTTTGCAGAGGAAGTTAAAGTTCAGTTTTTCTTAGTAACAAAATTTTTAAAAAACTAGATTTCTTAAATTATGTACAGATGGACAAATACAGTTTGAAATCGGTATACAAGGAAACACTTTTATAAATGTTCCTGCTATCGTGTCGAAATTTCATATTTCAAGGACCCACCCCCTAAAAAAAATACTTCAGCAATCACAAGATAAATTTTCTTCACGTTCTAAAAAACAAAAGTTTATATTTTCAAGAAAGAAAGAAATAAAATAAAATCCAACGATAATTCTTTGGACAAAGTATAAGTAAAACTTCAATCTAGTTTATTCGTGAAGCAAATAAAACCTGATTTAAACGAAAATCATTAAATTTGAGATCTCGTAATTCAAGTTTAATGTCCCACACGGCTGAGCAGGGAACTTTGACGATATCAATTACAATAAAATATTAAGAATGTAGACATCATATCCAATTTCTTGATGAAAAAAAACAAGTGTAAAATATCCAAAAGTAAACACCCCATCCACTATATTTTAGTTAGGTGTATTTACTTTCCAATAATGTCGGGAATACACTAATGTTTTTGGTATTGAAAGCTGGGGAGTTTTCTTTCGAAATTGTACGAATAAAAAAAGAAATATGGCCAGTAAAAATGATGATATAGTGGAAAAAATACTTAAAAAATTAGATTTGATAATGTTTTGCTGTAATTGAACGTTGAGTGCCCCCATAAGAACTGTGATGAAGTATGGTTTCATTTTTCTTTAAATTTAGAAACAATCTTCCTCTAAATGGAATTCAATAAAACACCATCATCAATGGTCACCTGGTTTTATTTTTTTTCCAAATGATGACTCAATAATTCTTTCTTTGCAATAAATAAGCCTGAATCATAACGTAGATATTATCGGTTATATATTCACACGTGAGAAAAACTAGGATGTTTTGGAGTATAAATAGAATAAACAAATTTTTAAAAAATGTTTTTTTTCGGATTAGAGACACCATTTGCTAATATAAACATCAACTTGATACCATAAATTGAAAAAAAAAAATGAAATCAAACATGACTTGAACTTAATTGAATAAAATTACTCGTTATAACTCTAATGTATTGAAACAGGAGAATAAAAACAGTCGAAGTATGGCTTATCAAATTATGAAGCAGAAAGGTAAAACAGAGACTTGATGTTAGAATAAAGAAGACAATAAGTGTGAATAAATATATTAAATCACAGACTTGAAAAAAAAAAAAATCACAGGTAAAAACTTCACAGGTAAAAATAAATCATTTTTAAGTCACATACTAAAATTTTTAGTGGTTTTTGTTTTGGTTTTCTGAGAGTTATTTGAATAAATACGCTCTACATAGTTCATGGGATATTTTGTACATTTTGAGAGGATTTTTCAAAATATATTTTTAAAAACGTTAAGAAATTAATACGTAATTAAAATATTAAATGAGCGCAGTTAAGAAAAAGTAAAACAATTAAAAAGAGGCACATAGTTAAATGAAATGTAGTTGTAATTCTGATTGTTATTATTAGTATTTTGATATTATTTAAGATTTAAAAGGTTCTTTTTTTACAAACGTTAGTAAGAATGATGAAGATATCAATTGACAAAAACATTAGTTTAGTTAATAAAAGTTACAATTTAAAAAATGCACATACTTAAATAAAACGTAGCTCTTTCTGTAGTTGCTCTTCTGATTGTTATTAATATTTGAATGCGCTCGGGTTTGTTCTTGGGTCATCATTTTTTTGCTTTGTTTTGTATATTGTTTTGCTTAGTTTTTGTACTTACAACACAATATGAGTTGTGAATAATGATAAAAAAACACTCCTTAATCAACACAACACACGTCAAATCATGCAAAATCCTGTCAGTCAAAACAAGACTGACAAAAGTCGTATAAATACCCCGTAAATCGGTCCGTACTAAAGCAGACGTCTAGATATAAAGTCATAAATAGACAAAATGTTTGTAGAAAAATAAAATAAAGTACATAACAGATAGGTGAGGAGGCGTGTCGAAATTCGTATATAACCAAATATTGTCATGCAAATTTCTGTGCTTCTACGGAGGCAAACCTGTCGGTGCTTATTTCAAATAATTGATTATGACTATATGAATATTTCACACCAGAAATTAGTCCGTTTTAAAGGGGAAAACAAATATTTTGTGCAGTTTTTAGGTAGGAAAAATGCGTACCTAGTCCTGTAGGCAGCCATTTTGACTATTTACTAAGCAGACGCTGAAAATGTTTGTAGATGACAAGCCGCAGATTCGCACTAATTCTGTCCAATAATAATTGTGAGATTTAGTAGATGAAATCAGCATAAAGATGTATACCTATTATGGGACAAGGATTATATTTCACTCTTGTCCCATAATAGTTGTTGTTTTTTGTGTATTAAAAGTGTATGCAAATTCAGCATCTATTATGGGACGTATGAAGTATCATATTTTTCCAATATATACAATATGTATTCATAGAAATTCATTCACATTTATAAATGAACTGATTTTAATGATAAAATACTTATTTTTGCATGTGACTCGTTTTAATTTATTTTCTTATCTTTCTAAATACGGAACTATGTGAGAAAAATATTCTGTTGTTATTCAGTACGAAGGGAAGATGAACCACTTTTCGGACCTTTGCTCAGTGGTAGAGCATCGGTCTGAAGTTACGCCCCAAGTGCCGGGTTGGTGGGGCTTGTTATAGCAAACTGAAAAATGAGGAGTTTCCAATCAAAGTGATTTGTGCGAACCCGTAACTTCATCTGGTAATATCCTTGGCTTGAAGAGTTCAAATTAGATTTGGCTATAAAATGACTATTTCCAGTCAATTTTGGCCATAAAATGGCTATTTCCGGTTTTAACATTACTCGATCTCAACCCAGCAGACGACATATTGATGTTTTGTGGGTAGGGTCACTTCTTGAAATTGAATCCAACCCTAACCAGTATATATATCAATACGCAGTCATAACCCTAATCGTACTCACGTCCCTACAAAAAAACGGACATTATGTCGTCTGCAGGGTTTAAATCGAATCTAATGTTAGTACTGAAGATAGACATTTTTATAGCCTTAAAGCCGGAAATGGCGATTTCATTGCCAATTGTAATTTGGACTCTTCAAACCTTTCATCTTTTAGAAACAGTTAACCAAAACTGTCATCAGAACTATCAACCCAGGTTTCTCCATTTTTTAAGTTGGTCTAGCTGGCGCACTGGCTATGTATGTATTACACATACAGGCTGTATCAATAGAGCTAGAGGACTGAAAATTTAAACATCTACTTATCATTATGCCCACAAACAACTTTTTTCTTTTTTTTTTAAATTTCCCCTAAGTTGGTTTTTAGTGGGGATTCATTTTGCAATTTAAACTTTTGCTAAATCGATCCCTTAATTTGTGCCCGGCAGTATTCACACTTGTTTTTATAAAATTTGGACATTTTTAGTAATCAGTGCCCAACAGAAGTTGAGAGAAGTAACTTATTCATTGATATCACCTTCTTCCATTTTTTTTTTATTGATCATCCCCAACAGATGTTGATCATGTGACGGTTCCTATAGAGTAACTAACCAGACCTTTCTTCTTTTTCTTTTGTCTTTAATTCTCTCTTTCTGTTTCATACAGTAATACCTCGGTACTGCTCTAGATATGTTTGTATGAAATGCAGTGCCTAAGAAAATATTACTTTACCGGGTCAGTATAAGATAGCGAGCCAAGAACATCTTTGTTGCTGCACCGTATGTCAAGGTTGTTCTCATTATTCTAGAATTTATGATGTCACTGTTGAGCCTCAACAAGATGAAGTGGACAAGTGCTGTGTATCACATGTGGTTGCTATTTTCCAGAGCTGGTGAAATATCATTAGGAATTGATATCAATACATGATAAATTGTTGGGAAAGGTATATGTATCTACTCCTGTCTCTCTGTGTGTCTGTTTGTCCACACAATATCTCCAAAATTTCTCAGTAAACTCCAATGGAATCCTATGAAAGAGTGGTTAATGGGCTACAGAAGGAGTGATTACATTTTGGGGGGGATCTATGAAACCTCTCCTGCATCGTAGCTATATGTCCACACAATATCTCCGAAAGTTCACAATAAATTTCAGCCAAATTTTATGGAAGGATAGGTAATGGAGTAAGGAAGATTTGGTGAAAGTTTTGGGCGGATCCAGGTTCCAATATCTCCAAAAGTTACCAGTGAATCATAATGGCATTCCGTCAAGGGGATGGCCATGGGCTAAGGAAAATCTGATTAAATTTTGGGGTGGATCCAGGGAGAGTTTACGGTTACCATCCCTGCATCATAACTATTTGTGAACTGATTTTCATTCAGTCCTAGTGACAATGGGGTTCGCAGAAGTATGCACTCTCTGAAAGCTTTCAAGTTGTGTTTATAAATGTGTACATTCTTATACACATGCACATTGATGGAGGTGTACTGTGCACAGGTTTTTCAAAAACTCTCCATGAGGTTATTTTTTGTCATTATTCATTTCGGAAATTTGAATAAATTCATAACAAAAGATTTTTGAAAAAGAGAGCTAGGGAAGACCAGGCTAGTTGGACCCAAGGGAAAGTCAAGTCAGACCACTGGCTTTTATTGAAGCCGAAGCAGTTTTCAATCATATGACAAAGTCACATGATCATCTGCCTTCTTACTCCAGAAATCTGGTTTGTACGTGTTACAGACTATGGAAATGAGTGCTAAAAAAAACTGATTCTGATGATTAGAAGTAAACTTGTTGAAGATTTGTTCAGATCAGGTTATTGAAATTTTAGAAATTTTAATACCAGAAATTTGAATGTTTCTTATTTTCTGGATTTTTTGGACGGGGGTGCGATATAAAAAGGTATAGAAACTGAAATGCTTAGCATTCATGTGAGTAATTTTCTACTTATTGAAAATGAGGGAGCCGATTTGCTCGGACATGAGGTAAGTTAGTCCTCGTGTCACTAGATTAGTTGTGAGCCAAACTGAGTTATGTGACAATAGTTTTGCCATGTATTGATATCACAAATTTAGGTAAGATATTAACATACTGTTAAAACTATGAACGGTTCTCATAACCCATTTTTTTTTAGAACTTGGGCCCATGGGTCCCAGGAGCTCCAACAAATAATGCTTGGGGGTCCACAGCAGAGTTCCCTTTAAAACTACCATTCTATATCCTGTATATCCTGTATTAGAGAAACAACATCATCCATTATACAGAAATTGAAAAACCTATTTTAAACAGATCTCTATCATATATTAGAATTCAAACAAAGGTAAAAAAATGTTTATAATGATGGTTCATTGATAACAGTCAAGAAGATAAACAATGAAAACTAGGGTCCTTGAGTTTTTAAAGTTTTGAAACCACTGCTCTAACACTATGAAAATATTCACCACAATACTTTAAGTGCAAAAATGGTTCAACTAGCCCCAGCCTCCCCTATAGTGAAACAGAACTAAACAGGATAGTGTTAAGTGGGATATTACTGTATATAAGGTTAGTCAATATACCTGTTTGGGTGCCTCGACATGGCGTAATGTTTAAACAAACTACTCCTGTAGATTGTGTAGTGAGTTTGATCTTAACTATGTACTTCACCATTGTTGAGTCAGACTAAGATGAGCTTAGTAAATACTATGGGCATCTAGCTGTGTGGTACCCATTACCAAGCTAGCCTAGCAGACCATTACTACTTAGTAATAAGTTTGATCCTGACTGGGTGCCCTACACTTGTGCCAGATTTACATTTTTTTAGAGTGCCACGCCACGGACCAATTATTAGCAAGCTAGTCTCACAAACCATTTCTAAAGTAGATCACACAGACCAACCATTTCTAAACAGATCTCACAGATGATTACTACAGTGAGTTCAATCCTAACTGGATATACCTTACTTGTGGCCTTGTTTCAGACCAGGGGGTCGGCAAACTATGGTTTGTGTGCCACATCAGGCCTGCCGTCTCTATTCATCAGGCTCACAGACTTCATTGAATAGGTGAAGTTGAATATAAGCATTTTTTTGTTTTTATTATCTTTGTTCAGCAATAGTATAAAATATTTCATTTTTGCTGTCGTCTTAAATGAATCAATGCTTTATACTTAAAATGTTCTAACACTACACATTCCTGCTAAGAATTTGAACCACAATTGATAATTTATACAACCTACAAAAAATTTTCTCTATTCTCAATAATTGATAATACTAGGAAGCTTATGGAAGTCTTTAATTCTATAATGAAAAAAAAAACAAGCTGTTTTCATGGCTCTCAGTGATCATTGTTCCATCTTTTATTGACCTTGGCCCACAAAACAAAAAAAATTCTATGATCTGCCTCCAAAAACATTTGCTAACTCCTGAGATTTCTAGCCTAGGGGGATTTCCCCAGGGGTAACTTTAGGGTTTCCATGGGGGGGGGGGGTCAGACAGTGGTACCAATTTACTGCTTTTCAAGGTAAATTCAGCATGTTTCTTCTTTTGGCTGTGTGAAAAAGTGCTCAATTAGTGCAGGCAAGGTTAAACTCTTTGGCTATTTTTTGGCATATTTTTGACCATTCTGGCAACTCTGATTTGTCCTAGTAATATAAGACTGTTGGAATATAGATCTTTTAGTACTGCTTGTATGTTTAAATTACTTTTCCTTTTATTTAAAAAATAAAGTAAATGTGTATGTGCTAAAATCGAAGAAGTAAAAAGATTTTCAATATTGTATGCAAACTAGCATGTTACCCATCAAAAATCATAATATTGATTACATTTATATAGGCACTTCTGCTTTGGATCAGAGTATCTACGGAATCTGCCAAGGATCAAAGTATTACTCATTGCAACTTCTGCTTCGGATCAGAGTGTAGTACCTGCTTGCTGTGAATTCTTTGGTTGTTTTGAGCCATTGCAATACAGTGGCCAATGATGGCCTACTGAGGCTCGGTATTGTTAAACGTAATAGACTTTGGATTTGTCCTGTGGCCTCAGAAAATAACTCTGCCCAGTCCCAGGGTATCAGTAAGCCCCAGGGTAGCACCTTCCCATTGCACTAAAAGGCAAGGTTCAGGCTTGTCCTGATGCCTTTGCAATACCAGTTGCGGGAACTTGAGCAATTTTTTGACTTTTCTGTATATTAAACAGACCTTGTGTCACATCAAGCTCTTGTGGTGAATTAAGTGAATACAGATCAGAGTGTAATATCTGTGTGTTCTACAAAAGAGCAAAATGTCACTTCTTGGCACTTCTTTGACCATAAAGTAGTTCAATGTGAAAAATCTATCGGCAGGGATATTTTTTATTCCTTTAATTATTTTAAACAAGGGCAGTACCCATTCCAAAGGTGCAAGCTTGGAAAGCCCAGACTTTATGGTGTGTGAAATAGCCTGCCATACTTCTCTTATAAAATATTTTTCCAACTATCATATGAAGTTACAGCTTTAAAGTATTTCGGTTACTTCTCTTCAGTGTTGCTACTTTGAGATATTTTATTCAAAGAGTTTTTTGGACAATTGAATGCCTTCTGGTGGTTGACATTTTTTTCTCCAATGGTAGCTACAATTATAACGTAGGATTTGAGTGTTTTCCTTTCTTTTCCTTGTAAGGCCTGCATTTCCATACTTTGTCCCTGTTGTGTATCAGGAGTCGAATGAATCATCTTGAACTCTGCACACATCTGACTTTTACACTCAGCCAACATGTTGATGTATGCTGCTTCTTTGATTTTTCTCAGTCTCCAACAACATTCCCTGTCTATAATACAGACTTCTCCCCAGAGAGGATTGTGTCACCTTTCTCTCTCCAGATATGAGCAATCATTATAGATCTTTCTATTTTATCTTTTTTTGACCATTGCAGGATAGTTATTGCTTTCAGTGCTTCCTTAGAAAAGAAACTAATTCATATATATATATGTATAGATAGAGAAAAACTAATTTATATATATATATATATATATATATATATATATATATATATATATATTTATATATATTATTGTGTGATCCACAGACAGCTGTTTCGTTGTATCACATCTCTTCAGTGTGGCTATAGACTATCCATTATCCCATCCAGTACCACGAGGTAGAATCGAAATCTTCGCTTCAGAGGCTGGTATTCTACCTCTGCTCCACAGAACTGGACAGTCAGTAAGGTTGAATTTAAGCGATATATTTATTTACGCATATGTTCCCTATCCACCAGAGTGCTCTATTCCAATATTGGAAGAGCATTGCATAAGCTTACAATGAATGAGTTACCTCACTTAAAGAGTGCTTAATCCTGGATAGGGGAGTGTTAAGGGAGCGTTTTATATATATATATATATATATATATATATGTATATATATACATATATATATATATATATATATATATATATATATATACATATATACATATATATATATATATATACATATATACATATATATATATATATATATATATATATATATACATATATATATATATATATATATATATATATATATACATATATATATATATATATACATATATATATATATATACATATATATATATATATACATATATATATATATATACATATATATATATATATATATATATATATATATATATATATATATAGAGAGAGAGAGAGAGAGAGAGAGAGAGAGAGAGAGAGAGTAGAAAGCTTTAAAGCTTTGAACATGAAATAAAAAACCCTTTTTTCAAAAATTTTCTGGTGTCATTTCAGTCACTTTTTTCTAAATATCTGTCAATGTAATCTATGTAATTTTTTTCAGTACTATTTATGTTTTACACAAAATTTGGTATTATGGTACTACGTGTAAATTTTTCTTGTTAGGATCATCAGTTGTTTACCATGTAACAGTTTTGGGGATTTAAAAACAAAACAGTTACATCAACATGGCTCCCCTTAAGTTATGATTTTGATATATAGCTTATGTCGTACATGTAGTTTGTTATTCTATATAGGGTATTATCACAATGTATTATATATGGAGGTTATTTTATACTACACATGAAACACAAAGCTTACTTAATGTGGTTTCCCAAAAAATGTATTTGACGACGAGGGATCAATAAGTTTGATAACAGATGTGACTCGTTTTTCCTATCACTTCTATTATGTGTTCATTCATGTTTATATTATGGGATGGTCGCAATTAATTAATGTGTTGATCAAAACTCGTATTAAACAAAATTGTGTTAATTAAGGGATATCTGTGTGTGTATGTGTGTATATATGATCTGACAGAAATGATTATGAATTGCATTATATTATACTTAAACTCTATTTGAAATGATCTCCTTTGGCCTAGACAACATAAATAGAATAAACAATTGAAGAAATGAAGCTGCTGTAGGAATTGAACTTGTAACCAATAGGATAGTCGCTTCAGTGTAGTATTGCTCATATCATTGAGCTGAACGGCTGCCAGTAATGCAAAGGCTCCAATATCTACTTCGACCTAAAATTCTCATTTTGTTTATTCAAGGTCTATACTTGCTGTATTTGTTAATTCCAACGAGGACAATTCTATTATTAAAAAATGGATACATGATCCAACAGAAATGATCATAAATTGGGTTACGTTATATTGAAACTCTATTTGAAATGATCTCTTGTTATCACATGGTGAATATATCATTTGGCTTAGATAATATAAATAGAATAAACAATAAATGAAAATGTTTATTGAAGTGGCTGCCCTTTCTGTTGCAGGTTCAATTCGTGCAGCCGCCCCATTTTCTTTGATTGTTTATTCTATTTACGTTGTCTAGGCCAAATGATACATTCACCGTCTAATAACATAATTTATAATTATATATATGTGTGTGTGTGTGTGTGTGTGAACCTGTGCCATAAAAAATGATGGTATTCATGAAATTGATATTTTGTTGAGTCCTTGCTATCATACAAAGGTTTTGAGATGTAAGTTATTAACTTCCCTTGAAATATTCATATTGATATGGAGTAGAGATATTTTCCTGTTCATTAAATTTACATAATATTTTTATTTTCAAATTGATCTTGAAATGCAAACTAACAACTTTACACTTGTATAACATGTAAAATAAATCATTATCAGTCTGATAGAAATAACTAAAAATCAAGATGAAGATAATGAGAAGTATAAAGCCTAATACAATATTGAGTTACAATACTTCATCTACTAATAAAAATGAATAAAATTGCTTTAATAATACTACTAGTACTACAACATAGACAACATAAGCATGGTACAGATATTGGAGAAAGAAGGTTCAAAAAGTGAGATTTGACTGTTAGCCATGAAAGCATCTGTGGGTGAATCATTTTTAGGGCTGCTAAATATATTAGCCCCCTAAAATATAAATTACCAGAATTGATCTAAGGAGATATACTCTGGTAAGTAGCGTGTTCACTGCTTGAGCACAAAAACAAGGTTAGTACACAGTTAATTGGATTGTTAACAAAATGCAGAAATAAGAACAAACAAAAGAGTTGACAACAGTGCCAGGTTTAATTCATGAGTGAATTAAAATAAATGAGGACCGGAGTTTCTGCTGACACGGATATGTGGAGTGATCCACTAGGATAAAGATGTAGAGATAGGAAGAATGAAGGGAAATGAATGTCACTAAACAAATGTGAGATAGAGTCTATAGAATGTTTGTCAGTTTGGTCATCCTAGTTGTAGCCACTAAGAAGTTATCTTAGGAAGTCCGACCTAACTACGGTGAGAGTGCTCAACTTAGATAGGATGTGTTCTTGAGATGAATATGTGATGATGCGTGTGTAAGAAGAAAGTGTGTATAAAAACTATACTAACTATCCTAACTAAAGAGAGAGAGAAAAGACGAGCTTACCTGGAGGCCGTCAGAACATAGAAAGAGAGAGGAAGAGAATTACCGCCACAGTTTAAATATCATAAAGATAACAATCAGCTATCTTATTGGGTGGCTCTGTGTGATGTCAAAAAGGAAGGGATAAGGAATTTACCATTTCTACAGAGATGTAAGGGTTAGACGTAGATCCTTTCCAAAGGGCAGATAACTCCGTTCATGTATGATTTTCTTTAGCTGGAAAAGGTGGGCACTACACATTGAAGTAGCTGAAAGTAAACCATGCTTCCCTCTGGAAAGAGGGATGCAAGTTCAAATCTCACCAGAGGCTTACTCTTTATTTCTGATCTGTACTGTTTATTCAGTGCCATGAAGTGATACTCAGAATTGAGTCATGATAAAAACAACAAAAACTTGAGATGAAGGTAAAAAAGAAGTCAAAATTTAGTCTCTCTATTTTGAGTTACACTACTACATCTAATAATAGAAATAAATAACAAACAAGTATTCTTAAGTGAATTTACATATATTTTTCTTTATTTAAATATAAAATTTTTGGTCCGTGAAAGAAGGCTGATAGGCTTTATTTGACATTCTCAGGAGAATCAGAATCTCTGCAAAACATCACAGATATCAAGGAATGACTGTTAGGAATAGGGTAAAGGAGATATTTCTCACAAGGTCATTCGGAATAGGGTAAGGCAGACATTTCTCACAGATATAAAGAAATGAGGATTAGAAATAAGGTAAGAGAGATATATCTCATGAATATGAGAATTAGGAATAGGGTTAGAGAGATATTTCTCACAGATATGAGAATTAAGAATAGGGTAAAGGAGATATTTCTCACAAGATCATTCGAAATAGGGTAAGGCAGACATTTCTCACAGATATAAAGAAATGAGGATTAGAAATAAGGTAAGAGAGATATATTTCACGAATATGAGAATTAGGAATAGGGTTAGAGAGATATTTCTCACAGATATGAGAATTAAGAATAGGGTAAAGGAGATATTTCACACAAGATCATTCGGAATAGGGTAAGGCAGACATTTCTCACAGATATAAAGAAATGAGGATTAGAAATAAGGTAAGAGAGATATATCTCACGAATATGAGAATTAGGAATAGGGTTAGAGAGATATTTCTCACAGATATGAGAATTAAGAATAGGGTAATGGAGATATTTCACACAAGATCATTCGGAATAGGGTAAGGCAGACATTTCTCATAGATATAAAGAAATGAGGATTAGAAATAAGGTAAGAGAGATATTTCTCACGAATATGAGAATTAGGAATAGAGTGAGAGAGATATTTCTCACAGATATGAGAATTAAGAATAGGGTAATGGAGATATTTCACACAAGATCATTCGGAATAGGGTAAGGCAGACATTTCTCATAGATATAAAGAAATGAGGATTAGAAATAAGGTAAGAGAGATATTTCTCACGAATATGAGAATTAGGAATAGAGTGAGAGAGATATTTCTCACAGATATGAGGATTAAGAATAGGGTAAGAGAGATATTTCTCACAGATATGAAAATTAGGAATAAGGTAAGAGAGATTTTTCACAAATATGAAGAAATGAGAATTAAGAATAGAATAAGAGAAATATTTCTTGCAGATATAAAGATATGAGAGTTAAGTACATAATTCTCACAAGATGGTTAGGAATAGAGTAACAGAGATATTTCTCACCAGATCGTAAGAAAAGAATGAAAAAAAATCAGCAGTAACCTAAAACGTCTCCAAGATGACAAAGTTGTCGTACTTGATGGGTTAGAGGTCAAAAAAAAACCTTGAATGCATTTTCACCTTTTAGGGGCTTGAGGATATAAATTAATTAGAGTATCATACTTTCCCTATATCAAGGACACTCCAGCCACCAAGATGTATCCTAATTTTGACTTGTAAAATTTTGCAAAAAAAAAAAAAAAAAAAAAGAAAAAAAAAAGAAGTAACTTTTGGCTTGGAGGATGCAGAGTAATTATTTCATGCTAATTTTGGGAAAGAAATAGTATCCTTGATGCTTGGAAATATGGTATTTTAAATTAGAATTATTGAGTCTTCTGCTTGGCCTGCACCTTAAAGCACCTCTATGGTAAAATGAGTCGATATCGACTGAGCGAGAATCCAAATGAAACACTACGATGATCGAGAAGAGTTTGACGATATTCATGGCGGGGGTTTCTTCAGACGACTCTCTCTCGCTAAACGTTGTCTCAATTGACGGACTTCATTCATGAATTTTGTTTCCGTCTGCACACGTCTCCGATTAGGACTGAACGAAACTGAAATATCAAAAGAATGCATTAATTCAAAGATACTGTCTATAATTTTGAGAAGTGTCATTAACGCTCAAAAAGTTTTTCAGACAATTGAACTTATTCTTCTTGTTTTTATTATACACACAATGTTTCAGACTATCCATTATACGGTCTTCATCAGGGATACTATCCAAATGTAATAGTCGTAAATACAATTTTTTCTTTCAATTGACAAAGCTTATAATATGGGATTCTAGATGTTTTTGATTCCTGTCTTTGTAAGACTAGGATTTCTATACCTTGAAGCAGTGGAGTTGAATTCTGCACTGGTTTAACTTACAATTAGCTGACATGCTAATGTATGCTGGTTCTTTTAATTTTCTCACTTTCCAACAGCGTTCCCTGTCTATGATTCAGACTTCTTCCCTTAGAGGGTAGTGTTTGCATTTCTCTCTCTAGAGAACAACAAAAAGTTCGATGCATTTTTACAACACATTAACAGCTATATAATGGTCATAAATTATCAAACAAAGATGTTTAATACATATGCAAAGTCTTTAATACTATATCCGAAACTCTGATCCTGAATGTGATTTTTTGGCACACAGACTCCTACATAATATGGTACCAAACAATAATTTCTAAGTAGATTCTCATAGACTTCAATTACATATCAAAGATTCTAATTCTGAATGTTATTTTATGGCTCATTGACACCTATATAATGGTCATGCTATATTTTAAATAGATTCTCAGCATCTTTAATCATATCTCAAAGGTTTTGATTTTGCTTTTACTGCACACTGACACCTATATGGTGGTCATGTATGACTAAACAAGTAGCCTTGTAAACCATTTGTCTTAAAGTCTTGCATAATTGCATCTTTCGAGCTTACCTTATTTTGAACAGCAGTTCTCCAAGCCACATTGGGGATTAACATAAGTATAATTCTCGGAATACTTCTAATAGATTTTCATAGTCTTCGATCACATATCCAAGATTAAGATTCTGAATGAGGTTTTATGGCATACCGACTTCTATATAATGGTCGTGTAGTGTCCAATAAGTATTTTCAAAGAGATTCCCATAGTCTTTAATCATGTCAGAAGGTTATGATTCTGAAAATGGTTTTATGGCACATGGACTCATATATATATATATATATATATATACACATATATATATATATATATATATATATATATATATACATATATATATATAATGCTATCAGTTTTCAGGTAAGGGTCATGGCTTTTCAAGGACAATTTTTTGAAAAAATCAAAGCATCAACTGCAGTATTAAGTAGTTTCATGGAGCTAGAACTTTCAGATTAATGGCACAGAATATGGAATTGGTGGACCGAGTTTAGCTGAGGTTATGTTCATTTTGTACTACTCTCTTTGAAAAAGGCATGAATCAACTTCTCCCCTCGCAGGGTAGTTGGAGCCCTTTAACGCTCCCTGTAAGACAGTCCATCTAAGAGAAGGTTACTCTGACAGGAAAAACCCTACAGCTCAGCAGTTGCCATAGCTATTCCTGAGCCTGGAAAAAAGAGGGACAGTTGGGTGAGGGAGGGTAGCAACTTGATTCCGTAAAACTTACCTTCTACTACTGAAACTGCAGTACAGTGATTGTGGCCCTATGCTCCATAAGGAGTCTACAGGGATAAAGGAAGAAAAAACAAACAAAATGCCATATCAAGTGGTTTCATGGGACTGGAACTTTTGGAAAATCAGGAGCCCCTCATAGTATTGAACCAGACTTGGTTCAACTAAATATATATCAACTTACCTTTGGGGATAGCATCATCAATATCAGCAAGGTCATCCTCTTTATCAAACTCCAGACTTGAAACTCCTGGAAAAGAAGAAGATAGATTTCAGAATTTTACTCATGTTAATCCCCAATGAGGCTTAGAGAACTGTTGCTCAAAATAAGGTAAGCTCAAAGGATGCAATTATGCTAGACTACAAGACAAATGGTTGACAAGGGTATTTGAAAGACTGTTCACCGTAACTTATCCAAGCCCAACAACTGTCCATAATGAGTTTGGTAGATGGGCCCCCTAGCCATGATACCAGCAGATTGGTTGCAGCATACATAGATTCCTAATTTCAGATACGAGCATTCCTACCAGGGATTTTTTGAAACCAAAATTGGTCATATTTGGTACAGAAGGAAAATTTAACAATCCCTTACACATGAATAGTAAGATACAAGATGGATATATATATATAAACTATAAATTGAAAAAAAATATTTCAATCCATTTCTCCTTTGAGTTTCATCTGATGAGAGATTTCAAGTTATTTGATTATTTTGATACTGGAGCCACTTGATTTGGTTGTAAGACCATACAAATTTGAACTAATGATGGATTTGAAATTACTTACTTCGGTTCCAAGACCATACAAATTTGATCTGAAGATGGATTTGAAGTTACTTGATTTAGTTCCAAGACCATACAAATTAGGTCAAGTGCAGTGGACGTTTAGCAGCCCTGAATCTCACCTTCCCAAATATTTATTCACAGAATCAATGTACAAAAGATAAATATCCAAACTATAATCAGAAATGAGTGAGTATCAACCTGTCTTGGTGGGAGCACCATTGTTGTTTATTTCTGTAAGTCCTGAAGATTTTGGATTCTCGGCATTAGTCTCAACTTCAGGAGAGTTTTCTTTTTCTGGTCCAAACAAGGTCGATACTAATCCTGGATTGTTCTGGAGATCTGCTCGAACTTTCAGAGACACAGCTTCCTGAAGTGACAAAAATAACAGGAATTGGTAAAGTTCTGGTTTCCTCGGATTGAAAATACAGTGGAAGTTACTTATTGTAATCACTTTGATAACAATATCCGTACCTCACATAAATGAATAACCATAGCCCATATGTATACCAGAATCATTAATCTAAAAAAATTATCTTCAAAAATGAATCTTTTATCAAAAACAATCTTCAAAAATAAATCTTTTATCAAAAATCATTTTCAAAAAAAACTTATCAAAAATTATCTTAAGAAGTAAACCTTTTTATCTAAAATATAATAGATCTCTTATCTAAAACTATCTTCAAAAATAAAACTTTTATCAAAAATTATCTTGAAAAATAAACCTTTTTTATCCTAAATTAAATAGATTTTTTATCTAAAATTATCTTATAAAAAATACTAGTGCAAGTTTTAGACATTGTTGGTTCTTAATGACCATAAAGTATGGGTACTTTTTTGAAAAAAAAAAAAAACAAAATAAAAGTTTTTAGATGGTACCTAGTGGTGTACCATACAAATTTTCAAGGTTGCAGCCCCCAAAATGTGACTAGGAGCACCCGGAGACACAAACAGATTAGCAAAGAGAGAAGAATCTGTAACCCACTTTGCTAGTGGGTCAGGTGGAACATTTGTAGGGTTATAGTGATTCATTAACGTAAGAACCTATAACAAAGAATTTAAATCTATAACAATGAATGTAAATTGTTCCAATTTTTATATTTTTTGTTTAATGTTATCAGTAAATTATTTTTATCTAAAAGATCCTGCTCCAAAGTGATTTTAATGAATGACTTCCTCTATACTATTATTCGGCTTATTTGTATTTACAACTGTTTCTGATTATTATCCGTTCTCCTTATATCTTTCATCTTGCTTAAGCTCACCTGGCATTTCATATCACCCAAAAGGTCCGTCATGCACTCTAAGATCTTGTGCTCCAGCTCTTCGTGGTTTCGACACACTTCTTCGTTCACCTTCAGGGAGCCTGAAGACTGAATGTATTCCCGCAGCATTTCCTAAAATATCAACAAGAAACGAATGAGGGAGAAAAATGATGACCATGTTAGTTCTATTCAAAGGAAACGGAAAAACCCTTTTGTACAATGAAATACTAGGATTTTCTTGGTTTTTCTGTCTGTAACAAAAGATTCTCCCTCTTACAGGTAAGAATTCGGCTGATATAAAAAAATAACCTCCAACTCATCATTTGAAACTATGGAACCTTCTAGTGAAACAAATTTGGTTTATTTAAAAAAAAAAAAAAATAACACATAGTAAAAAAATATATCCATGAATTTTTAGATGTGTCCACATAATAAAATGCTTTTTGGTTGGTTGGTTGGTTAGTCAGTCTGTTAGTTGTTTCCAGTTAAGTTAAACAACCAAAGTAGGAAAAAAAGAAAAGGTGTGATGTCATTTAAACAACATCTAATTCGATCAATATTTTTTTATCAACTGCTATGATGTTGTGATAGAATTCCACAAGGTCGACATTTTCATATTCAAAAAAAGCCAAAAATGGCCATTTACAGATTTATTGAAAATAATACTCCTGGAATATTTCCACATTGCAATATTTTACAAGTATAAAAATCAATTGACTCAAAAAAAGATTACTCGCTTTTCCTCCTCCTGCTACTACTACCACAGATGGTGGACACATCGTTGAACTTATGGTTCTTGTTTTGCTGGGATTGACCAGTATATCATGTTAAAAAATAACGGATGAGGATACATGTTGTATAGTAATGATCAGCTAGTGGGTTCAGTCCTCATTGGATCTCTCAATATTGGTCTGATACCAACTTATGCAAAGTTAATCTACTTAAATAATAAAGTGATTTTTTTTGTTTTCCTGTCCATAATAAAGGATTCTTCCATTTAAAGGCAACAATTTTGTTCATGAAAATATCTCCTAGTTCTCATTTGAAACTGAGGATCCTTCCACTGGAATCAATTCACTGTTTTTTTTCCTTAAAAAATCTTCTCAAAAGTTAAAATAAATCTGTAAATTTTTTCTCAGCGATTAACTGGTTGAATGATACATGACATATTGCCATCTCTGCCAAAAGATGAATCACCTTAGCCTAGTTGACTCATTTTTCCTAGCACGTTCTTATTTTTCTGTCACCCAAGACTTTACTAATCCATCTACCCAATCCTGACTATTTGGATAGTGATACAGAATTACACAAAGCAATAAATGACTTGACAAGATCATAGATGCCAACCAACTGGAGTTATCAGTTTCAAGGGAATGTGTGTAACACAACCAGTAAAACAAAACAGTGTGTAATTTTTATTTAAAAACATTGAAATTTAAGCATATACACTCTTAGACTTTCTCTCTCTATATATAATTCCAACCAAGCTTTTCCAAAAATGCCTAAACATTATAAAGACTACGTCACTGCTGTGTCGAAATAAAAGTATCCATTTTACAATGGATTATTACTGTAAATCAAGCACCAGTTAAAAACATACGAAAAAAGATGAATTTCAAAGAAATGAAAGTGCTGTTTTTAGAATGTGGCCAATGGACTACACATGGACATTTTCAAGGTTCTGTGCTGAAATATGTGACCAAGAGCACTGAAATAAACACAGGGATGGATGGAAAGACAAGTGAAAAGGGAAGAAAACCACTAGCATATGTTTTTTATTGTTGTTCAGGACAGTGATTGTGGCTACGGTGATTCAATATAGTATTGTGCAATACTGTTATGTATCCATGTTCTTTTAGTTGCCATTTTTTATATATGTGGAAACAGATGCAATGAAGTGATATAATTAAAAAGAGGATAGCAATGTAGCCTGGACTCCTGTTGTCAGCTATCCATAATGGACAATCCTAGAGCCCAGCCTCATTTTCACGTGTCTCAGATGTCAGCTTTCTACCCAACCCCACCTCATACATTCTCACACCATTTTCAAAAACTGGAATTGCAGACCAATTTCTTAATGCTGCAAACATTAAAACAAGTTATTTCCTTGGAAAAATTAAATAATTTTTGGTGATTAATGTTGTCATTCTCTGTGAAAATTAGCATAATAACACCATGCAAACAAATTGCATTTTTTCAGGTAAGTATAAAGTTGACATAACTGAAAATCTCTGCAGAGATTTTTAAGAAAATATCTTGACCAACCACCTATTTCATCGATCAATCAGTTTCACTGATCAAAACTCAGCCGTACAAATTTCAACTCAAAATGGTCAACAACAACGCTACAGCTGGCAATGAGATAGCAGCTGCTGAACTATCACTTCTCTATTGGTTTATATTTGCCCTAATTGCACTAATTAGTGATACAGTATATCAGAGATATGAAAAATCCATTTGAAAGGGCTTTCAGAGGATACTGAGTTTCACTAAAATAATTTACTTTGAAATTTTTTGCCATATCACTAAACTCACCTGCTCGTAGAGACGCTTTTGCATTTCAAGTTCAAAGTTTTTAATTTCTACTTCACTCAAAGCTGCATCCATATCTCGAACCCTGTCTTTCTCCTGTGTTCAGAAAGGTAAAACAAAACAATTTATAAATAATCTAATAATCATGTACATGTTATATATATATATATATATATAGATAGATATATATTTATATGTATTATACATTCCACAGATGATGAATCATTTGAATAAAATTATTGAAGGACTTGAATTCATGTAATAACTGTACCTCGCATAAATGAATCACTGTATCCTACATGTGTACCAGAAATAATTATCAAGAAGAAAAAAAAAGATCTTTTATCAAAAATTATTTATTTAGAGTTGATTTTTTTATAAAAAAATTTACTAAAAAATACTAGCATAAGATTTGGACACCGTTGGTCCAAAAAAAGCATTTATTAAAAAAAACCCCCAAAAAACAAACAAAACTTTTTAGATGGTACCTAAGGGTGAACTCAGACACTCAAAGAGAGAAGAATCTGTAGCCCACTTGGCTGGTGGGTCAGACCATTTGTGGGGCTATGGTGATTCGATATCAATACATGAGTGCACAGTTGACTACGAGGATCAGTGCAAAAAAAAATTGAATCATCATTATCATGGCTTTTCTTCTTGAACAAAGATTCAAGAGTATTTTCCACCTCTATAGCAGACCTTCAGGTTGCCTGCAAGGCACATGTATGGAGTAGCCCACAGGCTTCCAATAATGAAGTTTTAAGGTGAAACGTAGTGCCCGCATGATCCCCCAAACCATTTAAACCAAGGGTTTCCATGCCATGGCCTGTTAAGATTGAAAAATGAGGTAAGATAAGATATCAAGGTTGTAGGTTTTCTATTGGAGTTTCCTTCTCTTAAGCAAATGCTTAAGTAGACTGTTACACAATAACCGTGGAATTTCAATGGGTCTTATATGTAAATATTAATACATGCATACACATTTATCTACAAAGATGATTTGTTACTTTGTGCAACCAAAGACCAACAAGAACGCAAATATATTCAACTAGCCAACCTGGATTATGCCCATGTTATATAGTCAACAAAGGAAATGGCAGTTATAATAGCCCATCAGTTCTTAGCCAAATTTCATGAAAGAAGCGAATTGATGAAAGAAAATTGATGTTAAAAACAAAAAATGCAAAGTCTACAAACCTGATTGGAAACTTTGTCATTCAATCTCCGAAGTTCCATCTCTCGTTGTTGCCGCAAAAGGTTAAGGAATTTCCGCCGTACATCATCGAGTAGATTTAACTGCTGGATTTTGGATTCACGGTTCATAGACTGCAATCTATAATTGAAGAAATTATAGTTTATTAAATCAGATTATCTCACACACACATACATACATTTTCTTAAACATTCAATCACACACACGCACAGTCTTTCGAAATTAAGAAAAAAAGGTACCCATTATTTTTTTTATTGTAATTTGTAATTTTTTAATATTTTAATATTTTTTTACAAATCAAAAAATCATATTTTATATTTTACGATTTAAAACAAAATTTTAGTTCGACTATATCTATAGTGGGGAAAAAAATCTTGTTTAGTCAATTTAATATCTAAAAAAATGCTAAAAGTAGCATAAACACGAGAGCTTTCTATATCTATATATTAACCTTAGAAGACCTATGTGCAAAAATGCTTTTAGAATATGTTTTCAATACTCTTTCATTTAGTAGTTTGTTGTGAAACTCACTTGAATTTGGACTCTGAAGTTTGGTAATATTTCAAGAAATTTCAAGAAAATTATTTTTAAAAATACTCTTAAAGACATTTTTTCATTATAAGACTCAAGATTAAAATTGTGCCTTGCCTGAGGAGAGAGCCCCTCCCTCAGGTTCCCTGCATGCAACAACCTACCTTCTCCGTTGTTTTGTGAGCTTCCCTTCTTCTTCTTTGATTAACTTGCGCCGTTTTTCTTCAGCGTCTAGCAAAAGTTGTTGCTGTCGGTACCAAGCCTCTTCCTCTTGTTGTCGATGCAGAGTCGCTTTCTGAATTTCCAAAGACAACTGCCTGGAATTTAAACAAACAAAAAAGTCAAACAAAAGAAAGAAACCAACATCAAAACTTTTTGATCATTTTTTTAGCCTTTTTTTACTCCATGCCCCACTTAGACAGCTCAAAATTTTGATGCCTACTTTACAATTATTTTTTTTGATTTACCCCTTACAATAATTTTTTTCATTTCATAACCACCTTTCAATGGATTTTTTTATTCTATTTCCCACCTTACAATAAATTTTTTTCATTTCATTTCCCCCTTACAATAAATTTTTTCATTTCATTTCCCCCTTAAAATAATTCTTTTCATTTCATTTCCCCCTTAAAATGAATTTTTTCATTTCATTCCCCTCTTACAATAATTTTTTTCATTTCATTTCCCCTTAAAATAATTTCTTTTTCATTTCTCCCTTAAAATAATTTTTCTTTTTATTTCATTTCCCCCTTACAATAAATCTTTTTTTTTATGTCCCCCTTACAATAATTTTCTTTTATGTCTCTCTTATAGTAAATTTTTTTTATGCCCCCACCAAATAAATTGTTGGGGGGCGAAGCAACGAGCCCCCATAATGAATGAATGTCTTGGCTTGTACATCAGCGTCAAATCCAATAAATAATAAAGCAGACGACAAAAAGGGAGATAACCAATGGTAGGTATTTGAAATCCACTGTTTGGATGTTTTTTTTTTTCATCCAGATTTAGTTTTGGGTTGTTTCTAAGTGTCAGAAATTGCTATTAAGATCATCTTGAATGAAATAATTATAATATTTATGTCCCCAATCATTCTAGATGTAAACCTGACAATAAGATTTGCACTAAACCTGATATCATATTTGGCATTTTATCTTAGTGATCTTTCAGTTCTGGTTGGAAAAGGTAATAATTCTGCGGTGAAAATAATTACTTGTGAGTCCATAGAAGTATGTTTCCCAAATGAAATGTAACACTACATTGATTCAAAAAAATTACTCCCTCAAATGCAAAATTTCTCTACTTATAGAAATTGAAGAAGAAAAATGCAAAATAATATTTTTTATGTGCATATGGCAAAAATTATGTAAAAGTTTACTTAGCCACAACATCATCTACTTCCATTTTAGCACATGGCCTTGCCCCCAACGTTCAAAATATGTGCATGCTGATGTCTCAACTCTAAATATCACGTGGCATATTCTTTATAGAAATATTGATATATGAACTCTGGGCCACTTACTAAAATTTTTGTAATTTCTTTCTTGTGTGAAATTTAGTATCAATACAATTAACTCATCACTTTTATACCTTATGAAGTTAATGAGTTGAGAATTATCTTCCGGGAAATCTATAGTAAAATTGGTAATTAATAGTATTGTGTAATCAGGAATCAATCAGTTAAGCCTTAACATGACTCAATTTTAAGCCACAGAACTCTCTTTTTCATACCCTAATTCCAAACTGTCCCCCAATATATTGAGATTGCCCCCCTTGTGAGCATGCACCTCACATTCAAATTCACTGCTTCAGATCAAGATGTCCATATTGAAGCCAAACCATTCAGAATTGACAGATGTTAGTAATACATAAAATAATTCTAACAAAAGGGGAGAAAAAGTTATTATCCTGTGATCATTTTAGACTTATATTTTCATTGAAAGGTGGCAAAGGGTTCTATCCCTTTTTATATATGCATGTATTTGTGTTCCAGCATGCCTTGAAAAATAGCATCAATACTCCACTAGACCCCTCTATTTTAAATGTTTTCCAGTGGAAATCACCAGTGATGTCATAAATTGAATTTATTCTGACCATATTCATTCTTTGATGAAGTTTTTTGTATACGACTTCAAATTGTAACTCTACAGTTGTTCAGTTATTGTAATGGCGAGTCTTTGTTATTCTTATCACAATGTTTTTTTGAGACATAGTGTTCTTATTATACAATGATTTTTTTCAGTTTTGGATTCTCATCTTGATTGTTTCCAGCACAATACTTCCGACACGTTCAACCATTAACAGTACCTTCTCTACAAACTGCACAAGTTTGTCTATTGCACCTTCCATCTTCAATGTTAGAGTCAATAAACAAAATACGTCAATTTGACAGATGTTGCAATGCAGTCAAAAGCAATTTTCTTGAACGAAGTAAGTAAAAACTACATGCTCTTAATGCCATCTGACGACAAACACAGAACAAACCTTTTTACCAATCCTGTAATTTTAGCAAATAACTATTTGAAAAAAAAAAAAATGCGAATTACCTCTGACGTAGATATTCAAGTTCTTCTTGTTGTATACGTTCACGCTCTTGTTTCTGAAAATAAAAAACGAATTGGTTATGAATAAATTTTTATATACGTTTTTATCATGCAAAGTGTCTCTATGACACTATAATTATAAGTTATACATTGCACTGAGAATTTCCTTATTCTCCAAGTAAGAGCATGTTAACGGTTTTGCATAAACAAAAATCTTGCAATGGTGCACCATTTGCACTATGTTACAATAACAAACATAGAAATTGGATCATCATGATAAAGATTCAGGTAATTTATAGGATTTCTTACTTTTTTTCAATGTAAACATGACATATCTCATAACCCAGTGTTAGGGCACCACAGATGATTGTATCATGGGTGTGTCAAGGTTGAGATAGCTCGACGGAGCCCATTCTTTTTCAGGCAAGTTTTGGAATCAGAATTGTCCATCCCCTAGACTGGTTGCCAACTTATAGCTATTGAGCCCAGTCTGCTCAACTATTCATCCATAGCTGAGAGGAAAAGAGATGAAGACATGACTTTCCCCAAGGGCTTTTCAAAAAACCTTATTGAGATGCTTACCTGATAATCAACAATGAATTTCGGATATTTGTTGAACACAGGATATTGTCCCTTGGTGAGCGGAATGAAGTCTTTCAGTAATCGTTGGGGATGAATCTCATTATCAGTGGTTTCCATCAAATGGTAAGCGGTTTTGATCACTTTCTGTACATTAACAGCATTCTGGTGACTGAAGTAATACTGAAAAGAGACAATGTGTGTTATTTACTGGGAAGAGACCTGATGCTAAATTGCATATTAAGGAAGTTGTAATGGTAGTTGTTCTCAGAAAAACGAAAGAAAATGTGATATCAATACCATACCTCCCACTTACCAAGTGCATTGCAAATCAGGTAGAGAGGGATTGTCAATGGTCAGGAATTAAAACAAGCATTACGGACAGAATAGGGCTATTATAAACATAATTGTAAATAATTTATATAATATCACTGTTTGTGGATATCTTTGCTGGAGATAGACTTTGTAAATCATGCTGGCGTTTCACTATGAATCTGCCGTATAATGTTCTTCATGTAATTTCCTCCTCCAGCCTAGCTTTCATTACCTAAATCCTTTCTTTAAGTTTTTGTTCTGTTTTTATGCCGGTTTGATTTACACCTACTGAAAATCATGGTCTTGTAGACATTATTTCTAGTTTTGTGGTCCCGTATGTATCAACTCTAGTTAATCTGGCAACTCCTTTCATCTGGCAAACCCCTGCAGTTAATTATTTTGGCAAACAGCCACTGATTTAGTTATTTCTTTGAATTTGAAAGAAGGCATCATAATCTGGATTCATCTTTTCTTATTATATGAAGCATTGTCAACCATTAAAGATCAAAACACTGGAGGCCTTTTTTTTAACCATTATCATATTTAATTTTTGACTAGTATTTTCTTCCATCTAGATTTTTAGTTGCTCCTTTTTGCAACATATTCAGGCTATCAGTCTACGGTAGTAAGTAAACTGTGCAGATCAGAAATAAAATACTAGTTAAAAATTTAATTATGGTTGATAATGGGTCATCAAAAAAATCAGGATAATATAACTACTACTAATACTACTACTACTACTACTACTACTACTACAACAAGTGTACATAAAAATCAATAACAAATATGGTGTAGTTACGAATTAAATACGAAACGCTTCTTTTAGCTAGATATCGAAAACGCCACTTCCTCTGACGACCCCTATAAAAACCCTGGACACACATGGTCCAATGCTCATTGATACCGGCACCCCTAGCTGGTTACGCTTTTGGTCTTGGCACTTATTGCTAGCTACTATCTCTCTCTCTCTCTTTCCTTCTCCCTAAGATCTTCATCGTTTCACTGACCTCCTGGCCTATCCAATCTTAACCATTTTTCCACTGTGACCTATCTCTGTACTAACTTTGCCCATTTCAATCATTGATGTCGAGGCATCACACATACGCACAGCTACGCAGCTAAACCACCATGTCCTTTCCACGTGCTCCAAACATGTATACACCTCTCACTCTCGTGAATGAAATGCCAATGCTTTTTACTATCCAATAGTCATGATAATCTTTCCTAATTTTCTTTACTTTGGGAAACAGGCATGGATAAAACTCCATGTTCCCTGCCTTTCATGGTCTGTCCGTCGAGAGTCTATCAGCGTCATAGAATAGCCCCCTGGTAAACGCACACTTGGCAGAATGGCTTGCACACTGAACCCGGTTTCCACGTATTGCTTGGTAGGTCCAAGGCATACGGATTCACAAGCAGTTCAGACAACTCCGCTTCGACTCCGACGCCAGTATGATCAACAACAAGAAAGCTCCCACCTTTCACTATCTCTTCTCTTCTCATTTCTTTACAATACATAAAGCAGCTTCCCCAAATAGATAGGATGTGAGTTAGAGTCTCACCTAGAGCTTATAATTATTTACTCTTGTTTTGGATGTTTTAATGGGAATTAATTTGAAAAATCAATTGGAAAGTAAAATGGTTTTATAACAGAAACAAATGTAGACAAATATTGTGAAATGCTGTTGAAAATTGCATAAACAATGTTGCAGATTTTGAACAGAGTCTGTTCTCTTTCTGGTTCTCATTTATTTCCCTTACCTTGAAATCTTCCAATTCCACACACTTGAGCAAAGGTGCACGCGCATTCAAAATATAAGCAGCCACAAGCAGCAAGAGAAATGAGGGGTGGTTACTGAGGACATGGTCCCACATACACAACCATTCATTTTTGGTAAGCACTTCTGTAAAAAGACTTTCAAGAAGGGGCCAGGCATAAATCTGGAAGGAAAAAAAATATAGAAAACAATTTGTAAGTCTGAATTACTGGTATCAGCAAGTATCTATACGTACATTAGCTTAGCTCAGCTCAAGACAGTCGGTCAATATCAGGCATTTAAAGATGGATGATCCCACACTCTATTGCAAGTCTGCACTACATCAGGTCACGTTGGGTGAGATATCTTGAAATCTAACTTAAAAGCATTCCCGCAAACACCTGGGAAAGACTAGCATTAAATCATTCAGAGTGGCCAAAGATCTGCCGTACTGGTATAAGGCGATTTGGATGTCATCATTGACCAGCTCCAAGAGTGATGAAGAGGCCACTGTACCAATGCTCAAGATCAACTTTATCTGACCTGACCGACAGTGTCAATGCCATTTGCTGATAGGACTGATGAGCTAGTGTCGCAGCCACACCTGGCATCATTGAATATGAGAGACATAGATAGAGGGATCTATGACTTAGCTCATCAATAGACAAAATAAAAGTGGTAAGTTTATAAATACACAGCTAATTATAACATAACAACTTACCGTGGAAGTGGCTTTATATTTGATTAAATGTCTAAGTAAGTGATGGTCATGTCTGGCTATGATGTTTTCAACTATTCCAAGGACATTAATTGGAGGATTTGGAAAATATTCAAACCAATGAGTGCACCAATTCACTGAAATATAACAGAAAGAAAATAGTTAATAAAAAATAGGTCATATACCTACATTAAACAAGTCATCAGTAATTACAAAACAAAAAAAAAAACAAACTTTTATTGTACTGATGACCATAAAAAAACATCAGATGATAAAAAGGTGGATTCTCATGATATTCATGAACATAACTCGGGAGAGTAAACAATGAAATAAATTTGTAAAGCAAATAATGAAATGAATCTTTAAAGCAAACAATGAAATAAATTTTAAAGTCTAAAGCAAAAGTCTCCTCTTTCTGATTTAATAGAAAAAAAGGATAACTGTTATAGTGTTTTGAAATGGAGCAATAATCATGGTATAACATCTGAAATTTTAAAACATGGTATTGGTAATGCAATATCTTTTTTGGAAAGTATCCAGCCACTTTGAATATGCCAGGAACCAGTTGTGCAGCCTTGATGTAAGTTGGCAAACAGAGAGGACCTTATAGCACATATATGAACAGATACTCTTCTATGGGGTTACTTGGTCAGCAGCAAGATGCCATTGAGTGATCTTGTGCTTTCTGCGACGGTTGCATTCACAATGACCAAGCCTGTCCATTGTTTGCATCTCATGCAGGTGAAGTGACATATTTCATATATATGTGGTTGTACTGAAGTGATGTATTTCACATGTGGTTGGACTGAAGTGATGCATTTCACATGTAATTATAATGAAGTGATGTATTTCACATGTGAGTATAATGAAGTGATGCATTTCATGTGTGGTTAGATTTAGGGGTTTGTATCTAAAGCTAATACTTAATAATTTTCATATCAATGTTAACTAAAAATTAACAAATCACTATTCAGGATTTGGGGGCAGAACACATCAACCAGGTCCATCAGCCCATCTTACTCATCTTCATTGCTGTACAATTAAATTTCTAGCATTCAATAATCACTAAAGGTTCTGGAGAAAATTTCTCTTTTTCTTCTCCCACAAATTTAAAAAAACAAAACAAACTCACTGATAATGGAGGCCGCCATCTCAAAGCAGCAGAGATGATTCTGGTGAAAGAGTTTCAGGAATGGGAAGACCATACTTGCCAGGTATTTTGTCTCGGCCAAAATGGGTGACCAATGAGCAAGAGCTGACAAAACTCTACACAAAAAGGGGGAAAAATGCAAGAGAAAGAAAAACAAAAAATAAATAAGTCGATGGTAAACAGAGAAAACAGAGGTTATCATGTCTCAAATTTTAAACTTTTGTTGCTGCAGACAAATGATAGAATTTATTAGGTTGTTACATATGAAATATAATTTTTTGAATAGTGAGATAGAGGACAATATGAACAATAAAAAGTAAGTATTTAATAAGGTAGGCACATTTAGCGCTCTGCCATTAGTATCAATAAGTTGAGTTTTCACACAAATCAACAACTTTAATTTTGAAATAACTTATACAAAACTCCACTAATCTTAATAAAATTATGTCATCTGGCAGAGACCTTTATTGTGAATAACTTTTTTAATAACACTGAATCATGAAAATTGCTCTGAAAAATTATAAATACAAATTTTTAGGGAATTTTCTCTTCAAATTTGGTATAATGCAAAGCACGTCTGAACTATAGAAGTGAATTATACCAAACTTTCCATATCCAACTAATTTTGCTTTGTGAATGTTTTTTCAGAAAAAAAACAAAAAAAACCCCACAGAATTGTCTGATATGTAAACATAACAAGAACTCCAGTGTTGGAAATTAGAAAGATTTTTAAAGTCAGACACAAAAGATTTATATTGAAAAATATATTATTTCAAGTACATATGTCTTCATGGTGTAGTTAGTTAGTGTGTTCATTTTGTAATCAAGAGATCGGTGGTTTGAATCCATCCGAGAGCTACTTTTTTTTCCTTGAATAATAGAAGTAATAGTTGAGGATACTGCATATACATATTAATATTGAAGAAAACAGGACCAGTAAGGAAAATGTGTATCTTGACAAAGTGTTAATAAAATAGTAAAAAACATACTGAACCAGAATGTTTCAACATAAAATAGACAAAAAATTTGAACAATCTCATGATATAAATTTTTTGTCACATGTGGATACATGCAATTTTTATAAATAGTTATTTTGTGCCACTGCATCAATTTTTTTTTGTCTATTTTATATTAAAATATTCTTCTTTGGTATTTTTTGAGGTTTTATGATTATATTAACACATAGTGCTGTATGTATTTTTCTTACAGCTCAAAATATAATCAATTGAAAACAATAACTTTTTCCAATGATCCCTTAATGATGATATTGTATCTCAAAAAAGATTATTTAGGTTTAGTAGTCATAAATCTAATAAAGCATGATTTATGGCTTCCTTATCATTGAACCTTTTATTATAGATATGAAGTTCAAAATGCTTGAAAAGATGATAATCTCTATGAAATTCTTTACATTTCATCATCATCATCAGTCTTTTAGCGTCCGTCGTTGGACATAGACCTTCCCCAGGATTTGCCACACTTCCCTATCATGGGCGTCACGGAGCCAGTACTTCCTGAAATTGTCTAGCTTGTCTCTCCATCTAATATTCTGCCGGCCTCGGTCGCGCATGTGGTCTCGGGGGATCCATGTTGTGTGTCGTGATGTCCATCGATTGTCTGCCATTCTTCCAACATGGCCGGCCCACCGCCATTTGAGATTTTTAATGGATTCTATGATGTCCCTAACTCTTGTCTTTTCTCGGATGTACTGCGCTGTCTTGTGGTCTCTCCATGTGAGGCCCAGCATTATTCTTTCATGTGCACGCTGCATGGTTCTTAATGTACGGGTCTGTTTCTTGGTTAGATCCCATGTTTCAGCTCCATAAGTGACTATTGGGAGGATGCATTGGTTATACATTTAGTGGTCACTAATTCAGTAAAAGTATGAATCAGCTTCAAGCCTTACCTTTGGAGGAGTCTAAGTAATCTCCGACTTTTCACCGGGTAGATCTCATGCAAACGAGCGTAGGCCGGGTGGATACCCTTGTCAACTAATGCAGCATATGCAAGGTGGTTTTCTGGCAGTTGAAGTAGGGATCGCCAGATAAAAAGCCTGGTTGAAATAATTAGATTTTTTAATTTATATTAAAAGGTAAACATAAAAATCTACAAAGACATGGATAGATAGAAGCACAAACGAATAATAAACTATCAAATACCTGTTGCTTTGTTAACAGTATACCTAAGGCTGTGCTCTGTGTCAGTGTGTTTACACAGTAATTTGAAAGGTGGACACAAGGTATTGTCAATTGAAACTCTAGCATTCATTTTGGGTGAAAGACAAAATTGACACATCAGCAGCATTATTATTAGTTGTAGTTATATTATCAGCAGCCACTGAATGAACACATAGAGCAGAGGAGCCAATTTTGAGTTTGTATTTTCCTCTCTTTCTATTTGCTATGTCACTGACATGTCACAAATTATAATGAAGATTTGAATAAAATATTTTGATCAAATGTTGGTTGGATCAAAGGAGGGTCAGATTACAGCACTTGTACTTGTAGAATGGATTGATAGAAACACAAATAACAAATGTGTTTAAAACCTACTGATCAAATTTTGGTTCAATTAAAAGGTCAGACAACAGGACTTGTAACCGTAGCAAGGCATGCTTAAAGTAGTAAATCAATATTAGCGACAGACACATAAGAAAAACATGAATAATCTACCATACAAAATTCAAACCTGAAGAAGGTTAAAGAATGAATCTGCTGAAATTCTGTGTCAACAACAATAACATTCAGGAGATTTATCTAACTAATCTTGGCCTAGAAATTATGCCTTTTCTCTTGTCTTATATTCAAAAGGCATTACAAGAGCTCTGACACTCACAAACAGGATAGGTTCCGGGTTTTTTTTTCCAAATCCAAATGTTCAGAAGTGCATTGATATTGTTACAGCTTATCAAGTAAGTAACAGAGATTAAAAACTAATCTTTTATTAGAAAATTACAGCATCTTATAGTGGTAAAAATTCAACATGGCCTCAAAAAAGTAGCCAAAATACAAGCAAAGAAGAATTCCTTTAATGAATAATAGTAACCCTTCCTAAAAAGATAAATTCTGAACTTTGATGTCAATAACATATACATTTGTGAAAAGCACAGATTATAAACAATAGCATTGTGATGCTACTGAGAGACAACAATGGCATTGTGTTTACAAGCTGAGGCTCAGCAGCTACAGTAATGCCACCTATTGTGTGTTGGTTGAACTTCCAAACCAGTGTGGTGTTCAAATTTTGAACGTACAGACAGGTTTGTTCATATCTCTGAGAGTTCATAACTTGAGTGTTTGTAGGTAGGGGAGTGCCTGTATAATACCTCATAATCTTCATTTCAATGCTCTACAAACAATGAAACTTATTCACCAAGCAGCCATGAAAAGGGATTGAACCAAAGACCTCCTGATATATATATATATATATATATATATATATATATATATATATATATAGATCAAATGCTTACCGGTATTTTGATGGATATTCTCCATGTCCTACCAGGATTCGATATAAACGTTGTTTGTCAATCCCATCACAATAATCACTTTCCTAAAAAGAAAAAAAACAATCAAAGATTCATTTAACAAATTTTGGGTAGCATTTCATATATACTTTATAGGGCTGTTATAATATGGATGTCGGGTCCATAATTTTCAACCGTATTATAAGTGAGTTTGCATTGTAATGATTTTTCCATTTTTACGAACCTTGATCCAAGTTATCCTATTTGCTGTATGAAGAATGCTGGGTGCCATTCCTCAATGGCGAGCGAAAATAGATGTAAGGTCGGTAATCTATTAGTATCATTTAGTGTGAATATGTAATGTACGCAGGTGGGGCTGGAGGGTGTGGAAGCTAGTCAGGCAGGAAGACAGAAATGAATTTAAAAATTTTTTCGAAATAGTGACACCTCACCAGAAGGTTATATTTTGACAAAACAGATACATATGTAATGAATATTGACAAATCAGGAAGGAGGAAGCATGAAAAAAAAAAGAGTCAAGAGTATTGGCCAAGGAAATGAATAAATAAAAAACATTTCAGGAGTTGATAAACAAAACTCATTGCTCATTTTGTATCCAAAAAGATTGAAATAAATAAAAAATCTAATTACAAAACCATTTCATTAGTGAATCTGCGGCTGAAATATACAGAACGGGCTCAAAATACTCGCAATTTAACATTGACTGGCCTGGTGCTTAACATTTTCAAGGGGTCTTTCTATTCTGTATTTAGCTAACATTTTGAGAGCTAAATTCAACATTTTGAAAATTGGGGTTGATGCTTGAACTGAGATATAAACAATCCTGCATTATACCGAGTATCATTAAAACAGGGCTACAGTGTATCATATTTTGTGTGATATGTGAATTTTCAAATCAATTTTAAGATCTAAAAATTGTACTGGTATGTCATACACAAAGGGACAATTTTCGTCAGTACTTGAAGCAAGCATGCATTGTGTTATGATAGCAACAGAACCACTTGAAATGATAAAGCCTTCTTATTTCATAAGACTAGTACAGCCTTTTATATATTATGCTTAGTCCAGCATTGATGTTTTGGTCAGATAACTTTTGGTTTGAATTTTAGCAGCACTCATTTCAGCTAAAGGTTTTCCATGCTGTCATCTTTCTGAATCACTTACAGAACATTTGATTCCCACTTGATAGTAACCATTTAATCTCAAGGTTTTTAATAGCTTCCACGTTTTCTGAACCTATTGCATAGGTAACCCTCAATTACTTCTGACCATCACTGGCATCATTTGGATTCACAAATTTGCTTAAACACTTTGGTCTTTAATACACTGTGAATAAACCTTTAAACACTTTCTAACAACAAATAAAAAAAACAGGACAAGACTCATTAGTTACGTAATAAAAACTTTCATGCGACCAACATCTTTTGGCAGCATGTCATGTTCGGAGTGATCAATTAAAAAAAAAAGAAAAAAGGTGATCAAAGAATAAGTTACTTCTCCTGCGTTTTGCTTTGTCATCAAAAAAGCCGAATTTTCAAAAAACAAGCGAGAATGCAGCTGGGCACAAACTAGGGACCATTTTAACAGCAACTTAAATTGCAAATTTAACCTCCCACAAAAAAACCTATTCAAAGGGTTGGCAATTTAAAAAAACACAAAGAGTTTCTACTAGACATTGTAAGGAGTGCATGTTGAAATTTTTCAGCCATCTAGCTCCATTGGATCCATAGGTGAAGATGAGTGTTGGGAGGCCAAAGTGAGTCCAGGGAAGAACGACTACAATTGTGACATGAAGTCGGATTAAGGTGGGGTCCCACACGTTTGAAAACATGCAGGCACAGGGTGCAATGAACCCAATTCCTTACGCATGATTTCACAAGGACGTTGGGACAAGCTGGACTATGTCTACGGGACGAATCCTGTTGTGCAAGAGTCCCTAAGTCTCGATGCGTGATTTCACGGAGACATTAGGACAGGCTTGACTTTGTTCACAGGACGGATCCTGTTGATGCTCTCAGGACGAGCCTGAGCATGCTAGTCAGTGGTTACGGGATGGGGGACAATCCCGGACATTGATCAACTTCTCAGCCCAAGGGCATCAGTCAAGAATGAGATAGAAGCAGATAGACTGACAATAGGCCCAGCTAAAGGGAGCAGCTCAGAACTGGGTCCGCTAGCATGGTTGGTCTGGAGACCTATGTCCGACAAGTTAGCAGGAATTAACAAAGAAACCCCTTCAATCTTGACTTCTAATCTCATGAAATATGTTTTCATTCTGGAATATTATTCCCACCCTATTCTCCATAAATAGGAATGGTTCTTTCAAACAGTGTGAACCAAACATGTATTTCCAGAAGTAGCACTTTTTCAGAAGGCTAAAAAGAAACAAGGAAAGATTGAACTCACCTCTATAGAATTTGTCTTTTTAGAACTTTTAGTCAGGCTCTGACTTTTCTCAGAATCTTCAAAACTGTAGCAACCTTTAACAGCCTTGACAACAGGTGGGGGCGGCTGAAAATATCAATGATTAAAAACAATACTATTTAATCTTCCTGAAAATTATACAGACAATAAAAGAATACATTTACTTATCAGAGTTGCTTCCCTTTTTATCATCTCTCTATTTCAGATAAAGGAAAGTAAAGTTGGAAACAAACGTGATGTCATTTGATACTTAAAGCAGAGATTAAAATGTGATAAACTAGAAAGCACTCGGAGAGCGCATACTCCTGCCGACGCCATTATCAGGGGAAATAATTGAGCATGGATCCACACAAGTAGTTATTCACTTGTTCCATAGCCTATTACCCACCTTTCCATAAAATTTAATTGAAATTCATTGAGAACTTTTGGAGATAACGTGTGGACACTCACGAGTATATACATAAATGTATGGGAAGAAAAAAAAAAAATGGAAAAAATATCTCTCAATCAAGAAAAATTCCTGGATCCGCCCCAAAATCTAACCAATTCTTCCTTACCACATTGTCCACCCTTTTGCAAAATTTCATTGAGAACTTTTAGAAATATTGTGAGGACAGAAAGATGGAAGTATACGATCAAATACATATAACTATCAGACTTTGTTAGCAGAGGTAATGATAAATATCATAGATATCAGCCCATAACCTGTTGCTTTGCTGACAAAAAGAGAAAAGTGAAACCAGAGAGTTAGGTAGTTTAATAGGGTTGAGAGGATATCGAAGATGATGAACATTGCGGATGGCTATGCACATCAAGAAAGGATGATATGTTGAAAATAACAAACAAATCATTCAAAATGATGGAAGACTTAGCACCAGAATGATAGCAGATATGATCTCCATCAAGGAAACCGAGGAGGGGGAAAAAGGAGGTTAGGTAGTTTAATAAGAAGGTAAAAAGAAAGGCAGGAGAAAAAAAAGTTAGTTCAGTAAAAGGGTAAGAAGGGAGAGGGGAGAATAGCTTGCAATGGGTCCTCTACAAGAAAGAAGAAGAAGAAAGATGGCTTGGAGTGTGATGTGCGCCATGGGTTCTCCCTGCTTTAGTTTTTGTCACGTAATTCATCCCTCACTTTATGTCTATGTAAATAAGCAGATTAAACTCTTACCTTGTTCACCTCAGAGGTCAAAGTGCCCATACTATAAATATTCATGTCTCCTGAGTCCATCAGCCCCACCATGTGTTTACCCCCGGGACTGATGACCAAATGGTGAATACGGGTATCCAGGGTGCCTACATCGAAGAGGAGTTTGCAAGAAGTGATATTCATGAAACGGGCGATTCCATCTTGGCACAGGGCACCAAGAATCTAGAGAGAAAAACAAAAAAAAAAAAAGAAAAAATCAATGTAGCTCAACAATTAAAAACTGACAGCAACAGTCCAGGAGAACAGCTATTTTTTTTTCATCTATAGTACCATTTGCCCTGACTGACTGATACGCTGACATACTAAAAAAAACAAAAAAAAACTCATTTTACCTCATTCCGTTAATATATGTTTGAAAATGCAAGGACAGAACCTGTGCTTCTATGATCCAACTTTCAGACTTGTTTGTGATTGCCTACAGTACAATTTACGACAGTCCAGTTACAGTTCAACACATGACCTAGCAGATCGTTGAGGTTCCATGAGGAGTACTTCCCCTTTATGGCATTCCTCAGGGCAATGGACGTTATATGTGACAGGTTGTATTGGGCTGCAAGGTACCACAAGCAAGGGGTAATCTCTGACCTGATCAGTAGGGAGAAGTGGAACCTGTCTGCCATAGGAACTTCACTCAAGATTTGGAATAGGGGTTGACTGCATAAATAACTGGGATAAAATTATTTTAAAAAATCTACACGAAAAATGAGGCACTACCCAAAAGTTTGAGGAATTTAAACATATATTAAATGTCAAATTATTCAGCATTTCCCGTAAGTAAGTAAATAAGTAAGTAAAATCCTTAACGTTTTTGAGGGGATATTTTTTTGTTTCTTACCTGGCTGGAGCCATTGTCAAACTTTTCAGGTAGGAAAATAAGTTGTTTCACCAATGTCACTTTATTTGGAAGCTCAATCACACGGAAAAGGGCCCTGGTATCGAGGGCAAATAAATTGATGAATCGTGACCGACCAGCACCTGCCAGTGTGCGTCCATTACTGTGAAGGAAAAAAAGAAAACATTATGAGTAAATTAGTGTCACACATAAATACAGAGACATTTGATTCACTCTTATAGAAAAAAACAAAGACAAATGGATGTATGATAAATACTTGTGTAGTGTTCAACTTTGTTAGACCAATTTTTAAAGCTACAATTAGGGAGAGTCGAACTTTCCTTGTGGTATGCTTTTGAAAAAGCAGGCCAAAAATTATCAGTCTGAAAAGCATACCTCTTGTAATGTTAAACCATATAATTATAATTTGAGAAATTGGTCTCAAAAAGTCAAACAGTATCAAGCTATTTAATATTGAAAGAAAAGATAATCTATCACCAGGTTCGGGTGAACGAAAGAAAATGAGGTCTAAGGGAAATAACTTATATTTTATAGAATTATTTCCCCTGAAATCTTCAACGTTTTTTAACTTTTCTCATCGCTGTCATTGTCGTAATAAGAGCTTCTCTTTTATTCTACCATGCATAGAAATACTTCTGGCTGAATCTATTCTTTTATTACAAACTCCCGTTATTACAGCACCAGCGCCATTATAGCTGGTGAGTTTTATACAAATGGCACAATTAATGAGATCGAAAAATACAGACACCCTTTCACAATCAAATGCAATATGCTACTTCGGGAGGCATTATCTTAAGGATTTAATAATTTAAATCTTTTTAAAAATCCACTGAAATTTTCATGTGCTTTTGCTGCAAATTAATGTCTGACAATTGTCTTTTGAGAATATAAAAAGGAATGTGCCTTTAGAACGAATGTGTTATTAGATAGTGCCATTAGAATGAGAGCTGTCAAAATCAGAGTTTACTATATTTTTCAGACCAATTCACTCGTCCAAATTTGTTTTTTTTATTGAATGAGAAAATAAAAAATCAAATCTTTTTATTACATAAAAGTTAAAAATTGAATTTCTCATTTCATAAAAAATTAAAAATCAAATTTCTTATTTCATAAAATTAGAGTTAGATTTTTTTATTTCAAAGAAAAAAAAAAAAGCTAAAATCCTCTCAGAAGCACATACCTGCTTGATATGAGAGTTCTGTACTGTGGCTTTTTGCCAGCAGGTATCGGAAGTTCAAATTTACAGGTGAGTGTATCCAGTTCCCAGCCAAATATTGAATCGTCTTTGAAGCATGTCAAAATGATGCTGCTTAATGGAAGGAAGAAAACCTGAAAAATAATCAAAGCAAGACAAAGTGTAAGAAAAACAACGAAGAGATTTGACGAGTTTGATTCTCACTAAGTGCTACAACTGATGTTTTACTAGAAAGTGACGGAACTATCAGTGACTGACGTATCTATAATGACCAATCTCAAAATCCCACACAAAGAATGTCATTGAATTCTAAAAAAGAAACTTTGTACCTCTGTAATGTCAATGTTTTCATTAATATTCAATTTTTTCAACCGCTCAAATTTTTCAAGGTCCCAGAGGATGGCGTCATCGATGGACGAAGTGAGACCATAACGTCCACTCATGTGGACCGAGATACGGTTGATGGCTGTCTGGTGTCCTTTCATCTCAGCAACGATATCTTTTGTTTCTGAAAGACAAAACAGAAATTTAATAATTATTTTCACTCCAAGAGTTTTTTTGTACAATTTCTTTTTTTTTTTTTTTACAAATTTACATTTTCCAAAATAAATTCAATAATCAATGGAATAGATACCAAATCTTTATTGAAATTCATTAGTCAATTGAATTTTGGATTTTTAAAAAATGTGATTGTATTATTTTGAACAGTAAATTTTCCAATTGATTTTCTACATGTTTCTTTTTTGATTTTTAAAAATGAAAACACAAATTTGGAAAACAAATAAATCAATTTCTATAAAAGAAAATAATTGTTATATCAGATTTTACGGGGTTAAATTTTGAAATGAAATGAAAATTAGCTTAGACAACAGAGGCAGACAGTGTAACACACACCATGTAACACCATTTTCCCATCCAATTTTAACACCATTTTCCCATCCAATACCACAAGGCAGGATTGGAACCTTAGCTTCAGACCCAGAGACTGGTATCCTCCCTCTACTCCATGGAACTTGATGGTCGGTAAGGCTGAATTTTATGGAAAACCAAAATGTGGCTTGCAGCAGAGTCCATAGCACTCTGACTAGTCATTGTGACCAATATGATATATATTGAGATTGAAAAGTATGGGATAATTATACTTAAGATGAAAATTAACATTATACTATGAATTAAGTGCAAAGTTATAAATCTACACTGAATTGGAAATCTTTTACTATCTATCTATATTTACTAATTAATTTTATCAGCGAAAATCTCCTCAAATCCAATAGTAACTTCTAGAATTCCTAAATGCAAAATCGAGAAATACAAACCCCACAGAAAGATTTTTTTGTGAAGAAATATGGTTTTAAGATTAGAAGTGATTGAAAGTAAAAAAAGATTTTACATGCACCTGTGTCATAACAACGAAGGGAATAATCAGCCAAGGCCACAAGAAATTCACTTTTTTTCCTCAAAGTATAAGCAATTGCAGTCAGTGGAATCTTGGTCTTCTTCACAAGAGTCAACCTGAAAATGAAACAAATTTAATATCAACCCATTCGAATAGTAAAAATAATTTGAACAGCTCTTTTCTAGTGAAATTAGCCATGCACTTTTATAGTAAAAATCAATGGTCAAAGCAATTTTTATAGTGAAAATCAGAGGCATTGCATTTCTTTAGTAAAAATCATTGGTCAGTGCATTTTTATGGTAAAAATTATTGGTCAATACATTTTCATAGTAAAAATCATCTGTCAAAGTATTTTTATAGTAAAAATTATTAGCCAATGCATTTTTATAGAAAAAAATCATTGGTTAATGCATTTTCATAGTAAAAATCATTGGTCAATGTATTTTTAGTGTAAAAATCATTTGCCAATGCATTTTTATAGAAAAGTCATTGGTCAATACATTTTTATAGTAAAAATCATTGGCCAATGCATTTTTTATAGTGAAAATCATGGGTCAATGCATTTTTATAGAAAAAAAATCATGGGTCAATGCATTTCATAGTAAAAGTCATTGGTCAATGCATTTTTATAGAAAAGTCATTGGTCAATGTATTTTTATAGTAAGAATCGTTGATCAATATATTTTTATAGTAAAAATCATTGGCTAATGCATTTTTATAGTAAAAATCATTGGCCTGTGTTATTTCTATAGCAAATAAGCTGAGGACAACATTTACCAATTCCGGGCCAGGTTGAAAGTGTAAATATTCCCTTGGTGATCCCCAGCAATAAATCTTTCACCAATCCTGTCAAAGGCCGCATGGAGAAAACGGATGTTGCGTGATGGAAAAGCTGTGCTAGAGTCCAAAACTTTGTGGCTCACTTGAACGATGATTCTGGATTCGGAAAATAGAGAAACAGAAATCAAATACACTTTGAAGGTTTGGGTCTTTTCTGAATATTTTAGCAGATTCATTCTCTTGTTTACCTCTGTCAAAGAAGTTTGAAGATGTCAGCGTTGCCAATTTAGCACTTTTTGTGCTAAATTCAGCATGTCTCTCGTTTTGGTTGTGTGAAAAAGTGCTATATTATTGCAGGTGCGTTTGGGCAATTTTTGGCCTTTTTGGCTATGGTCATTTATAAATTTAGTGATTTTTACCATTTTTTGGCAGTTTAAAATATTTTTTGAATTGGCAATCAATAGGCACAATCTAAAAACTTGTTTGCTCTCCCAATAGCTCCCTCCAAAAGTTCTCAATGAAAATTCAATTAAATTTTCTGGAAGGTTAGGCCATACATAGTGTAAGGAAAATTGGTCGAATTTTGGGGTGGATCCAGGAATATTTTTTTCAATTGTCAGGTGCTTTTCCATTTTCTTCAGAACATTTATTTAATTTATTCGTGTTTGTCCACGCAATATTTCTGAAAAGTTCTGACTGAGTTTTCTTGACATTTTGTGGAAGGGTAGACCACAAGCTAAAAGAGAATATTTTATTCCAGAGCAGATCCAGAAATTTTTTTGTAGAACTACCTCCCCTGCATCATTGCTACATACAAACAGATTTTCATTCAGTCTTTACTGGTTATAACATTTGCAGAGGTATGTGCTCTCTGAGTGCTTTTTAGTGTTCAGCAGGTGTTCATAGCATGGTGTTCATGTTGATCAGTATTAATGTTTTGATTAGTATTTCTTTCACCCTAATCCTAGTTGCTTTTAATCGCAACCACTCAGTGTTAGTCTATGGTCGTTAGTAAATAGTGCAGATTGGAAATAAAGGATAAACACTCAATGAGACTCAAACTCATATACATTTTGCCTTAGGAAGCCTGATTATTCCTACCAGCTACTCTATCATTTGAGCTATAATAACTCTCTGGCTGGTGGATTTTACATAGTTGCATATCATAGTAAAAATAAGATAATTACATAAGTACACAAAATTAAAGACCATTGAGAAACTAAAAAGCATTCAGAGAGCACTTACCTCTGTCAATGCTATACACAAACTAAAAACTGAATGAAAATCAGTTCATATATATATATATATGTATATATATATATATATATATATATATATATATATTATTGTGTCATCCACAGACAGCTGTTCTGTTGTATCGCAACTCTTCAGTGTGGCTATAAACTATCCATTTTCCCATCCAGTACCACGAGGCAGGATTGGAACCTTAGCTTCAGACCCAGAGGCTGGTATCCTCCCTCTACTCTACGGAACTGGATGGTCAGTAAGGTTGAATTTTAAGCGATATATTTATTTAGCTTCTTAAATTCCCCATCCACCAGGATGCTCTATTCCTATGGAAGAGCATAGCATAAGCTTACAATGAGTGAGTTACCTCACTTCAAGAGTGCTCAATCCTGAATAGAGGAGCATTAATTACTGTGTCATCCACAGACAGCTGTTTTGTTGTATTATAACTCTTCAGTGTGACTATATATATATATATATATATATATATAGCTATGATCAAGGAAAGTTAACTATGTTTTGATTTTCCATTTGTCGGATTATTGACTTGTTTACCGCTTCCTAATACATGGAAAATATTTCTCCCCCTGCTTTCGTAAAATGGCGTTGGAATCCATTGTGAACTTTTTTGAAGATATTGTGTGGTGTGGACATATGGGTACGATGCAGGGGAGGAAAGAAATTCTTCCGCCCCCAAATTTGATCAATTCTTCCTTAGCCGATGCTTTGCCCTTCCACAAAATGTCATTCATGGGGAACGTTTGGAGATATTGTGAGGAAAAATGGATAAACATGGTAATTTTTTTAACTTCGTTGACAAAGTTATAAAGGATAAATAACTCTACTTCAGTCTTAAAGTTGAAACAGCACTTTTTTATCATCATGTGTCATATTGTGAATACGACTTATTCAAACTTCTTGACAGCTTTATCCACAGATATTGAACACAAAGTATAAAAACTCATAAACGAACTCGTAATCTATTTTGTTTTTCATTTTTTGATCATTTCGACGATTCCGTAGTGATAAAAACAAAACAAGGTTAAACTTGACTAATGTATTAATCATTTTAGGATTTCAGACAATTACACACAAACCCTTTTTTTTTTTCAAATAAATAAGAGCAATGATAATATATAATAAAAAAGAAAGTAAGTTTTCTTCTAATAGAAAAAATCTTGATTTAAGGTATTTTAATTGACAAAAAATAAATTAGTTTAAAAAAAATAAAAAAAATATATGACATATGTCATTTAATTGATCAGTGGTTGATCTATTTTATTCTCAACGAACAGATTTCAGTGAATATTCAAAGTTTAAAATTTTATAAAGAAAATTAAATCAATCTTAATTTTACAGTTAATTTTTAATTCTCTTACCCATCGTCGATAGACGGAGATGGTTTCCTCGTCCATATTCTTCCTTCTTCTTTACGAAATACGTCCAAATATTGCATTTTGCCTCCAACGATTCATCAATTAAATCAACATTATATTAGAAAGATCGTTT
Source organism: Thysanoteuthis rhombus (assembly GCA_963457665.1). Taxonomy (NCBI): domain Eukaryota; kingdom Metazoa; phylum Mollusca; class Cephalopoda; order Oegopsida; family Thysanoteuthidae; genus Thysanoteuthis; species Thysanoteuthis major. Next base: position 16,473,580 of record OY735240.1, on the reverse strand, counting down.
TATCCCCAAAAACAAAATTGAAGATGAAAGTTTTCAAGAAAATCCCATTTAACAACAACTTGTCCGGACTTGTTTTGTTGTTGCTGAGATAGAAGTTAGACTCGTTACCGGTTCTTAATATTTACAATAAAAAAATCTGTTGTTTTGGAAACTCATCAACAAAATAATCATCCGTATTTTCGGTTTTGAAGTTCCCGTGATCGAGTTATAATTATTAAATAAATATACTAATTAATTTGAACCTAATTTCGAAAGTTCAGAAATTAAGTTTAAGGAAAAAGCACTTTCCACGATTTTAAATTTCGAACTGTTGGCTTTTTACGGTGAGGGGGAAACACTTGTCCCTGCTAAAATTACTTCCAATAAGTTCGTCTGCTGATTTATCTACCTCCAGACGAGGGCAGAATGTGACACAAGGCTGAGTCAGAGCTATTTGAAAAAAGCCCCCCCATCCCCATAGGATAGGGGCCTTTCAAAGGCTTTTTAAATTGTAGTTCAAGTACTACATTTCTACTTACATTATACAAAAAGAATTAAAAGGGATATATTTGTACAAATATGAATCGCGAAATAATGATTCAACCCTTTGGGTTATTTCATCAATTAAATAATAGAGCATGTCTGTTTAATGATTTTTTTCCCCTTTCATCAAATTTCACCGAATGTTGGAGGGGGCTCCTCGAGAGACCAAGCTCCATTAGTTCCCAAATCTCTAGCTATCTCTAGACACGTTTCTGCTGGGGAGACGGATCCCTGAAAGTAGTCATTCAGGGTTGGGGGGGGGATCTTCAAACTGAAAGATCATGAAGCGATTGAATCATCGTCTTGCAAATACTAATTAGTGGGGCGTTGCCGATGTCAGACAGACCCCATGGATATGCGATGTGAGTTCAAATCTCGTTAGAGGCTGCTTTTTGATTTTTGATCTGAGCTGCTTAACGATCGTAGAATATGAAAACAACCTTAGCTTTGCAATGAAATTCAACAAAATGAGGCAAAAGAAATTTAGTGGGGGGGGGGTGAATAATGATAACCACTGTACCTAGCATAAATGAACCACCGTAGCCAGTGCGTGTACCATAATTGATAATTTGAAAAAATAATCTAAAATTATCAAAAAGAAAACAAAAAAAAAATTTCACCTGGAATTATACCAGCACAAGATTTGGGTATTATTGGTCCCAAATGAACATAGAGACCGATCCACCAGGGGAGAAAAAAACACTCAAAAAAAAAGAAAAGAAAAGAAACGTTATTAGATGGTGTACTCATGTTAATTTTCAAGGTTGTAGCTCCCCCCCCCGACCAGGAGCGTCTGAAGACAAACAAACACGCACACACACACACATACACATACACACACACACGCACGCACACACACACACACACACAGAGACAAGCAACGAAAGAAGACTGTAGACTACTTGGCTTATTGGTCTGTTGTTTTTTTTCTAAGGGACTACGATGATTTGATACTCCATCTTAGAACAACTTAAGACTGTTGGATCAAATCATCTACTATTAAGTGAACAAACAAGATGGTGAGGAATAAATTTGACAAGGAAGGATGGTAAATCTGTAAGACTATTGTTGAATTACACACGCTCTTCCATGGCTAAATCCGTAAAGTGCTGTCCATGTCAGACAGTTGTCCCAAGGATACGGGATGAGAGTTCAAATCTCAGCGGAGGTACTTTTCATTTCTGATCCATGTCGCTTACTTAACGGTCGTAGAATGTGAAAATCGGTTGAGTGCTGCAATAAAAACCCAACGAAAAACATGTCTGGTTAGTCATTCAATAGAAACGGTCATGTGACCTGATGTATTTTGGCAGCATGCCGTGTTGGGGATAATCAATTAAAAAATTGGAAAAAGAGATGATCTATGAATGAGTTACTTCTCTCGTCTTTCTTCAGCAGTGACCACTAAAAAAGTCGGAATTTAAAGAAAAACAAAACAGGTAGATACAAACTAAGGAACCAATTTAGCATCAACTAGCATTGCAAACTGAACCTTCAATAAAAAAAACAATGATGAGAGGTGCAGGTGGCTTAATGGTACGACGAACCGAGATCAAACTTTGGCTGCAATAGATAGCGCCAATTTCGGACTCATGCCTTTCGGAAAGGCATGAATCTACTTCTCCCTCCAGCTATCGGTAAATAGCAGTGCCTCTTCAGCTCAGTAAGGAAGTCTATCTTGGGCGTTGGACTAGCATCCTGACCACATAAAACCCATAATTTTTTACAAATGATTGATTTACTATAGATCGTTGAAAAATGGAGACAATATCATCGTCACATGACATGGGAACAAGTAAGTTTGAGTTGGATTATAAATGATGGAAGGGTAAAAGTTTCAGGGGAAATAATTCTGTAGCTCATAATTAGAGTTATTTCCCTTAGTAGATTTCGCAATATTATGCTGACATCCGAAGTTCTTATACTGAATGTGATTTTATGGCACATCGACTCCAAAATAATGGTTATGTTGAACTACTATTTCAAGTAAATTCTCATCTTTAATGATATATTCAAGGCGATATCAAATCAGAACCTTGGAAATATGATCAAAGACTTCGGGAATCTACTTGATAATTCTTGTTTGGCACAGATTCACTGGATAGTATAGTTGTCTGGAGCTATGGTCGTCATATAGGAGTCAATGTGCCATAAAACGAAATTCAGAATCAGATTTTTTTTTTAGAAGTCATGTCAAAAAAATAAACGACAATTGTGTCATCACTGTAGCCTAACCCTAGTTTAGTCAGGCATAAAACCTCAATAGTAGGGCACACAGCTAGGAACAAATTCACTCGCTCTACGTCAATTTTTCACTTTTACGAAAAAAGGCGGAACGTCAACATGGCGTTCAGCGTTAGTTTTGCAGCAAGCCGTTATAGCAGCGAGCACCTTTTCCTCTTTCTCCTGTACCCATCAGCTTCCATCACCCAATCTCCGACGACTCAGCCAAACGTACCATCACCACAATAGTCGAAACCGAGAATAAGAATTCCCCATATAAATTATTGGTAATCACTTATTCGCTTTACATTACTTATGCTTACGAAAGACTTTTTACAGGAATAGTCTACTTTCGGACAGCGGAGGAGACGCGTACTGGTTTGCTAGACTAGTTTACTAAACACTAATCCAGTGAGGCTACCAAATTTAGGTATTTACTAAGCTTAGCTCGGTCTGGCGCAAGATCACAGTAGCAGGACACACAGTGGGAAACGAATTCACTACGATAAAGATAGTCTCCGAGATTAGCTTAAATACTACTTCTCCACAAAGATAATCACTTATCGGGAGAATGATTAATGTGTAGTATCTGTTCGCAGCACAGGTTTTGGCTTGGCGTTGGTGCAATACCGTAGCCGATAATGGCTTACTGAGGCTTAGTATTGCAAAGTGCAATAGGCCTTTGGTTCGTCCTGTGGCCTCAAAAAATTATTTTGCCCAGTCTTGGAAGAGCAGTACGCTCCGGGCAGCACCGTCCCATCGCACGAAAAGGGATGAGTCGGGCTTTCCCTGAAGCCTTTGCAGCATAAGTTGCAGGAACTGGAGCAATTTTTGCAAATCTTCCGTGACTGGAACCCTGCATTAAAAAAGACCAAGTGTCAAATGTTGCCCTTGTGCAGAACGGAGTATGCTACCATCCCTTTTCTGGCCTTTACGGCATGAACTAAAGTATAGTGCTAAAAGTAGCGGTAAATGAATTTTCGCACTGTCAAAACATCATGGTATCACCCATCTGATAGTCTATTCCAGGGCACCCCCTACACAATGCCCTTTTTCTTGCCTTTTCGGCATAGATTTAAGTGTAGTATACGTTCCCCGTCAGAACCTGAAGCGCCGGTACTGACACTTGCCTGTCGAATGGGCCGGAGATTGCGTGTATCAAAGACCGATTGCACCGGTACAATGCGTCAGCCAATGAGGTTATACTGAGGCTGCACATCGCTACGCACATTGGGAGCCTTTGGATTCGTCCTTGGGGTCCCTTTCTATTACTCAGCCCAGCTGCAGGGTATACCTGCCTCGGGGCAACACTGTTCCATTGCACTCAACGGAACTGGTGGGGCTCGCGCCTGACACTTTCTTGACGGCGGTTGCTTTGGTTGCTTAGCAAACCAAAATTGCGCCGACTGGAGCCATTTTTGGATGGGTGTCTTCTTTCTTCCCCGCGTAAAGCCCCGACCTTCTTTCACATTTGGCTCTGGTGGGAGAGTAAATAAATGGGACCCCCCCCATTTTTTCTGGCCTTTTCGGCATGGATTAAAGTGTAGTATCTGTTCCCTGGCAGAGCCTGAGGCGCCGGTATTGACACTTGCCTGTCGAATGGGCCGAAGATTGTGTGTTGGTGAACATCAAAGACCGAATGCATAGATGCAATGCATTAGCCAATGAGGGTACACTAAAAGGGACAGGTTGGGCTTGTCTTGACGCTTTTGAGACGGCAGTTGCTTTGGTTTCTTAGCAAACCAAAGTCGCGTCGGATGGAGCTATTTTTGATGGGTTGCTCCATTTTTTCCCACGTTAAGCTTTGACCTTACGCCACATTTTGCTCTGGTGGGTGAATGAATAAATAGGCGCCCAGAGCAGCACTGTCCCATTGCACTAAGAGGGACAGGTCGATCTCGTTCTAACGCTTTCGCGACCTCGGTTACTTTAGCAACCAAAGTTGCATTGGTGTGGTTAAACTTAGGCTGTGCAATGCTGCGTGCATTGGAAGCATTTGGACTCGTCCTTGGGTTCTCCCACTATTATTCGGCCCATCTGTGGGGGATCCGTTGCCCCAGGGCAGCGCTGTCCCATTGCACTTAAAGGGACAGGTCAGGATTTTTCTGACGCTTTCATGACTACGGTTGTTTTAGCAACCACGGTTGCTTGACAACGAAAGTCGTGTCGGCTGGAGCTATCTCTGATGGGTTGTTCCTATTTTCCCCACGTAAAGCCCTGACCTTGTGTCGCATTTTACTCTGGTGGGAGGGTAAATAAAAAGATGATCCACAGCATAGGCCGTTGCACCGGTGCTGACGCTTACCTGCCGACTGGGCTGGAGATGGTGCGGAGGTGGACACAAGACTGAGTCCGCTGGTGTAATGCGTCAGCCAATGAGGGGACACTGTGCGCATTGGGAACCTTCCTCTTAGCTGAAATCAAAGTATAGTATATGTTCTTTGACGCCCTCAGGCTTAGAAGTTGATCATTGTCGAGGATTATCTTCCATCTCGGAATCACTGACCAGCGTGCTCAGGCTTGAGCATCAACAGAATCTCTACCGTGAATAAAGTCAACCCTGTCCTAATGGCTCCGCGAAATCACGCGTCGAGACCCAGGGACTCTTGCACAACAGGATTCGTCCTGTTGACATAGTCCAGCTTGTTTCGATGTCCTTACGAAATCGTATGCAAGGAATCGGGTTCATTGCACTCTGAGCCTGCACGTTTTCGAACTTGTGGGACCCCACCTTAATCCGACGTAGAGTCATATTTGTAGTCGTGGGGATGCAAGTAAATAAACTCTCTCTATAACTCGGCTTAGCTGCAGGGAAGCAGTTCGCCCCGGGGCGGTGCTGTCCCATTGCATTAAGAGCGACAAGTCAGGCTCGACCTGACGCTTTTGCGACTTTGGTTGTGTGAACTGGAGCTATTTTTCATGGAGTGCTCCACTTTCCCACATTAAACCTGATCTTGTGCCGCTCCCGTGGGAGCACGAGTAAATACCAACCCCCATTTTTCTGGTCTTTTTGTTTTGGATCAAAATGTAGTATCTGTTCCATGGCTTTGCCTGGGGAGCTGGTACTGGCACTTGCAATCCAAACGGACCGGAGATTGTGGGGCGGGTGAGCATCAAGACTGAGTGCGCAGGCGCCATGCTGTAGCCAATGAGGGTTAGTGAGGCTCGGCATTGCTAAGCGCATTGGGAACTTTTGGACTCGTCCTTGGGTTTCCTCATTATTACTCGACCCAGCTGCGGGGAAGCATTTCGCCCCGGGGTTGTGCTGTCCTATTGCATAATAAGGGACAGTTCGGACTTGTCCTGACGCTTTTGCGACCTGGGTCGCGTCGGCTTGAGCTATTTTTCAAGGTGCTCCATCCCAAGTTGAACTTGACTTTGTGTCATATCTCGCCCCCGTGGGAGCGCGAGTGAAAGAGTAGGGGGTTTCAAGTATATACGGATCAAAGTGTAATATTTGTACTCCGAGCAGAGAAGTCAATCAACACGATCAGGGTAGCTCCGAATCTTGGGTTCCTTATCTAGCATGCTGACAGCTAGCACAGAATTCGTTCTGTGACCAATGTCCGCATGACATCAGTCTTGGGATCTCTTGCACACTTTGCAAAACCCTACCTTAAACTCCACCATGGGTTTCGACCTTGTGTCACATTTGCAGCCGTGGAGATGTAAATGAATGAATAGTAAGGCAACCATAATTAGGTACAGGGATACCTTGGATAGTACAGTTCTTATTATTGCGGGATTTTCATGTCAAACAATTAAGGTATTGCTGAACAAGTTGATCTAAGTATAAGCTGAAAAGTTAAAAAATACACATTAAAATACAATCAGTTACGAAATGTGCGGTTTTGAATGGTACAGAATATTGGTGGTATGAGCATGTTTCGCTTGGACGCTAAAACTATGGTCTAGTTTTTAAAAATCCCGTCATGCTTTCTGCTCCACTCATTGTCTGCATGCAATTTTTAAAAGTACACTTGAGCATCCCTAGAAGTATACCTGACCTCTTGTAAAAGTACACCTGATTTGTATGTTCTTTTTTCTAAACCAGAGTAACTACGCTGCTGCTCATAACTATTCGAACAAACAGAAATTTGGGATGCATGGCTTGGTTTTAAGATTTAAAAATAGGTACTTTACGCAAGTAGAACCAAATTTTAATTGAAATTAGCACAATGCAACAAAGCTTGCGTTTAGTTATGCTTCACAGATCTGTGTTCAATATTCCGGTTGGGGGGAAATTTTTAATTGAATTAAATTATTTCTATTTATATTCGGACCATCCTCATCTTTGTTGTTTTTCATACAACGTTTCGGCCATTGCACTCTACGGCCTTCGTCAGGTATCATCTGGTAGATTCCCACGACCTTCGTCAGGTATCATCTGGTAGATTCCCAATAGAAATAATAATAATACCTCATCTAAAAAATTCCGAGATATACTGAATTAAATTGTTGAATGAATCAAACCACGCATTATTTTTCTGTCCTGCAAAAATTTTGTTAAGAATCAATCGGTAAGGAGATCGGAAGGGCTAACTAACATTATTTTAATAAAGGAAATCATCAGCTTGCTTACCGGGAGGATGACATCTGAGAACCTGATTTGGAATCAGAATTGACCACCTATACTGGTGGCCAGAGATCATGGTCTACCATATTATTCTATTGGGGTTAATGGACATTGGTGGTAAGTGGACTCAAGAAGCCACGGTCGGAGTTTGAACCCAGTTCACCGATCCCTTTGTACGCCCTGGTAAGCACGACGTAACTCGTACCACCGAAAAAAAATTCGAAGTGCCTAAATATGCAACGGTGCATGAAGCCGTACAATAAATAAATGGCTTCGTTCTACATACCGCCATGTTGGGATTACAATTACATACATGGAATGCATAAATATTTTCCACTGCATCCCCTTCTTTATCTTCTCTTTTGCTCTATCTCTCCATAAAGAATTTTGATATCTCGTAATTTTCACGCCTGTCTTTCAACCAGTTGTTTATTGTCCCTTGATATCCAGTCAGCAAGCCCGTCTCTCTCAGTCTTCCTTTCATCTCTCACTCTCCCTCCCTCTCTCTCTCTCTATATATATATATATATACTGGAAAGTATTTCTCTCTCTCTCTCTCTCTCTCTCTCTCTATATATATATATATATATATATATATATATATATATATATATACTGGAAAGTATCTCTCTCTCTCTCTCTCTCTATATATATATATATATATATATATATATATATATAGAGAGAGAGAGAGAGAGAGAGAAATACTTTCGAGTATATATATATATATATATATATATATATAGAGAGAGAGAGAGAGAGATACTTTCCAATATATATATATGTATATATATATACATACACACATATATATATATATATATATATATATATATATATATATATATATAGAGAGAGAGAGAGAGAGAGAGAGAGAGATTAGAAACTGCAAACCAAAAACAGTCAAAATACGTTTCTTCAGTTTTCAAGTCGGTCAGGCTGGCTATATATATATATACATATATATATATATATATATATGCTGTATGAGAAACTGCAAACCAAAAACTGTCAAAATATGTCTCTCCAGTTTTCAAGTCGGTCAGGCTGGCTATATATATATATATATATATATATGAATGCATGATCCGAACACCGGGCTACTAAACCGTCGGAACACAGCCCTGAGGGGAAACAGGCCTCTGTAGTCAGCGCACATCTACGTTGGAGCCTCTGGAATCCCTGCGTAAAGCTGAAAGCAGCAATACTTTCCGGTGTATCTGTTCCTAAAAATACTAAAACGTAATATCTGAAGACTTTGTGCTTATAGCAGATGACAACCGTACTGTCCTTATCCTCCCCAAAGGGACGGTAGAACTTTATAGCTATCTCGGCATCCACCAACTGAGGACAGTTCACGTACTGTGACCCAACCTCAGGTCAGCCTTACTTTGCCACCAAAGGGATAGTATACCCCAACAGCTAGCTAGCATCTGTCAGAAGAAGGATACTCCTGTAAAACCCACGAAATCAGGCTCCTATCCATGCCATCTGGGTGGACCATAGGAAGCCAACCCTTGAATTGATGGGTGGGGTTGGCTCTTGGCAAGCTGGCCTCACTTTAGAAATATAATAAAAAAGGATAATTATGCACACAAGGCAACTACTGTGGATATCACCCCTAAACAATCTTCGACTGTGCAGCCAAGCCATTTATTTTTGTATGAAATATCAGTAAATGGACAATTGTATCCGACATTTTTTTTTATTAGGAACTCGATGCTCTACCCCGATTTTACTCGGTAGCATATCGAGCGGCCTTATTTATGTATGTATCATGCGTACAGGCCGCTGAACATTTCAACATTTACTCCTTCTGCAAAAAGAAAAAAACAACTTTTTTTCACTTCTCCAATGATTAGAGGGCTTTCAGTTTGCAATGCAAATTCATGCTAAATTTGTCCCTCGTTTTCGCCTGCTTGTTTTTTCGAAAAAGTGACCACTTCCTTATAAAAGGCGATAGAAGTAACTTATTCATTGATAAACCACTTGCTGCCAAAACACTTTGGCGGACTGATGGTTTTCTATTGAGTAACTAACCAGACTAATATTTCCTTTCACTAGGTTTTCTTTTCGTTTTTCTAAAGCTTTCTTACCCCCCTAACTCCCCTCCTCCACACCCTTTTCTTCCTCACATTTCTTAAATCCATCCCAGTCAGTATGATTATATATGTTTCTCGGCCAGAAAGCGTAATTCATCCCAGCACGGACAGGTCGGGAATCATGCACATACAACTCATTAACTCTAGAAAGGAAAGCGTAACGATCGTACATGCAAAGGAAAAAAGAAAAAGAAACAGAATATTGTTATAATTATACGCTCATTAACTAGAACTGGTATCATAATCTTGGTTAATATAGCCACAAATAGCATCTACACGTCACAATGACGGATTGTATCTTTCCAAATAACCACCCAAACCCACTCTCATCATTATCAGTCTTGTAACGTCCGTCGTTGGACATACACCTTCCACAGGATTCGCCACACTTTTCGATCATGGACATCGCAGAGCCAGTACTTTCTGAATTTGTCTAGCTCGTCTCTCAATCTAATATTCTGTCGGCCTCGTTTGTGCATGTGATCTCGGGGGATCTATGTCGTGAGTCGCGATGTCCATCGGTTGTCTGTCATTCGTGCAGTATGGCCAGCCTCCTGCTATTTGATATTTTCAATGAATTCTTTGATGTCCCTGACTCTCGTCTTTTCCCAGATGTACTGTGCTGTCTTGTGGTCTCTCCATGCGAAGCCCAGCATAATTTTTCATGTGCACGTTGCATGGTTCTCAATTTGCGGATCTGTCTCTTGGTTTGATTCCATGTTTCAGCTCCATAAGTGACTATTGGGAGAATGCATTGGTTATACAGCCTTCTTTCAATGATAAATGAACTAAATGAAGAGAGCAACAGAGTCAGCCTAGACATGGACTTCAGCAAGACGAAGATCATGTGCAACAACCACATCGGAGATAAAAACACTTGGATCAAAATCGAGGACACAGAACTGGAGAAAGTAGACCACTACATCTACCTAGGTCAACGAATCTCCATGAGACCTCAAAAGAAGAAGAAATCAAGCGAAGAATCACACTAAAGTGGCAAGCCTTTGGCAGAGTGAGCTCAACCCTCAAAAATAAGATCCCATTAATCCTAAACCCATTCTAAAACTTTCTCAGATATTTTTCTTGGAAAAATCTTATTCGGTTTTGCAGCTTCAGAATTTATCGCTAGGCCTGTAAACGACGTACTAGAGCAGACTGATTGTACAAGCACTAAAGAGTTGAGTAAGCTTGAAAGACACTTCTAAGATTTTTCTAAAATTGCGGAAAAGATGTCAGTAAGAACTTTTACATCAAGGCTAATAAAATTAGAAAATACTTATTCACCTGATACAACTTGAATTCTAATCCCCATCACCAGAAATATCATACTTCAAAAGAAAGAGCGTTTATCTAATGTATTCTTCTAGTTGACTTAGCATTCACGGTAAAAAATCTGACGATGACAAATAACAGTACACGTATGTGTTTGTTCTTACGTATGTATGCGTGTATGTGTATGTGTGTGTGGATGCGTGCAAGTATACGTGGGTCTGTCTATGAGGTATCCAGTCGTTTGAATATCTCGAGAATCGGTTGCATGACATTTATGAAACTTGGTAATCAGCGGGAACCTTACTGTGCATGCTTGAACAGACCCCCGCTTCTTGCGTACTGAGTGACCGTTGCATTTGCAATGAGGGAGCGAGTCTTTCTCCGTGTCTCGGATAGGGTTTTTTGGGTTTTTTTTTTTACAAAACAGCACATAACATAACCCAAATCGGATAGCCCCCACCCTCGCTACAATCTAAGATTTTTCTAGCATTGTGAAAAAGATAACACTATGAACCTTTCCATCGAGCTAATATAATATTACTCATTCATCTGATACTAGCTGGACCCTAATCAACACCATCAGTAATATCCTACTTGCAAACAAAAAGCTTTTATGCGATGGAATGTTTTTAGTTGATACAGTTAACTCGGCAAAAATCTCTCACGAATAATAAACAGTTCGTATGCTTGCTTGTATTAGCGCACGCGCGCGTGTTTGTGTATGCGTATATTTAGAGAGGGTTCAGTATGCCATGTACTTTTATGCTAAATTCATCCCCTAGTTTGTGTCTGCTTATTTATAGAAAATTCAGAATTTTTTATTCACCACAGCCCAACAAAACGCAAGAGAAATATTTTATTTATTTATCACACACGCACATACACACACACACCAACACACCTTTCTTGATAATATGACTGTCCCGTTGAAAGAAATGAATGGAGCAGATATAGACCGTGAATAGGCAAGTAATGAGAATTCGGAGTGGAAACAGTTATTCGGGCTTTTGCATTACCGGCAGCCACATCGGTCACCGGTTCGATTCCTGTAGCAACCCCATTGCCTTTAATTTTTAAAAATCTATGTTGTTTAGGCCAAGGGATAGATCAACCCTGTAATAATGGGAGATGATTTCAAATAAGATTTTCAATATAATATGACGCAATTTATTATCATTCTGTCGGATCATAAATCCATTTCTTAATCATATATATATATATATATATATATATATATATATATATTATGAAAAAATGGATATATAACCCGACAGAATATTTATGACCGCGTTATATCATTTGAAACTCTGTTTGAAATGACCTGCAGTTATCACACTGAGAATGAGTCACTCAGCCTAGACAGCGTAAATTGAATAAACAAGTAATAAAAATGAGGTTACCGCTGGAATCGAACCTGCGACCGAATTTTCTCATTACTTGTTTTTCTTTTCGTTTCCTGCATAACATCATTATATATGTTTCTTGGTCAGAAAGCGTAACTGATTCCAGAGCAGGAGGACTGGGAATCAGGCAGACACTACCCTCTAACTCTAGGTAGAAAAGTGTCAAGTTAATACATGCCAGCAAGCAAGCTGAATTATAATATGGTAACGCACTCATTTATCCGAACTGGTGTCCCTATCTTGCTTATTTTAGTCACAAAGCTTTTATCATTTTACCCTCTGACCTTCTTCGAATATGATAACTTCCAGGGAATTTCGAGTTTCATCTTACCAACCTTTTGGGATTCTAATCTTTCGGGATTTTCAACATTCGGTTTTACAGCATTCGGTATTGTGTATTTCGGAATTATAACCAAAACCCATATTTTCACCAGCAGCTCACGACACTTTTCCCAGGCTTGCTTGTTTATAATTATCAACCCTGTTGACGATCACAAGCCAAAAAAATGAATTATATTATATACTTATGTGTGTGTGGAGTGCCTCTTTGTGTTGGTGGAGGGTGTGTCTGTGGGGGTAGGTTGGTGGTTTGGGTGGAGTTATGATAAAAAGCGACCAAAAAAATTAAGACGAATGTAAATTGTAGCCAACAATTCAATGTTTAGTTTACTAATTAGTTTGACTATCCAACGTAGCTGGAGTTCTCAGAAGTATTTGGGAATATACTAGTATAGTTGGTTCCTATAGCGAGTGGGGGATAGTAGTGATGAAGTTGGAGTTCTGTGTTGCGACGAGATTTTGTAGTTGTGGAGGACAGAGGTTTTTGTCTCCACGTGTTTGTTTTTCCCCCCATCACGCGCCAACGACACTGGAAATGTTGAAGGAGGGAGAGAGACGATAATTGCTATGATAGAATGGACGATAAGCACGCCAAGTTTGAGCGTAGACGTAGAGATTAAACAAAGCTTTTCATGGTGATAAAGACACACAGGGATGTTTGGACAAACGAATAAAACGTACATTCAATAAAGAGACATTTATAACAATACAACGACTAAAAGAACACACTCGTAAAGGAATATTAGTACTATCGATCGTGAAAAGAAGTGAACAGGCCTGTCTAGTTTAGATGATCATTCCTACATATTAAAATGAAATATGAGAGAGAACGATTAGTTAGGGAAACACTTGCCATAACGGGCATAATGTCGTTTAGTTTGTCTGTCAAATGGAGCCTGATTAGAAGTGCCTGTAAAAATGAGTGATAGATTTAAACAGGCCAGATTATCAAAAGGCGGTTGGTTCAGTTTAGGCACAAGAAGAAGCTAAAGGGGCGAAATAATAGATGCGTTGTCGCCGAAAATGAGACAAGTGAAATAGTTGCAGTGTTTGCATTGAGTAGCTATAAAGCTTTAGCAGATTCCCACACCGAGGAAGATCAGGGACTAAAGTCGATGTGTACATAGTCACAGCCAAAGATTGGGAACTACGCTGGCTGCGAGTTCAGACAGAAGTTATTGAAGAAAGTAACCGACTAAAAAAGCCAAGGTAAATGAGCAAGTGAAGACGCACGTTCAGAACTCTCTAGTGAGTAGGTGGAGGAATGACGTTTTGTGTATTATTTGAATTTAAGGTTTCGTAACTAAAGCTAATTTCTAACTATTTTCATATTCAACTTTACCTTAAAAATAAAGGAGCTGCCGCACTAGCATATTTGTAATAATCATTCACTTTGTGTTTTTGTTTATATTTGGCCTTGGCTAACACGAAAACAATGTCATTTGTGGAAATTCAGAAAGTTGTTTTCATGAATACTTTTGCACATCGAGATTTCAACCTTCGGGCATCTTATCATTCGGGATTTCAACATTCGGGTATTAGGGTATTCAGGATTGTATCTCCCCCAAATGATGACCCTAACCCATGCAGAACCTTACCAAATATTTTTCTGGTCGAAATCTAATTCGTTTTTGCAGCTTCAGAATTTATTGCAATGCCTGTAAACGATGAACTGCAGATAATCGATTGTAGACGCAATAAAGAGCTGAGTGAACTTGAAAGACGCTTCTAAGATCTTTCTAGAATTGTGGAGAAGATAGTGATAGGAACTTTTACATCAAGCCTAACAACATTGAAAATTACTCATTTATCTGAAAAAATCAGAATTTTGATCCCCACGACCTGAAATATCATACTTCAAAAGAAAAAAAGCTTTAATGTGATATATTCTCTTAGTTGACTCAGCAAACTCAAACCAATAACGACTAACAGTACGTGTGTGTGTACGTGTGTGTATGCGTGGTCGTGTGTGTGTACTTGTGTGTATGCATGGTCGTGTGTGTACATGTATGTGTATGTGCATGCATATAGGTCTGTCGATAAACTATCCATTCATTTGAATATCTTGGGAACCGGTTGCGGGATGTTTATGTAATTTGACAAGCAGTGGGCACCGTCGCATCCACAATGACTGAGCGAGTCATTTTCCACGTCTCTAGCATGATTTTGTCAGCAAAACATCGCCCTATCACCTAGGTTGATTAGACCCCCTCCCCTACAGTCCAGATTTGTCCCAAACCCTGAGACTTCAGGCTCTTCCTTAAAAAGATTTCACACCTTGGACAAGATTAAGGAGAACGTATCAAGGTAGCTGATGGCAATCCCTAAAGAGGACTTGGCTGTATTGAGAGGTTGGACTCTACGATAAATGCTTGATGTCCAACGAGGTGTTCTTTTGGGTGCACAATAAACGGGTGGTGTTTATAAACAGGGGGTCAGGAAAAATTGAAAATAGGTTAGCGGTTTGGGGGGGGGGCGGAAAATGACTGCTATATTTGGTACAATAGTCCCTCCAATTTTGCAGATTTGTTCACTATTCGTAATTTGAGCCTGATTTGAGGGGATTTGCAGAGAAAATGAAGGCTTCAGGTGAAAACAATTATATATATATATATATTATTGTGTCATCCACAGATAGCTGTTTCGTTGTATTACAACTCTTTAGCGTGGCTATAAACTATCCTTTATCCCATCCAGTACTACGAGGTAGCATCGAAACCTCAGCTTCAGACCCAGAGGCCAGTACTCCGAGGTAGCATCGAAACCTTAGCTTCAGACCCAGAGGCTGGTATCTTCCCGATACTCCACGGAACTGGACGGTCAGTAAGGTTGAATTTGAGCGATATATTTATTTACGCATATATATTTCCCATCCACCAGAGTGCTCCATTCCATGTTGGAAGAGCATTGTGTGTGTGTGTGTGTGTGTGCGTGTATGTGTGTGTGTGTGTGTGTGTGTGTGTGTAAACCGTGTTTTTTAATCATTATATGAAAAAAAACAGAAGAAAGAAACGAGAAATTCAATAAACCAGTTGGAGTCCAGATAGAGTTCGCAGGTCGGAAACAATAAAAGATCAATACGTAATGGAGACGTTTATTTGACACCCGAAGGTACTTCGAAGACGGCTTAGGTGTCATCGTGCGAGCCACAAGTATTCACTCCTCGACGTCCATATCAGAAAGGTCCGGTGAATCCTGGGGAAAGTCAATGTCTAACGACAGACGATAAAAGACTGATGATGATAATGATGATGATGAAGGTTCCATTTCACTGGGTAGGCTCTTTTTTTTAGTTAATATTAAATAGCGAGATGCATTCTGGATAGACCTCGTATTTCATTTGTCTTCTCTTTTTTTTCACTGGTCTCCTTTTCAGTTCTCCAATTTCATATTTCATTGCCGAAGCTCACATTCCTGAGATAAACTTCTACAACCGTGAGTACGGCATGAGAGTCGACTGTTTCAATAATTGGAGAGACATTTTTATGGGTTGAAACTAAATAAATACGTGCGTATTTTTATATCTTATCTATCAGCTTATACCAGTTTAGAAATGATATCCCCGTTGTTTACTTTATTTGTCAAGAAAATGAGTTGCTGAAATTCCATTTTGAAAGAAGGTTGGTTCCTATATATATATATATATATATATATATATATATATATATATATATATTGTCCAAGCGGAAAGTGTACAGTCATTTAATATTAACAAGGGAAATGGCACCTTAGTCTCTTCACTATATATCTAACCACACAATGAACTCAAAAGCAAATTCATTGTCTGTTTGTGCTGAAATGGGATGATTGCAATGGTTAATTTACCTTCATTATATGACATAATAATAAGAATAACGTCATAGAAACTCTTAAAACTTCATGCCTGATCATCACACATTAAAACATCTTGAGTCGAGTTGGGACTTTAAAAATCAAAATTAGGATACTTGAGTAATAAAAAATAAATTACCGTATGAAATAGCTTTAGGCTCTTTATTGTGAATTCATGCATAAATAACCACGTCATTTTGAATATATATATATATATATATATATATATATATATATATATATATATATATATATATATATATATATATTAACCGAATATTTCTGATTTTTGTACGATCCTGCGAGTGATAGGGTGGCTGCTTCAACGTAGCGTTGCTCTTGCCTTTGAGCCAGCAATGCGAAGGCCCAAATAATTGTTTTAACTCTAGATTCTCATTTTGTTTATTCACCGTCTATATCTGCCCCATTTGTTTCTTTTAATGCAACAATCATGTTATTAAGAAATGGATATATGATCCGACGGTTTATTACACGGTTAATGAATCATTTGGCCTAGACTACGTCAATAGAATAAACAAAGAAAAAGATTTCCTGCAGCAGCCCCATTTTCTTCAATTGTTTCAATTGTTTATTCCATTTACTTTGTCTAAGCAAAAAGATACATTCACCGTGTAATAACGGGAGATCATTTTAAATAAGCATTTCAATATAATAAAATGCAATTTATAATCAACCCACAAATCACTCTATGATGGTGAGCCTTCATTAGAGAAAGCCCAACCTTCAAGAACAAGAAAAATCACATTAGTTCCAAGGAAAGAAAATTATACAACCAATGTATCCTCCCGATAGTCACGTATGGGGTTGAAACATGGAACCTAACCAAGAGACTGATCCGAAAACTGAGAAGCATGCAATGTGCACATGAAAAAAATCATGCTCAACATCACATGGAGAGACCACAAGACAAGACAGCACAGTGTATTAGGGCACAAATTACTGACCAATTTAGCATATACTAACATTGTAACTTGAACCCCCTCATTAAAAGATTTAAAAGATCTAGGAGTGGGTAGAAAAACCTCCAAAACGTTTTTTTTTTCTTGATCTAAAAAGGAGTAAATATTTTCGGCCCTCCAGCTCCATCAGTGCTGCTTTTAACCGTGATATATACACACATAGCCAGCCAGCCAGCCAAACCGGCATAAAAAATAAAGAAACTTATGCTGACAGTTTTTGTGTTGACTCGCGACTAGGAAGAAAAAGAAAGAAAAAGAAATTGGAATTTTTACGACATCCTCCGGCACGAATCGCTTGTAATAAAAAAAAAGCCTTTTTTACTTGCTTTGCGGATGTTTCGTTTGATCGTCGAGGTCCTATACGTTTTTGTGAGAGACAACGTCTTTAACGAAGCCCCACAAAAAGAAGTCCCTCGGAGTTACATAAGGTGACCTAGGTAACAATACTAACTCTAACTTTAAGATTTGGTGTTTTGAAAGAATTTGTGTTACCGCAGTTGGCAGGCCGGCAACCCACTATTGTCATCAAGCAAGAGGGTGCACTACTTCACTAGGGGTTGGCCGTTAGCGAATTTTTTTCAATAAAACCAGTGAAAGGCTGGACCGATCCCCTGGCGACTTACGTCACCTGATGTAACTCCTATAGACTTCTTTTTTGTAGAGCTGGAGAAAGTACACCACTACATCTACCGAAGACAAGAAATCTCTATGAAATCCCTAGGAGAGGAAATCAAGAGAATAATCGGTTGTTAAAAACATACTTTGCTTGAAAATTATGATTGTTTTTACAAAAAATGTTGATATTGATATATCACTCAAAACCACTGGCGTTCCGACAAGGGCGCGGTGTGCTATTTATTTACTGTCCCACCACAGTAAAATGTGACACAAGGTCGAGGCTTTATGTGGGGAAAATAGGAGTCGCTCTGGGAAAATAGCTCCAGCCGACGCAGCTTTGGTTTGCTAAGCAATCAAAGCAACTGCCGCCACGAAAGCGTCAGGCACAAGGACGACCTGTTCCGTTAAGTGCAATGGAACAGTGCTGCCCCGGGATGCTGCATTCCCCACAGCTGGGTCGTGTAATGGAAAGAGAGCTGAAGGTTCTCAATGCGCGTAGCAATGCGCAGCCTCACTAAAACTTCATTGACTGACGCATTGCACCGGCCCACTCGGCAGGCAAGTGTCAGTACCGGCGCCTCGGGCTCTGCCGGGGAACAGAAACTACACTTTGATCCATGCCGAAAATGCCAGAAAAAGGGCAGTGAATGTGTGTGAGGGGCGCCCTGGATTAGCCCATCAGATGGATGATACCATGATGTTTTGACAGTGTGAAAATTCAACATTTACCGCTACTTTTAGCGCTTTTTTAGCGCTACTTTTAAGCGATTTTAGTCGATCCATAGCTATTTTCTAGCCATTTGGACGGATCTAGCCATTTTACACTATCAAAAGTGACCATATAAAGGCTAACAATGTTTTTTTTATAATGCGTTTTCGCATTTTTGACATTTTTTGAGGTCGATTTAGCGCGAGAAAATTTTTGAATAGGCAACACTGGGGGTGACGCCCCAAGTTATCATCCGGATGCCACCAACCCCAGGAACGTCCCTGCTCAGAACAAGTTGGGCGTTTACATTTCTAATTACTGACCAATGATTTGTTGTTAGTCACAGAATGTTGAACAAAACATTACATCAGTTTCTCGAAACTTTTTGCATTGTTGACACACTTTTTGTCAAACTCCTACTGAGTTCTTATATTTTATTTTCCTCACCCGAGAGTCAAAGGCAATTTCAGACTTGAGGTTAAGACTAAAAATTGAAAAGTTTAAGATAATTCATTGAGAGAGGAGAGAAAAGAGAAAAACAGATTCCGACATCATCAACCAACGAAAGGAAGAAAGAAAGAGGATTAGAAAGAAAGGGAGAAAAACGGAAAGAAAGATATATATATATATATATATATATATATATATATATAGAGAGAGAGAGAGAGAGAGAGAGAGAGAGAGAGAGAGAGAGAGAGAGAGAGAGAGAGAGGGAGAGAGAGAGAGAGAAAGTGAAGAGAGGGAGAGAGAAAGAGAGAAAGGCAAAATAGAAATCAAGAGGATATTTTTCAGTTAATATCTAAATAGCCTCGAGTAATACATAGAATTATCAAGATTTTCATACCATTTTCCGAGAAAAAAAATTCTAGATACTATTTTACTAAGTCTCCTTTGTGGCCAGATATAAAGATCTTATTCAGTTAAAGGAAAAATGTTTTTACAAAAGTCAAAATATTCTAAGAGCTTACAACTTCTGTCAGCGTAATGTCATACCCTGAAGCAGCCAGTTTTGTTAAAAGTAGATTTTTTGGGCGACATTATGTAAGTTTTGTTTGTCAAGCTAGATATGTCATCGCAGTAGCACAGCTGACCCAGGAAAAATCTTTTGAAAAATATACAAAATCACTATTTTCGTATAATACTTAATTTCGCAACACACCTTGAAATTAGTGGCGGCACGTTGAAGTGTGGAGATAAACAGTATAGAGAGCTCTGCATTACATCTTTGGGATATGATAATAAGAAAGCAGTAGCGGTTGATTTTTTCTCGCGAGAAAATAAAATTTAAATATCTGTGCCTCGCGTAAATGAATTACCGTAGCCCGCACGTGTACCAGAACTAATCATTAAAGAAACATCTACAAAAATAGATATTTTATCAAAAATCATCGAAAAAAAAATACCAGCATAGTTGGTCCAAAATTACCATGGAGACCCTCATAAGCACTTTTTGGAAAAGTTTTCAGATGGTGCCTAATGGTGTATTCAATGTAAATTTAAAATTTGTAGCCCCCAAGAAGTGACCAAGAGCGCCCAGGGAAACACACAGACTTACACACAGAGAGTAAAGAGAAGAGAGTCTATAGTCATGTCTCGTTGGTCGGGCGGGCCATTTGTGGAGCTATGGGGATTCGTTACTGAGGATTGCAAAATGAGCTGACGCCGTGGGAAGATCGCGTGTTTGCGAGCAAGAAGGGTGTGGTCATTTGGCCGAAATGATTTTTTTTACACCTGATATTAAGAATAAACCTTTCATTTGCCGTTTAGATAATTCATTCATTTCTTTTTGTTCGAAAGTTACAGAAAGAACAAACTATGCAGAATATTTTGTGTGGTCCGGCAGAATACGGCAGATAATTTGAACAATTCATCTTAGAATAACAGACAACTGATTTGATGTTAGATAACTAGGTTACCTCCCTACGACTACAACCACAGCTAGTGTCATCTTCCAACTACTGTACTATCACAGTCAAAAAATGTATAAGAAAAGAATGAAGATCTCGAGTAACACAGTGTATTGTGAATTGAGTGTTGTGTGCTATACGTTAAGTATCAGATAGTTCAAGATCTCCAGCGAGATTTGCCATTGACAATCATAACATAGTGACTGGACCGTGATCGAGAATGATTCATTTCTTGTGTATACGTAAATATATACATACATATGCATGTGTAAGTATTCGTTTCAGGGTCTTCTCCTGAACAAATAATCCATTTTTTAATCCATTCACTTTTTTGCGCACAGGTATTTTCTACTGTCAACAAGCAATCGTCCCGGTAGTATCGTGAGTACCGCTCGAAAGTTCTATCAATAAACACAATTTAACACCCCACATGCAGGTATACAAAAATCAATCACCATAGCTATCTTCTTCTTCTTCTTCTTCTTCTTCTTCTTCTTATTATTATTATTATTATTATTATTATTATTATTATCATTATTATTATTATTATTATTATTATTATTATTATTATTATTATTATTATTATTTGGAATCTCACACCAGTTGCCTGGTGGTAACCGCTGGAGTTTGAGTGACAGCAAGTCTCCTCAAGTCTCCAGCCCTCCTCTCCTAGTACTCATAGGTCACAGTAATTCTGCGATTTACAGTTTCACACCGGTTGCCCAGTGGTTATCGCTGAAGGCTGAGTGACAATAAGTCTCCTCAGGTCTTCAGCTAACGTCTCCTCTCTCTTTCGCATATCATGACAGAGCTACGATTCGTTGCAGTCCTTATATCTCTAGCACCTTCCTCAGTATCCGTGCAGATCCCAGCAGTGCTGTGGTCTGTACGGTCTCTATCCTCCCCCTAATCCCGATCTCCTCCAGTCTCTCCCTCAGCGTTTTGGGGACAGTTCCTAGTGCTCCCACTATGACCGGTACTACCCTGGTTTTCATGTTCCACATTTTCCTTAACTCCCTTGCTAGGTCCTGGTATTTTTCCTTTTTTTCACCCTCCTTCTTTTTTACTCTATGGTCTGCAGGTACAGCAACGTCTACTATTTGGCAGGCTTTCCTTTTTTGGTCTACTATTACTAAGTCCGGTCTTCTTGCCTGGATGAGGTGGTCAGTTTGGATGTCAAAGTCCAAGAGTAGTTTGTGGTTGTCATTCTCCAAAACTGCCTCTGGCTTGTGCTGATACCACTTTTCCCCATGGTTGAATCCCATTTGTTTGCTTAGTTCCCAGTGTATCATCGTTGCTACTCTATCGTGTCTATGCTTATACTCCTTCTGGGCGAGTTGCCTACATTCACTAGTTATGTGGTTTACTGTCTCATCTCTTTCACCGCACATGCGGCATTTGCTATTTGTCTGTGTTCTGTCGATTTTTGTTTTTATGTAGTTTGTCCTTATGCTTTTGTTTTGGGCTGCTATGATGAGCGATTCTGTTTCTCTCTTAAGGTTCTCTTTTCGTCACCACCTCCATGATTTCTCGTCTGCTATATCTTGTATCTTTCTTTTAAACTCGCCGTACAATTTTTTCCCTTCCCATCTTTCTTTTCTTGTTTGCTGTACTGTTCCATTGTTTTCTACTTTATTGCTTGTTGCAATATCTCTCGCGCTCTTTATGATTTCTTCACTATTTGTTTGCACATATCTTTCTAGGACTACTTTAGCTCTCTGGACACAATCTTCTATGCTGATGAGCCCCCTGCCACCTTCTTTTCTCTTAACGTATAGTCTATCTATATCATCTCTAGGGTGTAATGCTTTATGCATCGTCATAAGTTTCCTTGTTCGCCTATCCATTGATTGGAGCTCTTCCTTTGTCCATCCTAGGAATGGTCCTGTATACCTAACTACTGACACAGCCCAGGTGTTCATTCCTTTTATTAGATTTCTGCTGTTTAATTCGGTTTCTAATATTTTCCTTATCCTTCTGAGGTATTCTCTCTTTATTTTCTCCTTCATCTCTTCCCGTTTTATCGTGTCACATTCAAGGACACCTAGGTACTTGTATCGGTCTTGTGCGGTCAATGCCCTAATCTTGCTGTTGTCCGGGAGTTCAATTCCTTCAGTCATTGAAAGCCTTCCTTTGTGCATCACCATGATTGCGCATTTTTCTATTCCAAACTCCATTCCTATGTCCTCACTACATTCCCTTACTTCGTTGAACAGAGTCTCAAGCTCTCCCCTGTTTTTTGCGAACAATTTTATATCGTCCATGTACATTAGGTAGTTGACCTTTCCTTTTGTTTTAGAGAAGTGGTATCCTTTGCTGTTTTTCAGGATTCTGTTGAGCGGTATCATTGTTAGAACAAATGATATTGGGGACAACGAGTCTCCTTGGAAGATTCCCCTTTTTATCCCTACCTCTGCTAGTTTGTCCCCTGCGGCTGTCAAATCTACTTTCCAGTCTTCCATCGAATTACCAGTGAATTTAACCACCAGTTCGCTAATTTTGAACATTCTAAGGCATTCGAGTATCCAGCTATGTGGAATCATATCGTACGCTTTTTTGTAATCTATCTATCCCATTGCGATATTCTTTCTCCTTTTCCTCACTTCTCTTAAGATCATCTGGTCTATGTAGAGTAAATCGTTTGCCCCTTTGGTTCCTATCCTACACCCTTTCTGTTCTTCTGGTAGTAGTCCCCTTCTATCCATTGACATGTATATTCTCTCTGCTATTTGCCCGGTCAGGATTTTCCACATAAGTGGTAAGCACGTGATTGGTCTATAGTTGCTTGCTATGTTCCCCTTTTCTGGGTCTTTTAGGATGAGGGTGGTTCTGCCTTTAGTCATCCATTCTGGTGCCTTGCCTTCGTTTAGACAATTTTGGAGTAGGTGGGTGAGTCTGCCGTGTAACGTGGTGAATTTCTTGAACCAAGACCATGGATCCCGTCGGGACCCGGTGCTTTCCAGTTGGCTACTTTCCTAAGAGTATGTTTCAATGTGGTTTCATTCAGTACTATTGGTTCTCCCTTGTCTATATCTTTTAGTTCTTTTCTCATGTTTCCTAACCATTGCGGTGTTATGTTGTGTCTTTTTGGGTGCCCCCATATGCTATTCCAATAGTTCTTGGCCTCTGTGGCATCTGGTTTCATGTCCTGCCTTCTTTCCCCATTTAAATCTTGGTAAAACTTCTTATCATTGTTTTGGAATGTGCGGTTTTGTGTGTATTATTTGCAATTTCACACCAGTTCCTTGGTGGTTACCGCTGGAGTTTGAGTGACAGCAAGTCTCCTCAAGTCTCCAGCCCTTCTCTCCTAGTTCGCATAGGCCACAGTAATACTGCGCTTTACAGTTTTACACCGGTTGCCCAGTGGCCATTGCTAAAGGCTGAGTGACGATAAGTCTCCTCAGGTCTTCAGCCATGGGACAGTTCCTAGTGTGCCTACTATGACTGGCACTACCCTGGCTTTCATGTTCCACATCTTCTTCAGTTCTCTCGCTAGATCCTGGTATTTTCCCCGTTTTTCACTCTCCTTCCTTAATACTCTATGGTCTGCAGGTACAACCTCGTCTACTATTTGGCAGGTCTTCTTCTTCTTGTCTTCGATTACCAAGTCCGGTCTTCTTGCCTGGATGAGGTGGTCGGTTTGGATGTCAACGTCCCAGAGTAATTTGTGGTTGTCATTCTCTAGGACTGCCTTCAGTTTGTGCTGATATCACTTTTCCGCATGACTCAGTTCCCAGTGTATCACCGTTGCTCTTCTATAGTGTTTGTGCTTATCATTATTAATATCAGCAATTTCATACCAGTCACCTGGTGGTTACCACTTGAAGTTGAGTGACAGCAAGTCTCCTCAAGTTTCCAGCCCTCCTCTCCACATTCTCATAATCCACAGCTATACTGTGGCTTACAGCCTCACACCAGTTGCCTGGTGGTAACCGCTGGAGTTTGAGTGACAACAAGTCTCCTCAAGTCTCCAGCCCTCCTCTCCTAGTACTCATAGGTCGCAGTAATTCTACGATTTACAGTTTCACACCGGTTGCCCAGTGGTTATCGCTGAAGGCTGAGTGACAATAAGTCTCCTCAGGTCTTCAGCTAACGTCTCCTCTCTCTTTCGCATATCATGACAGAGCTACAATTCGTTGCAGTACTTATATCTCTAGTACCTTCCTCAGTATCCGTGCAGTTCCCAGTAGTGCTGTGGTCTGTACAGTCTCTATCCTTCCCCTAATCCCGATCTCCTCCAGTCTCTCCCTCAGCGTTTTGGGGACAGATTATTATTATTATTATTATTATTGTTATTATTATTATTATTATTATTATTATTATTATTATTATTAGTTGTAGCATACCCCAGCAACTATGAGCACAATTTACTCATCTAGTCATATTTTCATAATTATCTTTGGTATATGGAAGCTAACCAAGCAAGTGGACAGATAAAATCAGATGATGTATCTCCTGAAACTAAAATCACCATATTAAACCGATAGATCAACAGCATACTGATAAAAAAAAGGTATCGGAAACATTCCGAATACAACCAATATAATTTATAACACCGACCACAAGTTCACTTCTCCTACGGGTGGAATAGAATAAACAAACAAAAGCGAAAAGAGTTAATATGAAAAAAAACCCGCAAAAATCACCAACAGAGAGATAAACAAGTAAACAAGAAAGAAGGGAAAAGAAGTATAAAGTGAAGCCCCCCCCCCCTTGGGAAATAGACACACTTCCCAATAACGTTCTAAATAGGCACATAGATAAATTGAATCATTCGCCTAAAGAAGCCCAAAAGGACAGAAACAAAAACGTTCATATGTAGCGAATCCATTAATTTGTCATATCTAAAGCATTACTTTAACTAAATGTTTGATGTATAGAATACTTTATGAAATA
The DNA here is from genome assembly GCA_963457665.1 of Thysanoteuthis rhombus. Lineage (NCBI taxonomy): Eukaryota > Metazoa > Mollusca > Cephalopoda > Oegopsida > Thysanoteuthidae > Thysanoteuthis > Thysanoteuthis major. The sequence continues at coordinate 16,448,202 of OY735240.1, read as the reverse complement.
AACCCATCATACATTGGATAATGAATTACTGATTTGTACTTTGTTGTATATATGTGTGTGTGTGTGTGTGTGTGGCTCGTCAAGGAGTAATGGTTAGCGATTCCTACAGGCTATCATTACTGAGTAGATATAGGATTTAAGACTAAGAATCTGCTCAAAATAGTTGTATTATATGACCATTATATCGGAGTCAGTGTGCCATAAAACTATATTCAAAGTCAATCGGAACCTTGGATATGAGATTAGAGAATACCTGTTTGCCAACACATCACCATTATATAGGAGTCAATGTGCCATAAAACCATAATCAGAACCATAAATTTGGAGATGTAAGTAATGACTATTAGAATCTACTTGAAATACTTGTTGGCGCTGCGTGACTACTATAGAGCAGTTAATGTGCCATGAAGACTCTAACAGTCTACAGGGACATCTCGAAAGTAAACAGACACTGTTATGTTTTCAAACGCCTATTTATTCAACATCATCAACTTGATTGAGATATTTACAAATTTAGTCCAGTTTTCAATCGACTCCCTACGAAGATCTGTAATTGTTCTGGTTCATTCTTGCATGAGATTGATTAGTTCAGCATATTTACCCCGCTCTGGGATCTCGACCTAGGGTACACGCAAAACATCAATCAAATCTCCACGGGACAGTGGTTTTCTAGAACTTCCCAACGATCCATCAAATGTGGCTCAAATTAGTTCGATGGAGTTCAGACCAGATAGCTGATTTGGCTAGGGAAGCCATTGGATGCCTTTATTGAGATGTCAGCTCTGCCTAGATGTTCATTTTGGGCAATCTTGCCGATCCTAAGCCTGGGTAAAGAAGGAAGGTTGGGTGTGGAACTCCACACAGTAAAACCTACTTCCAACTGAAATCGCAGACAGGTAGATCTTTGCCCATCTGTCAATCTAACGAAACTGCATCAAGCGGCTACTTATTTAAGGGATTGTTGGAAATAATCAAACATTTTCATTATCCTCTTACTGTAGGAATGAAACTCCACCAAGATGTTCCCTTCTGGTCGTCCCAAACCCGGATAAAGGAGGAGGTTTTGGTGTGAGGGTAGTAGCTCTACACCATCAAACTTGCGACTGAAACTGCAGCGACATCGCCCCAGCAAGAGCCGGATTGGAGAGATTCCCCTTCAGAAGAGCTCATGAAGTACGCTGGTGAAACGGCAGCCGGACTATCAAAACTGAGTCTGGTGGTGCCGTGTTGTTACGGCTCACAAGGAACCTACCATAACTAACAAGACGCCAGTCCTTTGTTTATGTTAAGGGTGGTGGGCTTGTAGCTTCATGCTCTATGGACAGATTGCAGCTCTTGTCCGGACTTCTTACCCGAGAAGATTAGCAGAAAATCTACCTCCAACAAGTCATTGTATTTTGTAGAGTTTTGTTTACACATTCCGTAGGCTCGGAACGACAAATGCCCCGGATAGCTCCCTGTATAATAACTGAAAATACTCTATGCTTCAACCCACCCACAAAAAACAACAACAATAACAAAAAAAAAACCCCACCAAATGCATACAGTCAGCTCTTTTTATTTTTTATTGACCATCGCAAAAATCGCACACTTGTAAACATTAGGACAATAACCCCGCTAGACACAAACCAGTCAATCCAGAACCTTGGTCACGTGCGCTGTAATATGCAACGATATCCGGGTCGCGCACCACATTTGAATTCCGGTTCTTCTTGGTACATCCTTGTCTAAGGAGAGAGAGAGAGAGAGAGAGAGAGAGAGAGAGAGAGAATTACTTAGGTAACCGGCAAATAATAAACAGGAGTTTTATTTTGAAACCTTGACGACATGCGCATTACTGTTGGCAAAATCGCCCAGAACCATCGACAAATAATTGATGAATGTTGGAAGAGAACAGGACACGACATGAAATATTAATCAGTACATCGATTCAGCCTTCAATTGTCTGAATTTCTTTGACGAAACCTCTATACCAGTCTTTCTCAGCGGAGGCAATATCGCCAACAAAGGGACAAAAATTGATCTGAGATCGGCGATAGACTGTCTCACGCAGATGGATTTTCCTTTCAAAATCTTTCATTTTATGTGGGTAAATTTCAAGAAATAAGACAAAGGAACCAGGAAAAGTTACCCCATTTAGTGAATTACAAAACGTGTATTTAAAAAGATTAATCAATTGTTTCCATTATCGTTTTATCATGTAAGCACACGTAGATCAACTGGAGGCTTCCATATCTACATGTAACTTATCATGGATTTTACTTGGCTTAGCCAAGGTAAAGAATTAAATAATAGGAAGTATGTTCCTTTTGGAAGATGCACGGTCAAGCTGCTTGATGTATTTATTTGGCTCAGGCAAGATGTGTTAGAGCAGTCATTGCGTGGTTATGCAGAGCAGCCACTGAGCTGAGCTGATAGGGCAATGGATTTTTTGATAATCAAAACGGGGTGCCAGGAAAAAAAGGTTGAGAAACCCTGAAATATTATATCGACTCATCATCATCATCATCATTCTTTTAACGTACGTCGTCGGACACAGACCTTCCTTAGGATTCGCCACAATTCTTTATCATGAGCGTCGCGGAGCCAGTATTTCCTGAATCTGTCTAGTTCATCTCTCCATCTTGTGTTCTGTCAGCCTCGGTTTCTTATGTGATCTCTGGGGATCCATGTCGTGAGTCGTGATGTCCATCGGTTATCTTTCATTACATCATATCAACTACTTGTTTCTTTATGTACGGTCGCTAAGCTTTTCGACCTCGGATCAAGTAAGGTAAAGCGTCACGTCTCTCAAGAGATGACCATCCGATTAGATATGACAGCCAGTAACGAAGTCCAGGTTCCTGTTGCATTCGTCAACTTAGTGATCCTGTTGAGGCTCAAGTCTGGTTGAGACCAGTACTTCATACCTACAAGTTTGGGAAGATGCAAGTCCACCGATGGGATACCTCCACCCTAACCACACAGCTTAAAGTGAGCTCAATTAGCTGCTGAGTACACAGGGAAATTTTGCCCCGATGAAGAGTTTTCCACTCTCTTCGCTAATACTAGAAAACAAAATCAATAGCTTCGTGTGAGGGAGACGTGCTAACCATTAAACTCTCAGGGCGGACCCTAGGGTCAGAGTGGAGTATCATTATCTTTATTACTAATTTTTGACTCGTTTTAATTTCATTTTGTTTTTAGTGCTCGTTTAACAACTAGTAGCAGTAATAGTTCTACTAGTTTTAAGTTATCTGAATTTCTACAATGAAGCATTGTATTGGTTTGTACTTTCATTTTATTTCTGTTGTTTTTCATGGCAACGCTTAGGTCGTTTTCAAATTCTACAAGTTTGCTTCTGACGAAATTTTAACTTATATTCCGTGTTCTTAGGAACTTGCATGACACGGACAGCGCTTTGCCGATTAAGCCATGGAAACCAACAAGTAGATGTCATTCAGACCTACTTTGTTGCGTTTTTCTTCATCCAATTAACTTCATGTCATATTGTTTGTTTACACATAGTATTAGTAATAGATTTAATAGTCTCAAGCTGTCCTAATTTTTTGATGAAGCATTGTCATTAGCATCAACTAGCAGGGATTTCCAGTGTTGCCTAGGGGAAGAATAACTTCAAATTTGACAACACGATGAAAATATTTAATTTTCGATCAGCGCGTAACTCAACACTTAATACTTTCCATTCTTAGTCGTCTTTGCTAAAATGTTGAATAGGGGTGATAACCCGATTCTCCACAGACACCCCCATGGAATCAACACAGGCCTTAAACTTGAATCCATCCCGCTAACCAAACAGGCACGATGTCAGGGCCTAGCATTATACTTACATTGTAAATCGAACTTTTCGCTAAAACATTTTTAAAAGATCTGACCTAAAAATGTGTGTTGCGGGTAAATTGAGACGCGCTGATTCCGAATGAGCTTGGGTTGTTATTGATTTATAAGAGTACAAAGACGCGGTCAGACGGACAGACACACATACAGCAACAACTTTATATAACTAAACGTGTCCTTGGGAGCTTGTGCCTTGTGTTTTGTTTTGAAACCCTGACGACGTGCGCATTAACGTCCGGAATCGACAACTTCTATTGATGAAAGGAAGAATGATTTGAGTAATCCATCGATTCAGTCTTAAAAAAAAACTTCCACTTTTATGTTTTTATGGAGTTACAGAACGAACGTTAATGCTGAAAGGGAATTTTTTTTTAGAAAAATCTATGCAGTCCTAAAGCATCTAAAATGTTACGTCATGCTAGTCAGTTATTTTCCGATAGCTGTTAATGTACCGTTTTAATAATTTTCCATGTTTTTTTATTTTATTATTATTATTATTATTATTATTATTATTATTATTATTATTATTATTATTATTATTATTATTATCAGGAATCTCACACCAGTTGCCTGGTGGTAACCGCTGGAGTTTGAGTGACAGCAAGTCTCCTCAAGTCTCCAGCCCTCCTCCCCTAGTAATCATTGGTCGCAGTAATTCTGCGATTAACAGTTTCACAAATTAGGATCTTTAAGCTATTAGTATACTTTTGTTGAGGGAATCATCGGCTGTTTTAGCATGGACCTGCTTCGGGGATTTAATAAAACAGTACAGGTATTTTACAATAGCATCACTTATCTGTGCTGATCGAACACAACAGCCCCAAATGTACATTAATGTTTACATTTATAGAATTATCATAATTTGTTGTATATATATATATATATATATATATATATATATATATATATATATGTATATGTCTATTTGAGTGTACTTTTATTTCGTTATCTAGATTAGTATATTATTTTATTCAAGTTTTTAGCTTCTGGCAGGTATTATTATATTATATGCCGCATGGATGTAATTTGTTTTGTGAATTATAAATCATTATATTTGAAGTGTATGTTTTTGTTTAAGACGTAAACCGAAATTTTTAACTATGGTTTAAATTCCACGCGTTTACTGTTAAATTTAAGTACTCAGAAAAAAAGTTTCTTATCTTTCTTATTCGTCTTTCTTGTATCTTCCCCCGGGGATACTATTCTATTCCTGAAAAAATAAAATAAAATAAAATAAAAAATTTTTCTCTGACTTTTACTCTGAATGTTCAAAGTCACCATCAGTCTTCTAACGTCCGTCGTTGGACGTAGACCTTCCCCAGGATTCGCTGCAATTCTCAATCATGAGCGTCGCCAAGCCAGCATTTTCTGAATTTGTCTAGTTCATCTCTCCATCTTGTGTTCTGTCGTCCTCGGTTTCTCATGTGATCTCTGGGGATCCATGTTGTGAGTCGTGATGTCTATCGGTTGTCTTTGATTCTTGCAACATGGCCTGCCCATTGCCGTTTAAGTTTTCTAATTGTTTCTATGATGTCTCGGGCTCATGTTTTCTTCCTTAGATACTGTGCTGTCTTCTGATCTCTCCATGTAAGGTCGAGCATGATTCTCTCATGTGCGCGTTGCATGCTTCTCAGATTGCAGGTCTGACCGAAACCCTTAATTTGGAGATTGCGTTCACCACCTTCAGCACTCCTCCACCCACGAGTTGGAATCGACCATGATGAAGAGTCTATATAATTATTGAAATTTATCATAGTAAAAAAATTCGAGATCCAGAAATTTATGGATTTTAAATGAGACCCCTTTTCAAGTCAAAGATATTAGTTTCTAAGAGATCATCTCTTCACTTGAATTTCTCTCTACGGGAAGTCCGATACTCAGCCAATGTGTCTCATACTAAAGGCCTTACATATCCATACACTAATTCATATATACATACGTACATATCACTGTATTACACCCTCATGTATACATGTACGCATGTATAACTTACCCATATACATTCACACTCACTTTGTCTCCAACTAAAGACCTTTCACATACGTGTCTACGTAAGTAACGCTCCCTTATTCAGGGTTGAGCACCTTTCAAGTGAGGTAACTCGTTCATTATAAGCCTATGCAATGCTCTTCCAACTTAGGAATTGAGCATTCTGGTGGATGGGGAATTATGCGTGAGTAAATATATCGCTTAAATTCAACCTTTCTGATTGTTAAGTTCTGCGAAGGCAGAGGTAAGATGCTAGTCTCTGGGTCTGAAGCGAAGGTTTCGATCCTACCTCGTGGTACTGAATGGGATAATGGATAGTCTATAGACACACTGAAGAGTTGTAATGCAACGAAACAGCTGTCTGTGGATGACACAATTATTAAATAATAATAATAATAGCACAAGCCAGAGGCAGTTTTAGAGAATGACAACCACAAACTACTGTGGGACTTTGACATCCAAACTGATCACCTCATCCAGGCAAGAAGGCCGAACTTAGTAATAGTAGACAAAAAAAGGAAGGCCTGCCAAATAGTAGACGTTGCTGTACCTGCAGACCATAGAGTAAAAAAGAAGGAGGGTGAAAAAAGGGAAAAATACCAGGACCTAGCAAGGGAGTTAAAGAAAATGTGGAACATGAAAACCAGGGTAGTACCGGTCATAGTGGGAGCACTAGGAACTGTCCCCAAAACGCTGAGGGAGAGACTGGAGGAGATCGGGATTAGGAGGAGGATAGAGACCGTACAGACCACAGCACTGCTGGGAACTGCACGGATACTGAGGAAGGTGCTAGAGATATAAGGACTGCAACGAATCGTAGCTCTGTCATGATATGCGAAAGAGAGAGGAGACGTTAGCTGAAGACCTGAGGAGACTTATTGTCACTCAGCCTTCAGCGATAACCACTGGGCAACCGGTGTGAAACTGTAAATCGTAGAATTACTGCGACCTATGAGTACTAGGAGAGGAGGGCTGGAGACTTGAGGAGACTTGCTGTCACTCAAACTCCAGCGGTTACCACCAGGCAACTGGTGTGAGATTAATAATAATAATAATAATAATAATAATAATAATAATATGTATATATATATATATATATATATATATATATATATATATATATATATATATATATATATATATATATATATATATATATATATGGGGGGTGTACATATCCCTTGACATGTAAGTTATAACCTCCAGCAAAGTACACATACCCCAAACTCAATTAACAAAATAACAATAAAACAAAAGAAAAACTCCTCCCACCATAGCAATACCTACAAGACTCCCCCCGAATTCCCCGAACAGGAATCTAAAACATATATAATCATTCGCCTAAAGAGGCCCCAAAAGGGTAGAAACGTAAACTTGTTTGTGCAGTGAATTTACTTTCTACTATATTTCCAGCCCTACTCTAAACCAACTTAACACTTGGTGTTTAAAGTTGAATGTATCGGACACTCTATAAAATAAATCCATCACGTATCAGACATTGCTTTATACTATATTACATTATGTTATACTACAAACCTGATTTGTACTATATATACATATACATACAAAAATATCACACACACTCACACATATATATATAATATTTGTGCGTATATATATATATATATATATATATATACATATATAATATTAGTATGTGTATTTCAAATATACTTGTGTGTGTGCATTTCTATAGTGAGATAATCGGCAATACATTTACATTATGCATATATAAATCCCTTGTGTCAGTAATGTTCACATTAATTTCTGACCACAGTAAATCTCTTTCTTCCATATTTCAATACATTTCTCTAATGAAGTCAATAGCAAAGCACTTAATAACCTTACTAGGAAGAAAAGAGAAAGAAAGAAAGATTTTCTAAGGAAGGGTTGAATAAAACGTTTACCAAAGAAATGAATATTTATTTATCAATTACTCATTAAATACAAATGACTATACGGGCCTCTTCGTTAATAATTCATTCGTATCCAACATTAAAATATACATTAATTCAAGTTGAAAAATGTATGAAGCTTAATGAAAATATTTACGTGCTTATCAGCGCAGAGAAATATTTACCATGAACATTTTTATTTATCTATTTTTCCGATACTCTTCATTACATTTCAGCTAATAACGCCCAAAATTACTGTATCATTTTATTTTCTTTCCCATAGGATTTAAAGTTATTCTTAAAATTATTCATTCTTGTTCTGTTTTTACATAAGGTGGCAAACTATTCCAGTATTTCAAAATTCTTTGAGAGAAAAATAAATTTGTTTTTGCGACTTCGTTTTTGTAATAGATCTAGCTTGTAAATTTCCCGTCTTATCTGACTTATCAATTATAAGAATTCCTTGATTTGTCACGCGATCTTTGAAGTTTTAATAGATCTTCTTTTGCCTTTCTTTCAAACAACGTGTGAAGAAATTACAAAATAATACAAGTATTAAATTTATTTTAGATATATTATACACATTTAGATCCGCTTTATTTTACTGGTGAGCTCCAAGACTTAGATAAGGAAATTCCCTGACCAGATCCCAGAAAACCCACCAATACCTGAATGCACATTCGTAAACGACAGCAGCGCAGAAGGGTATACTATACGGGGTCAACATTCGTGGAAATGATGTAGGGGAGACCACCGTCATCTTATCAAAGGATATAAGGAAGGATTTGATCGAGAACATTAATTAACAATTTGGAAGTTATCAGCTGAAATGTATAAAGAATTTAAGAAAAAAATGTGCCCGTCTCTGTACTGACGAAACTGTAATCAGAAACCGTCGACTAAAAATGTCACCTAAACTTTAAAAATAGGTTTCACCAGTTTTCAAGCTAGTCTGGCTGGCTATTCACGTATGTATGTATGTATGTATGTATGTATGTATGTGTGACACATACAAACCATACCGATAGAGCTAATGGGCTAACATTTTCAACATCTATTCTTTATTATGCCTGCAAATTTACCTCAGCCCATGTTATCAGGGGGGGGGTTCGATTTACAATGTAATTTCATGCTGAATTGGTCACTACTTTGTTCCTCGCTAGCGTTTTGAAACTTCAAACTTTTTAATGATCAAGCAATAATCCACTCTAGCGTCCATAGCTTTCCATTTTATTTTTCTCTCTTAATTTCTCTCTTTCTCTCACCTTTTCTCTTTTTTTTGATTACTCCTCTTTCTGTCTTTGACTTTCTTTCTCTCTCTCTCTCTCTCTCTGTCTCTCTCTCTCTCCTTTTCTTTCTTCATCCTATTGTTGTTTGATGACGTAGGACTAGAATCTGCTGGTCTTCTGTTACTATCCATTACTTTGAACTTTTCACTTTTTAGGAAAGTGTGAACTTGTCATTGTTGTTAGGTTAGAAAAATCGAGTCTCCTCGGAAGGAGTTAAACAATTAAAGATCGACAATTAAAGTTGCTTTTTCTGGATTGTCATTAAGATATTCATGCTCCACTTCCCCACTTTTCATTTCACATTCTTTCAAAGAGAAAAGAAGTAGAGAAGTTCCACATGACTGGTGTTCACAAAGGATTTATTTTAAGGGTTGTACATTCTTTATTGCTGACTGTTTGCAGCGAATGGGGCAGGGGACACTGAATTTTATATCTCAACCAGAGCATGCTGAGCCCTTCTCAGATCGACAGTGGGTGTAACAACTTTTATCATTGTTGGGGTGGTAGTTATGTAAGTATTGATTGCAGAGATGTCCAGGAGTCCGCCTCTTCTCCGGGCAAAGCGCAATTAAGAAATTCCTTTTGAAAATCCAGATCAACCATTCTCGACGTGGGTAATATCGCCCCTCGCCCAGGGAGCGGAAATTGAGCCTAGGGAGCGATAGATTTTTCACTTAAGAATGAGTAGGTGATTTCTTATTTTATTTCGGCAAAGTCAAGAAATAAGATGAAGCTATTCTCATTTCATCATCATCATCATCATCATCATCATCATCATCATCATCATCATCATCATCATCATCATCATCATCAGTCTTTCAAGGTCCGTCGTTGGACATAGACCTTCCCCACGATTCGCCATATTTCTCTATCATGGACGTAGCGAAGCCAGTACTTTCTGAATTCGTCTCACAACTCACGACATGGATCCCCCGAGATAACATGCACAACCGAGGCCGGCAGAATATTAGATGGAGAGACGAGCTAGACAAATTCATAAAGTACTAGCTCCGCGACGCCCTTGATAAAGAAGTGTGGCGAATCCTGGGGAAGGTCTATGTCTAACGACGGACGTTGAAAGACTGATGATGATGATGATGATGATGATGTCCCTGACCCTGTCTTTTTCTGGATGTACTGTGTTGTCTTGTGGTCTCTCCATGTGATGCTCAGCACAATCCTTTCATGTGCGCATTGCATGGTTTTCAGTTTGTAGGTCTGTCTCTTGGTTAGGTTCCATGTTTCAGCTCCATAAGTGACCATTGGGAAGATGCATTGGTTGTACACCCTTCTCTTTACGATTAATGGGGTCTTCTTACTTTTGAAGGCTGAGCTTGCTCTGTCAAAGGCTTGTCATCCTAGTGTGATTCTTTGCTTGATTTCTTCTTCTTTTGAGGGTCTCATGGAGATTCGTTATCCTAGGTAGATGTAGTGATCTACTTTTCCAGTTCTGTGTCCTCGATGTTGATCTAGCGTATTCATCTCCGATGTGGTTGTTGCACATGATCATCGTCTTGCTGAAGTTCATGTGTAGGCCGACTTTCTTGCTCTCTTCATTTAGGTCATCTACCATTAGTTTGCAGTCGTTTAGGCTCTCTGCGAAAAGGGAAATGTCGTTTGCAAATCTGAGATTGCTCAGATACTCATCGTCTATTCTGATTCCTGTACTCTCCCCGTCTAGTCTTACCAACTTCGTTTTGGACAATTTTCGACCTCTTCATTCCATCTTCGTATGAGGTCACGGCAATTCTTTTCATATGGATGTCACAATTTACATCTGAAGAGGGGTATAGAATTGAATTGGCCATGACTACATCAAAGATGAAAAGAAAAGGTCGAATATTCCGAAACAAAGTTGGTATAGAAAGTATGTATTAGAAAAAATATGTTTAATCAACGTGTAATTTCATTTAAAGCCACAAATACCTGTCGTAACGAGCGTGATAAATCATTCTCCCAAAAAGAAATAGAAAATAGATAGATGGAAATCAGAGAGCATTTGATTAGATTTGTGTGTTTTTCAAATTGATGTGATACCACTATTTACATTGTTAGTAAAAAGGGGGGGGGAGTAAAGTTGAAAGAGGATGTTCGACTAAAGTGTTAAAAGGGTTGAGCTAATGTAAACAGATGGAACTAGTGTACAAAAGGGAGACTACTGTAAAAAAAGGAGTCATGGGAACAAAGTTTGGAAAAGGGTGTCAATGTTAGAAAAAAAGTTGGGCTCATCTCCAAAAAGAGATATAAAAAAGTGCTTATCTCCAAGAAGAGATGAAAAAAAGTTGGGCTAATCTCCAAAAAGAGATGTGGGAAGAAAGAAAGGCTAATCTGCAAGAAGAGATGTAAAAAGAAAGAAGGGTGAATTTGCAAAAAGAAATGAAAAAAGTGGGGCAATTCACCAAAAAAAGATGTAAAAAAGGTGAGGTTATTCTGCAAAAAGGGACGAAGAAAAAAGTAGGGCAAATCACCAAAAAGAGATGTAAAAAAAGGATGGGCTAATCTCCAAAAAGAGTTGGAAACAATTGGGCTAATCTCCAGAAAGAGATTAAAAAAGAAAGTAGGGCTAACCTTCAGAAAGAGATAAAAGATAGAGCTAATCTCCAAAAAGTGATGTAAAAAAATGTAGGGCTAATCTCTAAAAGGCAACGAAGAAAAAGGTAGGGCTAACTTCCAAAAAGGGATGTTAAAAAAGAAGGAAGTAAGGCTGATATGAAAAAATGGTGTTTGATATTAACAAAAAGATAGAAAGTTTAAAAGGAGAGGTATAATGTTAGATTACTTCCAAATGCAAGCACGCGGTGCGTGGGTTGTCCAGAATATCCGCTGTAAGCAACTTTATTTAGCTTAGCCCTGATATGACGTCACATAATTGAAAGCAATGTTCTTTATGGAAGATAAACAATCAAGCTACTTGATGTGAGCATTTATTTGGCTAAAGGCATAAAATAAACCAAAGCACTCAATCTCAAGTCGAACAGAAGAGGCGATAGATTAAATAAATAATCCTTAGGGATTGATAGGGAAACAAGAACCATGAGTTCAATAATACGCTGACCGTCCGTGGTAGTAGTCACAGGAGGAGGAGGAGGAAGAAGAAGAGCAAATAATCTTTCTAAGATTCAATTGATTCTAATACTTATAACATTTTGCGATATGGAAATATTCTGAGAGAATTATTTTCATTAATAGTCATTTTGACGTCTCGGGCCATTTTTTGGCCTTTTTAAATACAAAATACCGATAAATTCTATTATGACACCATAGCAGTTGGTTTTGTTAATGATAACACTATTTTAATGACATTACACCACTTTCTTCCTTCCTTCTTTATCGTGACTGGCACCGACCGTCAGACTGAAAAACCGACTGAAAAGCGTGTAATAGAGGTGTGTGGAAGCCCCTGATCTAGGTATGTAAATTGTACGTAGAAAAAGCCCAAATTATCCAAAATGTCAATAAATTGACCTTGACTAAAATCCATTAATTTGTTTTTCAACTAAAAAGAAGTAAGAGTTGGAAGATGATTTTTTGATAATTCTCAATCTTTTCTTTCCTTTTATTCTTTGGTAAATTTTACTGATTATTTATCTTTTATTTATTTAAATTTTTTTGAACTTTACTTCAAGTTAATTCTTGTATGAAAAAGCTGCGATTCAAACGTTTGTGTAACGTACTGGATCACATTAATCACTCACTTGTCTTTGATATTTGAGATTTAAGGTATTCATTCGTAAAAGTACAATTCTGAATCCCACACTCAAAGTCCTTGATCTGCCACTGTTATGAGAGAGTGGTTTGTTTAAATGCTCATTAACGCAGTCTTTTTTTCCATTAACCATTGGAGTATGACAAAGATGTTTTTGTCACGATAGGTGACGATTCATAGATATACTAGCACAGGCACCTGGACGAATTGGGCAAATACATATTTTAGCATTAACAGATTTTCTGAAAACAACAAGAACCATGAGTTCAACTATGCGTCCACCTTTCCGTGGTAGTTGTGGCAGAAGGAAGGAGACGAAGAAGAAGAAGAAGAAGAAGAAGAAGAAGAAGAAGAAGAAGAAGAAGAAGAGTCAATTGATTATTATACTTATATTGCAATAGGGATGAATTATTTTCAATAAGAATCTTAAACGGCCATTTTTGGCGTTTGGGGACATTTTTGTTTTTTTTTTAGGTACGAAAATGCGAACCCCAGACTTCCAATTATGACATCATTATAGATTGGCAAAAAAACAATTGATCGGTATGGATTTCTTTTAATGACGTTACATTTTCGATAACATCACACCTTTTCATGACATCGTACCCCTCCCCCCTCCTATTTCAGTTGTTTAACGTAACTGGGACAAACCGTCACGCCGATCAATCGAGAAGCGTCTAATAGAGATGTGTGGGCATATCTAAAAACATGAATTCTATTAATGAAAAATCAGAGATGCCTGTATTTAGACGAATCGTTCAGCATGCTACATAGACATCAGCAGCTGCAGTAGTAGTAGTAGTAAAGTAGATGCATACGTATAAACACCACAGTTTAGCCCCTTCCTCTCTTTCTGTTAGATTTAGCCTGACAGAGAACCAACGAACCAAGAGACAAAAAAGTGGCAATGGCTTTCATATTATATGACTATAATATAAAACAAATCAAGAATGAATGTAATGCAATATTCAATGTGTGATGGCTTTATCTCTTATAGTGCTTGATACATTCAACATTAAAGTGCAAGTTAAGTTAGAGTAGAGCTTAAAATATGCTGAAGTAAAGGATTCACTACACAAACACGTTTATGTTTCTGTCCTATTTGGGCTTCTTTTAGCGAATGATTCGGTTCATTTTAGATTCCTATTTCGGACACTTTGGGGGGGGGATGTCTATTCTTCTAGGTTGTAGGATCTTCCTTTTATTATATATATATATATATATATATATATATATATATATATATATATATATATATATATATATATATATATATGTTTTTCTTTGTTTAATGGTTGGTCATTGATTGTTATGCTTTTCTGTTTCATTCAGTGGAGATGTTGTGCATGTTATAAATCATAAATTAGCAGGATATAGTGTTGGCATTTTCATTATCAGTATGTTGTTAAACCATCAGCGCTTTGTGGTATGTTTCCTCTCTGAAAGTATTTTATTCTCACTCAAATCTGTTTCTCAGTGTTAGGTTTCACTTTTTACATGCTCTCAGTTGTTAGCTAAATTATTCTTGGTGTGGTCTGTCTCTACATGTCCAAGATAATAATAATAATAATAATAATAATAATAATAATAATAATAATAATAATAATGATAATAATAATAATAATAATAATAATAATAATAATGTTGGGAATAATATAGCTATGGTGATTAATTTTTAGTGTATATATATGTGGGATGTTAAATCTTGTTTTTAATAGAAATTCTATGCGATGCCAGCATTTTAACACTACTTCATTTTTTCTGTTCAATAATTCAATACGGATTTTCTCATTTAGGCATAGGTAACAAGGAATTTCAATTTTCTGGTACATGTATGTTTGTTGAAATATTCTCCATTTTGCTATGGGTTTTAGGTTGCTATCAGTTAGTCTCCAACAATATGTCGAAAAAATGAAGTGGCGTTAAAATGCCAGCACTGCTCAAAATACCTTTTTATTTTTGGACGGGTATATACTAGTCTATCCCGGAGAAGGTCTATGTCCATGATATGATAATCATATAATGAGCTTATATGTTATTTTTTTTTCGTTTATTTATTCGCTTGTTTACGCACAAATGGGATAATCTTATCGGCTGATCTACCCTCCTATTATCACATAACGAAAGATATTACGTCATAGAAACTTATGAGATTTCGTGTTTGATCATCGCACATCAAAACAACTTGAGATGTGTTGAGATTTTAAAAAGACTTGAAATTAGGATACTTGAATTTTTAAAAAAACAAATTACTTGATATAATCAGTTTAGGCTCCGTAGTGCCAACTCATACGTAGATAACATTGTCATTTTTGACGGATATATTCAAGTATCCATGCAATGTTTCCACAGGTTTTCATTAAAGGGTTACAAAAATGTTTTGTCAAGAATCACCCAAGCATACCAAAATGGATAAATCACATGTACTACTAACGACACACCCAGCATAAAGTCGTGACTACTATTTCTGGCAGAATTGATGAAATTTCACAGATCATATTTTTTTTAGGGGCCGTGCATTGAAGTGAAAAATATTGGATTACTTCCAAAGAGACAGATTGCTAACATTCTTTAATGCAGGTGCCGAAATGAGAATATGGAGTCTTCCATCTAACGTCCAGCCATCTAAACACATAGAAACCTATGTGCGTGTATGTGTGTGGGTACGTGCACCGCAATTACTCGACAACTGACTATTGTATTTATTGACATTCGCCAGACATATTAGTCACCACACAAAGCGAGCGTTTTTGGATAAGTGGTTCTCAAGAAATCTGATGAAAAAATTGATAAAAGCATTGCAGATTATAGATCTTTCTCTGCAGTTTCTATGATTTATCTACCTTGACTTCTGCACTTCAGAATTATCCTAACTAAATTGGCACCACCGAAGAGGAGTAGCCGAAATACTTCGAAGCCGCAATTTTACATGACGGGCGGAAAATTATTTTACGTAAATTTCATAGCAGGCTGTTCCAAACATCATAAAGTCCAACTCCTTTCCAACATTTGGGAGGACACTGTCCAGTAGGCCTTAGTCACCTCCACTATACCACCTTTGCGATATCACACAGTTATATCAGTGTACTTTCCTCTTTTCAAAATAGACTGCAAAGTCATGTTTCGGGATTGCCACCAGCCGCCTCGTCGTGTTCTCATTAATCTCGACCAGGGTCTAAAATCTATTCGGGAAAATCGGCAGTTACAGGAAACGAAATATGGACAGTAAGTGGGCTAACCAACCCGGCTGATAAGATATTTCACAACCCATCCCCAACCCGAAAGGAGATGTGAAATTGGACTGGCTCGGCCACATTAATGTGATTGTCACATAGGACTTAGTTTCGTTTGGCTGTTAATTGAGCTACTCTACAAGAGAAAATCTGTTCATGCATACGCAGTAAGGTCTCTAATGATAGGTTGTAAAGCGGCTGGGGCCTTTCCGAATAGAAATGGTACTTTACCCCTTCAAATATGATAAACCTTTAATTCCTTTGATTTGTTTAGCAACACCGTTTCGAAGTTAGAAGCTTTCTATGATAAGGTCAATGGTTCGGGTATTTGCCATTTCCTCATCAGCATCAATGGTTGGGTTCGAGCCTCGATAAAAGCCAGGATTTGGAAAGCTGATTTTTGAGGTGGGAGGTCCCTCCATGTTTGAAAGATTTTTGCAATAGATTTCTTACTCACCATTTGGCCTCGTGTCAAACTAACTTTGAAGAGATCTTGGATAGTTATGTATTTCCACTGGTCAGTTTTTAAGCCCACTTCCAGGCTGATTTTCATGGCAGGCAAACCTTCACCCTTTGAACAATATCGATTCATCTATCTCAGTCTGTTCATTTTTCTTTCTTTCTTTCTGTCTATGTGATTTTCTCTCTTTCGGTTCACCCTCTTGTTTGTTTCATCCTATTCATTAACTACCTATCTACCTATATAATTCCTGAGCCAACCCCAATTAAGTCCGTCCTTATCATATCCAGTTTTTGAGTACCTAATGGCCACAATAACCCCCCTATATGTCTCTTTTATGAGCAAATATTTGTTACTTCCTCAATCCATTCATACTTACATTATATATATATATATATATATATATATATATATATATATATATATATATATATATATATATATATATATATATATATATATATATGTCATTAGGAAATAGATACATGATCCGACAGAATGATTGCATCTTTGCGTTGTATTATAGTGGAACTATCAGAGGTAGTACAATTTATCCAACGCATCCATCGATGTAGTCATCTCATGTAGAGACGCCCAGGGTTGCTTGGACGTTTGTAATTGTGTTGTGAAAGTTTGAACAAAGACACACTTGAAAAAAAACTTTTGAAGCGAAGATTATGTATTAGAAAGCCCTGGAAACAGACCTGTGCGAATGTAAATATATTTATCTACCTCCCAAGGGATGTAGGGAATGTAGCACAATGTCAAGTTTGAAGCAGGGGGAAGCGACATATCATCATCATCATCATCATCATCATCACCATTAGTCTTTTAACGTCCGTCGTTCGACATAGACCTTCCCCAGGATTCACCACACTTCTCTATCATGGGCGACACAGAGCCAGTATTTTTTTAATTTGTCTAGCTCGTCTCTCCATTTGATATTTTGCCGGACTCGGTTACAGGGAATCCATGTCGTAAGTCACGATGGCATTTGAGATTTTTAATGGATTCTATGATGTCCCTGACTCTTGTCTTTTTCAGAAAGTACTGTGTTGTCTCGTGGTCTCTCCATGTGAGGCCCAGCATAATTCTTTTATGTGCACGTTACATGGTTCTCCATTTTGTATTCTGTCGGTCTCGGTTTTGGGATCCATGTTGTGAGTCATGATGTCCATCGGTTGTCTTGGAACATGGCCTATCCATTGCCATTTGAGTTCTGTCTCTTGCTTAAGTTCTATGTTTAAGCTCCATAAGTGACTATCGGGAGAATGCATTGGTTGTATACACTTCTTTGTAGGATTATTGGGATCGTCTGGTTTTTGGAAGTTTAGCTTGCTCTGCCGAAGGCTTGCCATCCTGGAGTGATTCTTCGCTTAATTCCCTATTCTTTTGAGGACTTCATGGAAAATCGTTGTCTGAGGTATATGTAGTAGTCCACCTTCCCCAGTTTTGCATCTTCAATCTTGACAGTTGTTAAAAAGGTAAATCAACCAATGAAATCACTCCATTTGAGTGCAAACAATCAAATAGATAAATAAAGAGAAAAATTAGTATATAAGCTCATTGTATGGTTAACATACGGTTATATTATTATCATCATCATTATTTTTTATTATTATTAATATTATTATTATTAGAAATGATCGATAACACCTTGCCTTAAAGGAAAAAAAGAAAAACAAGACTTTTAATTTTCCTTTAAATATGATATAATCCATTAAAACTGAAAATTTTCTATGTATTCTGTATCTTCTTCAGTCAAAATTCGAATATAAAACAACTTTCAAAGTGTCAATGACGAATTTTGCAAAGAAAAACGAAAGAGAATTTGAGCGTCACAAACGTAAGTCCCAATAACGTGATGGTTTTTTTTTTCAAATGATTAAAAAAAAAAATCATTGAAAAGGTGAAATGTGTGTTCTGTCAAGAAAAACGAAATATTACTTGAAAGTAACGCATTAACGTCAGCGAAAACGATGTGTCTTTTTTATTGTATGACAAAGCTACAATAATTTATTATTATTATTTGGAATCTCACACCAGTTGCCTGGTGGTTACCGCTGGAGTTTGAGTGACAGCAAGTCTCCTCAAGTCTCCAGCCCTTCTCTCCTAGTACTTATAGGTCGCAGTAATACAGCGATTTACAGTTTCGCACCGGTTGGCTAGTGGTCATTGCTGAAAGCTGAGTGACAATAAGTCTCCTCAGGTTATTATTATTATTATTATTATTATTATTATTATTATTATTATTATTATTTTGCAATCTCACACCAGTTGCCTGGTGGTAACCGCCATTATTATTATTATTATTATTATTATTATTATTATTATTATTATTATTATTATTCAAACAAGTACTCACACCTACACATGTAAGTTCGTGGCATTTGCGTAACTTGAAACAACATCATAATTGCTTTCTGATATGCCATAGTAATTTGTACGGGTTCTGGTTGCCGTCAATAATTCATATAGGATATTTTTGCAGAAAACAACGTCATGTCAATGAATTTTTTTTTATGTCCCAGAGGTCCAAAGGTGCTACCTCTTTACCTACCCAGTGTACAGTGCACCTGGACTGACCTAATTTGGACGTCATAATCGTCTCCAACCTGTCTTTTACGTTCTGAAAAATAAATAAAAAAATGAGGAATTCCGTCCAGTCATGATCACTCTCCAACCCCAATTATAGATAGTTAGATAGATAGATGGATACAAAAAGATTGATATGTATATATATATATATATATATATATATATATATATATATATATATATATATATATTGTATTGTGGATGTAAAGTGATCTAACAGAATGTTGATGAAAGTGACAATCGGAAGGTGAAAAGAAAAACTCAAGAGAAAGCAGGTGTTATATCTCAATTAGTTTTTTTTCATTATTCTGTAAGCGTGTTTTGATGTTTGATGGGTGCCAGTCTCTGAAAAAAGATGGCTGGCACCCGACGAAATGCATCGAAACATGCAATAATAGAAGATTTTTTCAAAAAGTTTTTTTCTTCACCTCCTAATTGTCACTTCCATCAGCATATATATATATATATATATATATATATATATATATATATAGAGAGAGAGAGAGAGAGAGAGAGAGAGAGAGAAATATGAACAGACTGAGATAGACAGATAAAGCACAGAGATAGTCTGTTCATTATCTCTCAAAACATCTGAGCACAAATACACATGTACATACACAGTAAAGTACACGTGTCTATACATAGGAATAGATGCATGCACACCGATACACACGCAGACTGACATGCATGTGCACTGACATGCACGCACAGACGCACAGACGCACAGACGCACGCACACGCACAGACGCACAGACGCACACACATCAGCGTA
This sequence comes from Thysanoteuthis rhombus, assembly GCA_963457665.1. NCBI lineage: Eukaryota > Metazoa > Mollusca > Cephalopoda > Oegopsida > Thysanoteuthidae > Thysanoteuthis > Thysanoteuthis major. The sequence goes on along the minus strand of OY735240.1, from coordinate 16,428,423 downwards.
AAACCAACGTTCCCATTCCCCTGGCCTAGTATTCGTCTTTACGGGCGAGAAATAGTCATATTTTCCCTTCTCACTCAGCAAATTGAGAAGTACTGTCAAATCGGAAACTATTGCGAGAAAATGGGAAATAAGATAAGCCAATTAGAAAAAATTAGAGTGGGCAAATTAAAAAATGAACTATCAAATTAAAAAGAAAGACAGGAAAACTGAATCGATGAAGAGAAGTAATCAAGTGATTACATTTACTGCTTCAATCACTGCAAATGTTTATTTTTTTACTTCAATGAGTTGAAACTTGCTTGAAATTCAATGGATCTTCTTCGTTATTCTCCACAAAAAGCCAATGACCATAATTTTAAATTTTACCCCCCACCCTTTAAATTGCATTCTAAAAATAACGAAAATTAAGGGTCTATATTGTAAGTCACAGTCAAGAAAACGAAAACCCTGTTCCTAACTCGTAGCTTTTATTTTGCTGACAGCATTTTTTAATTTGCTTGCTCTAATTTTTGAATCAGGGAAAAGGAAAATGTTCAAATTTATAGCCCTCTAGCTCCTTTGATACAGCCTGTACACGTGACACATACATACATAGGCAGCCAGCCAACCAGAGAACCACTTAAAAAAAACTGAAGAAACCTATGTTGGTATGTCGACAGCTTTGGTTCACAGTTTAACAATATAACAATGAAGGATTTAATTTAATAATTCAATGTTTCAAATCAATGCCATTTAATAATTTGATTTTTCCGACAGTTGCGTAAAACGGTGGCGTGGTGACAACTGAAGAAATAAGGAATATAGCTATATGGCTTATTTAAGCAAAGCCCGGTGGTAGAGTCTTCGTAGATAAGCTGGTTAGAAAGATCTTCTTATGACAAGGGACGCTAGTTTCAGTATCATTGGTGGCTTGGTTTTTGTTTTATAATCCAAGCTGCTTACACCATGGTCGTAGAATAATGGCCCAAAGTAGCGAATAAAGAATAATGAAGTAATTGCGTGTAGAGAAGCGGCTTAATTTGCCATTTATTTATGGACGACATGGACTATTTTTGACATGTTTTGGCGTTCTGGCGATTGTTTGGTACACCTTGAGCTCTGTTTTGAACATATCTCCCGGAATTTCTGTGGTGAACTTGCCATCGTAATAATGAAAAGTTTACTTTCATTTGTTCGGAATTGATTTATATAACATTAAACTTTACATTAAACCTAAACATTTATCCTTACACTAACCCTAACTTATATCCTTTGTAGTTGAATTTGATAAAATACCCTTTTCTGCTTTTATTTGTTCAATAATTGACTTATATCCTCTGTAGTTAAATTTAATGAAATACCTTTTTCTGCTTTCATTTGTTCAATAATTGACTTATGTCTTTTGTAGTTAAATTTGATAAAATACCTTCTTCTGCTTTAATCTATTCCATAATTGACTTATATCCTTTGATGTTCAATGTGATAGAATGTATGCGTTTTGATATTCAAAAATACAATTTTAGATGGTCAATATATTTCGTGAAGCATCATTATATTAAGTTTACATAGTTTAGGCTGCGTCAATGTATATCTATCGTGAACAAAAAAATATGTATAAAAGATGGGTCAAAAATTTATGATAATAACAATACTTCTTCATTCAAGAAATTCGTGGACTAAATGAACATTACATTTAGTATTCTGGTGTATGTACTAATATGTTTACCAAAAAAACAGTATGTCTACTCCTGCTTTCATGCTATTTATATATCTCCTCTTGACTGGTTTAGATATGGAGAATGTTGAATTGATCCCTTAAACCAGGGGTTCTTAACCTGGAGAACTCCTTGGGGGAATGGAAGCAAATTTTGGGGTTCTGGGATCCGATGGGAGAAAATTGAAAAATCATAATTATAAAGAAATAAGCATACATTCTGTTTCTGTTGAAGGTGAGTATTTTAACCAGTTCTATCACATGCTACGCTCATTCACTTTGATAATTAGATACAATCTATCTAATCATATGTTGTATTTATGTATTTACCTGTTTTGTTTTATTGCGCTTTGTAAAGGACAACGAGGCACCGGACCTCAACAGTAATTCTGAAAGTGAAATATTTTGTTAGTTTCAACACTTTTTGACTCTTTCCTTTTGCAGTTTGTCTACTGGTTTTACTACTTGGATTTCTCTCAAGAACCCTTTAGGGCCATGGTGCAAGCTGTCGTTAGTAAGGGACAAAAGCTGACCACTGATGTTCCGGCATTGAAAAAGATGTTGATGACCAACATGAACACAGAGAATGTTTCTGAAGACCTCAGCTGTGTTAGTATGTTCAGAAGCACCCTTCTTAATTCAAAATCGCTAGTCTGCCCAGATGACTTTTAAGAATAAATTTGTTATTGATCTACACAATTTCTCTACTTATGATGCCATAATACCTTCATTGTGATGTCATGATACCTTCATTATGATGTCATAATACATGTTGACGTCTTTGTTGCCTCGAAAAAAAAAATGGTTTTATGTTAAAGACAAAATAGCGAGAGAGATTTGACAAATTTCGATGTAATGAAATTATGAAAAAATTAAAAGGTCAGTTCTTAGAATTTTACCATGAAAATTTCAATAGATTATAACTTTATGAAAAATAAATAGTAATTTCTAGAAAGTGTTAAATTGTTCAGGAGACGGGGTTCTCTCCGTATGGAGTTTAAATCTGACCAGAGCTTTCATCCAAGCGGTTGGATATGAGGTTAGATAATTTGAAGTAAAATCTAAACTTGTTCAGGTTGACTGGGGTCTATCTTCAGAAATTAAAACCGACCGAGTCCTTCATGTTGAGGATTGCGTAAGAAAACCAGATAAATGTTCTATGTATAGAATAAACCCGAATGTCAATTGAATGAGGAGTTGTTTTTTTCCACTGATTTTTTTACTAATTTTTCTTGTCGACTAAAAGTATTTGTTTAATATTATGTATTTTCTATTAGTTACTTATTATAATTATATGCAATGGGATGTCCAGGGAGGCATTAAATGTAAATGAATAAAAAATTACAGTCGGTAAAAATCGTCAAAATGCTTTTTCTTGTCTGCCTAAAAAAAAAAATGGCGATTGTTGTCTTTTCTATGTTAAGTTCAAAACATTTCTGCGTTAGATTTCACTGCACTATGGTAGTCTGGAGACCCCAGAATAGAATTTTTTTTTTTGCTAATAGCTAATTTTCTCTGAAAAAAAAATGGAGCTTTTTATATTACTTTTTGAACGTGAAAATGATTTTCAATTGAAAGCCGAAAACTTGACCGTTTAAGACTATATTCAAAGTAAATACAACAACAAAGGATATGTTAGGTTTAGTTAAGTTTATTTTAGGTTTAGTGTTTAGAGTTAGTGTTAGGGTTGGGCTTAGGGTTGAGATTCAATAAATCAATTTTGGTACGAATGGGAGTGGTAAGCTTGTCATTATCACGATGGTAGTTTCACCCCTGAAAAAAAAGTATACGCTGTTCATATATTTTGAATTTAACGCAGGAAAGGTAGCAATCACCACAAAATTATTCCTGACTTGCTTGTTAACATATACACCAAAACAAGCACAGACACACACACACACACACACACATATATATACATATATATATATATATATATATATATATATATATATATATATATATATATATCAAGAATAAAGTGGTTATTCATGTATGTATCAGCACCAAGGAGCCTAAAGCAATTTTATTAGGTAATTTGTTTTCAATAATTCAAGTATCCTAATTTCATTTTTCTTTCAAGTCTCAACTTATCTTAAGCATATGTGATGATAAGACATGAAGTCTTGAGTGTTTCTATGAGGTAATTTTTATTTCTATGTCCTAAGAGGAAGGTAAGTCAACCAATGAAATCATCCCATTCGTGCGCAAACGAACAGACGAATAGATAAACAGAAAAAATCGAAAATAATCTCATTATGTATATATATATATATATATATATATATATATATATATATATATATATATATATATATATATGCTCCTCTATTCAGGGTTGAGCACTCTTTAGGTGAGGTAACTCATCCATCGTAAGCTTATGCACTACTCTTCCATGAGAATAGAGCACTCTGGTGGATGAGGAATTTCTGTGTATAAAATATAAATCTCTGTGTAAATAGATAAATCGCTTAAATTCAGCCTTACTGACCGATAGGATATCGGCCTCCGGGTCTGAAATGAAGGTTTCAATTCTACCTCGTGGTACTGGATGGGATAATGGAAAGTCTATAGCCACACTGAAGAGATGTAATACATCGAAACAGCTGTCTGTGGATGACACAATAATATATATATATATATATATATATATATATATATATATATATAAGTTGAACAGGGGTTATAACAGGCTAAGGTGAAGTTTTTCCTATGGGTCTAGGTGACTTTGAAGCTTCCATTATTGGATGTTTCTAAGATGTGGGTGTGAGGATATTAATGGTAGGAGTTGTGTGTATTAGTGTTCTGTGTGGTGAGGGTTGTTCAGTTTAGTATTTTGATGGTGTGTAGTAGTGTTTTAGTAAGTTTTCTAAACTGCTTACTAGTGTTGGAATCAGGTTTTCTAACTCCCCTTCCATATTTAGTGGTAGGGGGCTTTCCTCATTTTTTGGTAGAGTGTGTGTGTGAGTTGATGTAGGGGTTACCTGCTGGTCAGGGTGTTTGCCTGGGTCTTCAGGATGCTTTCCAAGGGTCAATGTGATGGGTTGAGGGAGGATGCTACTCTCAGGGCTTTCCTTTTGCAGGGTATGAGGGGTAGTAGGTCTGAGGACCTTATGGAGTCTAGTATTCTTGTTCCTATTATCTGTATGCTGGTTTTTGTAGTTGTGTTTGTTCATATAGCTGTGTCTGTTCACAATATTGGTGTCAGTAATATTAGTATTTGTGTAAGTGTTTCTGTTATGTTTGTTCATATGTGTGTGTCTGTTATAGGTGTTAGTATTGTTAGTGCCAGTGTAGGTGTTTTTGTTTTGTTTGTTCGTATGCGTGTGTCTATTTCTGTCGTTGTTCGTGTGGGTATGGATGATGTTTTTGTCAGTATTGGTGACTCTTGTTGGGTAGCCTGTGTCTGTGTGTCTAGTGTTAAATCTGTGTTTGGTGGGGGAATTGGTTTTTTTGGGTATGTAGGTGGTAGGTTGGGGGTAGGTAGCAGAGGCCTGGTGGCTCTTTTGGTGGGTTGTATCTTAATTTCTCTCATATTCTGTGGAATCGCAGATCTGTGTGTGATATTGTGTCTAAGTTTGTTGTATTTTTTAGTTTTGGTGAGGTTAAGTTGTTTTTTTCTTCCTCCTATGTCGATGTTGATAGCTTCCTGTATTTCATTATATTCATCTGTGTATGTGTGTTGTTGTAATTTTTGTTCCAATTCGCTGATATCTGTTAGAGTGTCTTTGATGGTTTTTTGGCAGAATTGGATGGTGTCATCTAAAAGATCCATAGAAAGTGTGTGGATCTTGTTGTTCCATAGATTAAGGAAATCTGCATCCTGGTTCCCTATGGAGGGGTGTAGGGAGATCCTGAAATTCACGGGAGTGAGTTTATTGTCCTTACAGGACTTTAGGAAGTCTAGATGTGACTCAAAGCGGGTAATTTTTTCTCTTCTTCGGTAGAGTCTCCCCGACCATGTTGTGATGTTGTCTGAAGAGGTTGGTTCCATTGTGGTGTTAGGGTGGTTGTCCTTGTCAGAAGTGATAGTTGTTGTAGGAATGTGTTCCTTCTCCATGTCTCAGTAAGGTATGTATAATGTGTACTTTAGAGAGTGAGACAGACTCGGGAGTGAAGTTTTTGGTGGTAAGGTTTATTAATCCTTATATGTCAATAGTCCATACATGTTTCGGGATTTCTCCCATCATCAGTGGTGCGTGTTGTGTGAGTGTGGATTAAAATGTACCATGTGGAACCATATATATATATATATATGCGTGTGTGTGTGTGTGTACATTGAGTACATTGCCTTGTATTTGGGGCGCCCGAACCAATATAATAAATTTGTCTTTGATTTGAACAACAATCGCAGACTCGCTATAAATTACCAGCAAACCAAGTAGAATCACCTAGAAACTGGAGAGACCAATGTTGACACTGTTGGTTGATGGTTTCTAATCAACAATAAAAGAAAAAAAAACAAGTGTTCAGTATCATATATATATATATATATATAAACCTATTTGAAATGATCTCCCGTCGTAACACGGTTAATATATTACTCGATTTAGACAGCGTAAGTAGAATAAAAAATTATAGAAAATGGGGCTGTTGCAGGAAAAGGAGACAATAAAGACCGAGAATAAGCGAGATAAGAATTTGGGTTGAGAGCAGTTATGTGGCCTTTGCATAACCAGCGGCTGTTTAACTCAATGGTAAGAGCATCGCTTCGTTAAAGCAGCTACTTTATCGATGACAAGTTCGATTCCTACATATATTCACCGTGTAACGACGGAAGACCATTTCAAATAGGTTTCTATATAACATAACGTAATTTATATATATATATATATATATATATATTATCCCTAACCTACCCACACAATCCCTCTTACCCTGACACCCTATGTCCTCTCCAAGACCTACTACTGCTGCTAACACCACAGACTTAATCTCAGACTGAACTTAGTCTCACACAACAGATGACCTTTTCAGATGGGATCCCATTTTTTTGCTCACAAAGCAAAGCTCCTTATAGTGGAATTATGTTCCACAACAAACTTATCATCTTTAAAGGTACACACATACACACACACTCACACACACACACAGCACACACCACTGAAGTTGGGAATTCCTCCCGAAACATGTCTAGACCATCAATGAAAACATCAACGGATAAATAAACCTAAATTCCATACACTTTCACTCCCGAGTCTTTTTCACTTCCAATAGTTCAAACAATATATATATATATATATATATATATATATATATATATATATATATATATAATCAACGGTTTTGAATATCTCGAGGACTAGTTTGACGGCCCTGATGTTACTTAGCAACCAAAGGTCTTTAGTGAACATCGCATCACCCAGAATAGCCTTTTCCCCTATAGATCTGATTTAACTCCCAGCATACATAAAGACAGGTAAAGAAATGAGAACAGTATACCCTTGTGAATATAAAGGGTCCTGTTTGATATTTCCCGGAGGTTAACAAAGGCAGCAGACCCCACCTATAAATCAATATAAAGTATACAAGGTTCTACCCTGAAGTTCGTCTTCTATTGTTACTGCTCAAGTCAATTCATTCGTTACCACCTTATTGGATCTTTCATGTTCACCCTCGGGTTACGTGACTGTCCCTTCTTTTTCATCACGTGCTGCTTCCCCGGGTCCTGGGGAAATCCTGTCCAGTTTTTGTCCGCGGTGGAAGAAAAAAAGCTGCCTGGGACTAATATTTGCTATGGGTATCTGTCGTCACTATCGTTGTCTCCTTTTTCTCAATTGGATAACTTGGCTTTTCCTTGATACATATATCAATGGAATTTTGTATGTAGGCTTGTGAAGAGAGTCTACCTGGGAAGGAGAGTCATAGCCGACCTGATTGCTTGTTTACACCTTATAAGCATGAAAAGTTGGTATCTCAGAGTCAACAGTCCTATTATACTAACTGCACCCCCGTCTCTCTCTTTCTCACCTTCCTTTTCTTGGAGGGGGGCTCCAAACGGACGTTTTTACCCCCGCCCTGACATCCTCAGTACAAGTGGAAAATTGGAAATAAAAAGAACCATAAGTTCAAAGATACATCCACTATCCATGGTAGTGGTAGCAAGAGGAGAAGTGTATGTAGTTTTTCTTTGCGTCAGTTGTTTATCATGGTTGTAAAATATTGCGGGTATCATTCTCTGGATATCATTGCGGGTATCATTCACTGGGTATCATTTTGGATAAAAATCGTAAATGGCCATTTCTGTCGTTTTGGGCCATTTTCAGCTTTCTTGAAAACAAAAATGCGGACCTCGTAAATTCTATTAAGACATCATAGCAGCTGGTAAAATGTTCGGAGTGAATGTTGTTTTAATGATATCACATCTCTTCATTCCTTTCCCTTTCTGTTGATTAACGTATTAACGTATCGGAACTGACCGATAGACCGACTGACCGACTGAAAAGCAACTTATAGAGACAAATCTAAAAACAAACTAAGTATAATATTCATCTTTATTTCACTTGGGCAATTTATCATAGTCCTCCTCTGACTTGCAACGTCCATTGAAGATTCACGAGAATCTCGCTGACCGTAGGTTTCAGGAGCACGTCGCCTTTTCCATCGGTTGACAGCCTCTCACGGCACAGGACGAGGAATTGAAGTTTTCCATTTTTTTTGTTGTTATGCAGAGTTGTCTGTCTCCTAGACTGGTTGCTAACCAAGGTTGAAGAGCCCAGTCTCCCTACAGCCCACTCTTTGTCACATGCCGTACAGATCCTCCCTCGACCCACATAAAAATATAAAATCAGCAATTCCATGTTTAACAACCAGATATCAATCCAATTGTCTGTGCCAACCAATCTATGGTGTGACTAACACTTTCAGTAAACTAGCCTTTCTATAGTCGTTCAACAAATTCAAAACAAAGCTATCAAGTTGCTTAGAGCCTGAATTAAAATGTCCCAGTAGGGACCGTGTCCGTCTCATTATCCCAAATCTGTTTATGCCAATGCCGATTTCGCTGCAATTTTATTGGCTACCGTATCATTTTTCTTACTCACCATGTTACTTGCAAATTAACCCAGTTGGAAAAAGGGAGCGAATTCTCTAATGTTCTATAGTATTTCGGAAAAACACCGATTGAATTTTCATTTTCTATAACTAGTGCGATGGGGTTATTTTTACGGGACCCTATTTTTTACAAACAATGGAATTGAAACAGTTTATTGAGGTACAAAAATCGAAACCATTTTTTAAACTGAATTAGAGTATTAATTCACGTCTGTAGTTCTATTAGATGATTTACAGTCCGCAGGAATATTGAAGAATGCTCTCGAATTCACTCTACTTCTTTCCCGGTTAATTCGCAAGGCAATGAGTAATGGTGAGTAAACGAAGTGATTCGGCAGCCAATAGAATTGCAGCATAACTGGCGTCGGCCAAAACAGATCCGGGATAACGAATGCCACCAAAGGTATCAACAGAACATGCATATCTCAGCAGTCATACAAAATTTCTGGGAGTCTCGTAAGGGTCAAAACATATTGAATTTACACTTGTTAATTGTCTCATGACCCATATATGGTTCTGTTAAATCGGAAAAAAAACCAACAAAAAACAAACAACAATATTATGATTCCAATGTATATTTAGAGAAAGACAACCTTTCTTTTGTTATTTGTGGTAAGGATTGTGGATAACAGTTTCTCTCTTGCTTCACCGAAGACAAATGTTCACAAATTTAGGACAAGCCTACAATTATATGAAGCAAGTGTCACAATTGAGTGGCCATTGTTTTCCTTAAAAAAGAGAATGTTTCTCTTCAGTGAGTAAAATGCCCATTGTTCAACAAAAGGTATAACCAGGGGTGGCCGGTGGAAATCTGTAGCATTGTAGTATCCGTAAAAAAAGCTCAAGGGCGTATACTGGACAAGAAAACCATATTTAACAGAATAAACATATCTTTTTTTTTTTTAGTAATAATAAACAAGAGCATTGTCTTCATTTACATATACATTGAAATTTAACCACACACTTTATGAAATATAATAACATAGTTGTTGTTTACTAAATCCTCGTGTCTTTTTATTAAACTAAAAACGACTTAAAAGTTGGGATGTGTACTGGTTTGCCTTGGGCTTCATAAGATTGCATTAAGTGCTGCATAGATTAACTCCTAGGTGCACAGAGAAATTTCCACACACTTTTTGCTCTTACCAGGAATCGAGCCCAGGACCCTCTGGGCGTGCGACAGACGTGTTAACCATTAAACCATCCGAGTAGACTTTTCCTTACCTCTATAAATTGGGTTTGCGGTAAAATCACAGAAGATCAGAATCCTAATGGTTGAAATCCCGAAGGCCACAATCTCGAGAGATCAAAATCCTGACAGGATAAAACTATTCAATCACATATAACGGTTTAATCAATTAAAAAACAAACAACCCCCCAAAACAAAGCAAGTCTGGTAAGTCACTCAACAGAAACAGTCCTGTGACCAAAGCCTTCGGGCAGCATGCCGTGTTGGGGGTGATCAATTAAAAAAATTAAGAAAAAAGTGTGATCAATGGATTAATTGCTTCTCTCATCTTTTGTTGGGAAGTAATCATCAAATAAAAGTTTGAATTTTCAAAAAGATGAATAAATAAATAAAAAACAAACGTGAATGCTGCTGGACGCAAACTAAGGGATCAATTTAGCAAAAACTCAAGTTGTAAATTGAACCCTCGGTAAAAACCTATTTAGGAGTGATTTTGTCAAAAAACAAAACAAAATGAAACTTTTTTTCTAAACATGATAAGGAGTAAATGTTGAAAATTTCAGGCCTCTAGCTCCATGGGTGCGACATGTACGTGCAATAGATACACAGCCAGTCAGTCAGCCAGCCAGCAGGATTGACTTGGAAACTGAAGAAACCTATTTTAACAGTTTTGAGTTATAGTTTTGGTTGACAGGTTTAAATCATAACATCAAAAAAAAGTTTTACTGATAACCATAGCAGCACGAAAATGATAAGTATATATATATATATATATATATATATATATATATATATATATATATATATATATATATATATATATATATATATATATATACATACACAACGTGTTGCTAAACGCTGTTTTAAGAAATTAAATGAAGAAGTACGGTCGCCCCCCAAAAGAATATATATATATATATATATGTATATATATATATATATATGTATATATATATATATATATATATATATATATATATATATATATATATGTGTGTGTGTGTGTGTGTGTGTGTGTGTGTGTGTGTGTGTGTGTGTGTGTGTGTGTGATAAAAATCAAATTATTTAGAAAATGCTTCGTCTCAATAGTTCATAAAACAACTAAAATAAACTTTATTGCGCTAGAATCAAACTCTCAGACTTCATTAAAATCTAAAAGGTAAACAAGACGGAATCCATTTCTACATATAATTCCACAACTATGAGTCTCATTTCTCCTTTATAAGTAGTTTCTGTGATAAAATTAGTCGACCTGACTAGAGAGACTGAATTTGTCGTCAGTTTTGCGTACGTCAACGATGGACGCTAAAAGGCTTATGATAAAGAACACTTGTTCGTTCATGACGTCACTGGCTTTTGGTGTAGACATTGTCATTCATAAAGTCAAAATTCAACATCAGTTGGAATCCGTAAATAAAGACAATGAATTAAATAGTAGTAATCATGGAATGATGAAACTTACTACAAACAATAATTTGGTCTCTATAGATCGTTCCAGAAATGGAGACAAAATCATTGCCACACGTGTAGTGCTACGCAGGAGAAACTTGAATGTGCTTTGGTTTGGCCAAGCGAGTTCTCAGTATTTAAGTAAAAACTGAACAAAGAAGTTTCAGATTCTATGCTGCAACAAAAGCATGTGGTGATTATTATAAGATTTCCCTTTGAACCTTGATTCATTTCAACTCCTGATTATTTTCCTTGGACTGGTTAACTTGGTGTTATTACTGTGTTATCACATTCAAAAAGCCTAAAATTGTTTTGTCGCACCAAATTGAAGAATAATTCCCGTATCTGCTCCAAAATTTAATCAATATATTTTTTTTGGCCACATCCCACCCTACCACAAAATATCAGTGAAATTCATTGAGAACTTATGGAGATATTGCGTAAACAAACGACAAAACGAGTGAATAGACAAATAAACAAACATGGGCAGATGCATAACCTCCGTAGAAATTCGTTGACGGAAGTAAAAACATTTATTAGAAACCGTCAACCAAAACTGTCAACATTGGTTTCTCCAGTTTTCAACTTAGTTTGGCTAATTGGCTATGTATGCATCATGCATATAGGCCGTACCCATCGAGCCAGAGGGCTGATATTTTTAATGTTTATTTCTCATAATATCTAATAAAAACATTTTTAGTTTTTCGAAAATCCCCCCTGCAAGTAAGTCTTTTGGGTGGGGAGTTCAATCTGCAATGTAAGTTAACGCTAAATTGACCCCTTAGTTTATATCCAGCAGCATTCACGTTTGATTTTCGAAAAATCAGATTTTTTTTAGTGATCACGATCAAACAAAAGGCGAGAGAAGTAACTAATTCATTGATAACCCCTTCTTCCAATTTTTGATTGATCACCCCAACACGACATGCTGCCAAGAGACATTGGTTAAACGACGGTTTCCATTGAGTGACTGACCAGACTTATTATTTACGTATTTGTATTTCATAACTTTCCTGTAACGAGATTCCGACCGGAGAAATGATACCTCCAATATTCCGAGGAAAAGAAAAGGTATTATTTCATATTTATCCCTTCAACGTTGGGGGTCCGGTTTCGTACCCACTTTTAGGTTAATAACCGGAAAAATGCTGAGACCAACTTCCGTTACGAAAGGTCAGTAAGATCTAGATTTAAAAAAACAAAAGAGCAATTTTTTTCTTAGAAACACAACACGATAAAAGTAGGAGGAAACGCCACCGACCGGAAGTTGTTATTAGAAGGATGAGGATACGTCTGCGCCAGTAACGAGCCGAACTTTGTTTCAGGTGTTTATGACATGTAAATGTATACATTAGTATTTGCTACGGTAGAAGAGAGAGAGAGAGAGAGAGAGAGAGAGAGAGAGAGAGAGAGAGGGTAGATTGAAAATTGAAAAAATGAAGGCGAAAGGAAGGAGAGAATAAACCAAAGGCTGACCTAGAAACAGAAGACCCGATGCATAAGCGAACCAAGCGACTGCCAAAAACCCTTTGGTCACCACTGAGTCGGCAAGAGGTCCACCCACCACCATCAAGAGGCAGTGGCGACCCCAAAATCAAATTTTGTTGGCGGTGGGGGTCCTGCATGATATTCTGCTTAGGGCCCACGAAGGATTGAGCAAACCCTTCCGGGGGAATGAAAAGGATCTTGACCGATCACCGATCCTAGCAAGATCTGATAGCTGCATGAGCGCCTGCATTGGTCCCCACCCCGCTTCGGATCGGATCTTTTCACCGTGGGCGATGGATTCGAAATTTGGAACCTTATAGTCAATAAACGATAATGGTGCAGTATGACTGTTTTATGCAACCCCAACTTATAGATAAAGGTGGAAAAAAACTGTATCATTATTCGCTGATGCTTGCTACATCGTGACAACCTTGGGTCAGGTGATGCGTCTCCGTCAACGGTCAAATACTCTATCTAAAATTTGGACCATACACTACTTAGCTACTCTACAAATGGTCGGTGGTATACCCATCATAAAACAGAGTTACAGTTAAGATAAATTGCGAATATACCTTTAACCCTTACCTCTCAGAAATGTATGACTTTTGCCTACCCCCTGGAAGAGTGACAGCGGGCGCCAATGGTTAGCCGTCAACAAGGAACAGATGACCTTCCAGATAATTGATGTAGACGTACTGGCGGACCACAGGGTGCAAACGAAAGAAAATGAAAAATTAGAAATAATACCAGGACCTTGCCCGAGAATCGAGAAAACTATAGTACATGAAAGATAGGGCAATGCCATAATAGTTGGCATATTTGAAACCGAGCCAAAACACTTGATGAATTAAAAATCTGCGGCAGACTTGAGACTGACCAAATCATGAGCGTGCTGGATTCTAAGAGGATACTGAAGAAAGTGCCAGAGATATGAGGAAGCTTGCTGTCACTTAGTTACCACAGAAATATACACAGATAACTGAGGTTGTCAATAACATAACAGGTACATTAGTTTGATTTGCCTTTGTATCTTACTGTAGTTGATATAGATTAACTCCAAAGGTAATAAATTACTTTAACAAAACTATATACTTATATTGCGAGAGTAATAATGATATCTTAGTTGTCAACACGCGTGGGATTACCACGGGCTTAGCTAGTTGATACATCAATTTTCGCACTGGTAATAGCGGGTGGCTTTAATTGGAGATCAAGTGACAACAAGTCCCTTCAACACTTCGCTGCACTCCTCAGAATTGTCAAAGTTGACTTAATTTAGAATAAGTACAGCAAGAACAATTCCTACCTAAATCAGGAGTATGAACGTAAAATTCACGTTCCCCACCGTGACTCGAACTTACAACCAACTGATTGCCAGGAGGCTGTCTTACTGACTGATTTAGATCAACAAGTCTTAGATATCCCCGAACATATATCATACAGATATGCACCGGCTTATTTCATTTTAGTAAATAAATATATTTATACCAAAAAAATGTTATAATTTTTTTAATTTATTATATATACAATATGAAATTTGCAGTAACCATATTTGACCGGGATAGAAGTTGGAGTGGACTCTGACCCTGCAGCAGCCTGGCTTCTTCTTCTTCTTCTTCTTCTTCTTCTTCTTCTTCTTCTTCTTCTTCTTCTTCTTCTTCTTCTTCTATTATTATTATTATTATTATTATTATTATTATTATTATTATTATTTCGGAATCTCACACCAGTTGCCTGGTGGTAACCGCTGGAGTTTGAGTGACAGCAAGTCTCCTCAAGTCTCCAGCCCTCCTCTCCTAGTACTCATAGGTCGCAGTAATTTTGCGATTTACAGTTTCACACCGGTTGCCCAGTGGTTATCGCTGAAGGCTGAGTGACAATAAGTCTCCTCAGGTCTTCAGCTAACGTCTCCTCTCTCTTTCGCATATCATGACAGAGCTACGATTCGTTGCAGTACTTATATCTCTAGCACCTTCCTCAGTACCCGTGCAGTTCCAAGTAGTGCTGTGGTCTGTACGGTCTCTATCCTCCCCCTAATCCCGATCTCCTCCAGTCTCTCCCTCAGCGTTTTGGGGACAGTTCCTAGTGCTCCCACTATGACCGGTACTACCCTGGTTTTCATGTTCCACATTTTCTTCAACTCCCTTGCTAGGTCCTGGTATTTTTCCCTTTTTTCACCCTCCTTCTTTTTTACTCTATGGTCTGCAGGCACAGCAACGTCTATTATTTGGCAGGCCTTCCTTTTTTTGTCTACTATTACTAAGTCCGGCCTTCTTGCCTGGATGAGGTGGTCAGTTTGGATGTCAAAGTCCCACAGTAGTTTGTGGTTGTCATTCTCCAAAACTGCCTCTGGCTTGTGCTGATACCACTTTTCCCCATGGTTGAATCCCATTTGTTTACTTAGTTCCCAGTGTATCATCGTTGCTACTCTATCGTGTCTATGCTTATACTCCTTCTGGGCGAGTTGACTACATTCACTAGTTATGTGGTTTACTGTCTCATCTCTTTCACCGCACATGCGGCATTTGCTGTTTGTCTGAGTTCTGTCGATTTTTGCTTTTATGTAGTTTGTCCTTATGCTTTTGTTTTGGGCTGCCATGATGAGCGATTCTGTTTCTCTCTTAAGGTTTCCCTTTCGTAACCACGTCCATGATTTCTCGTCTGCTATATCTTTTATCTGTCTTTTAAACTCGCCGTACAATTTTTTCCCTTCCCACTTTTCTTTTCTAGTTTGCTGTACTGTTCCATTGTTTTCTACTTTATTGTTTGTTGCACTATCCCTCGCGCTCTTTATGATTTCTTCACTATTTGTTTGCACATATCTATCTAGGACTACTTTAGCTCTCTGGACACAATCTTCTATGCTGATGAGCCCCCTACCACCTTCTTTTCTCTTAACGTATAGTCTATCTGTATCATCCCTAGGGTGTAATGCTTTATGCATCGTCATAAGTTTCCTTGTTCGCCTATCCATTGATTGGAGCTCTTCCTTTGTCCATCCTAGGAATGGTCCTGTATACCTAACTACTGACACAGCCCAGGTGTTCATTCCTTTTATTAGATTTCTGCTATTTAATTTGGTTTCTAATATTTTCCTTATCCTTCTAAGGTATTCCCTCTTAATCTTCTCCTTCATCTCTTCCCGTTTTATCGTGTCACATTCAAGGACACCTAGGTACTTGTATCGGTCTTGTGCAGTCAATGCCCTAATCTTGTTGTTGTCCGGAAGTTCAATTCCCTCAGTCATTGAAAGCCTTCCTTTGTGCATCACCATGATTGCGCATTTTTCTATCCCAAACTCCATTCCTATGTCCTCACTATATTCCCTTACTTCGTTGAACAGAGTCTCAAGCTCTCCCCTGTTTTTCGCAAACAATTTAATATCGTCCATGTACATTAAGTGGTTGACCTTTCCTTTTGTTTTAGAGAAGTGGTATCCTTTGCTGTTTTTCAGGATTCTGTTGAGCGGTATCATTGTTAGAACAAATAATAGTGGGGACAACGAGTCCCCTTGGAAGATCCCCCTTTTTATCCCTACCTCGGCTAGTTTGTCCCCTGCGGCTGTCAAATCTACTTTCCAGTCTTTCATTGAATTACCAATGAATTTAACCACCGGTTCGCTAATTTTGAACATTCTAAGGCATTCGAGTATCCAGCTATGTGGAATCATATCGTATGCCTTTTTGTAATCTATCCATCCCATTGCGATATTCTTTCTCCTTTTCCTTACTTCTTTTAAGATCATCTGGTCTATGTAGAGTAAATCGTTTGCCCCTTTGGTTCCTATCCTACACCCTTTCTGTTCTTCTGGTAGTAGCCCCCTTCTATCCATTGACATGTATATTCTCTCTGCTATTTGCCCGGTCAGGATTTTCCACATAAGTGGTAGGCAAGTGATTGGTCTATAGTTGCTTGCTATGTTCCCCTTTCCCGGGTCTTTTTGGATGAGGGTGGTTCTGCCTTTAGTCATCCATTCTGGTGCTTTGCCTTCATTCAGACAATTTTGGAGTAGGTGAGTGAGTCTACCGTGTAACGTGGTAAATTTTTTGAACCAATACCCATGGATCCCGTCGGGACCCGGTGCTTTCCAGTTGGCTACTTTCCTAAGAGTATGTTTCAATGTGGTTTCATTCAGTACTATTGGTTCTCCCTTGTCTATTTCTCCTAGTTCTTTTCTCATGTTTCCTAACCATTGCGGTGTTACGTTATGTCTTTTTGGGTGCCCCCATATGCTATTCCAATAGTTCTTGGCCTCTGTGGCATCTGGTTTCATGTCCTGCCTTCTTTCCCCATTTAAATCTCGGTAAAACTTTTTCTCATTGTTTTGGAATGTGCGGTTTTGTGTGTATTGGGCCGTTCTTAGTCTGTATCTTTTTAGTCTTGCCTCTTTGGCTAGTCTTTTTTGGTGTAACTCTTCGACTACAGTTGCGATGCCTTTTTGCGTTACCTTGTATTTGTTATAAAGTCTTACTCGTGGTCTGTCTGTGTGTGGTGTATTTCTAAGCAGTACTTCATCTCTCTGTAGTTGAGAGATCTGCCTTTGTAACCTTCTCTCCCAGTTGGGTTTCCCTTCCCTATTATTGCTCGGGTCCCTATCTTGTGTTGTAAAGCTTTGTGCTACCATTTTCGCCCCTGCATAAATTAGGTTGTTGAGTTCTAGGAGGGTGTTTGTTTCTATGTGCTGTAAGAGGCAGTTGACCTGCTCGGTCACTTCTCCGACTTTTTTTCTGTCTTTGTCTCTTAGGGAGGGGAGTGTTGTTTTCTCTCCTCGCATGATCTCTTTCAAAGCTTGTATTTTGGTGTTCTCTTCTACCGTAGGTGCCTCGTCATCACCCTCTGATACATACCTTACTGTGGGGGTCTCATGGGGAATTATTCTAGTTTTGTTATTGGTACTAATTGTGCTGGGGGGGCATTCTTCAGATGTGTCACCTGAACCTCTCTCTACATTAATGCGAATCTCTAGTAGTTCAGTCTCAGACAGCCATTTCTTCTTTTGAATTTGCTTTGCTTGGTCAGCAAGGCGTTGGTTCGATACTTCCACATCAGATTTTTCCCTCCATATTCGGAGCATACGCTCCCTATAAGATCGCACTGAAGGCTTGCTTTTAAAGTAACAATACATAACTAGTCTATTCTCCTCCCTTGTCCATCTCTTCCTCTTGTTTTTTATAGCAGTCACTCCGTGAGGACCGCGCCTTCCCTGGGTGTCGTTAGTGGTATATGAGTCTTGGCCAACAGTAGCTATGTGACGACTGTGTCCCTCCTGAAGGCCATTAAGGGTACACGAGCCGGAGTTTTGGCCAGCATTCACAGGATGACGACCGGGTCCCTCCTGGTGGCTAACAAGGGAACACCTGCCGGTTACGACACACAAATCTTGAATTTGTGCACCGTTTTTTGCGGTAAAATGGTTTGGTTGTACTGTCATGATAGGGGTTTTTGGTTCTTTGAGGTAGCGCCAGACCTTGGTGGGTTGGTTAAGACCGATGTGGTTCAGAAATAACCGAAGAGCCCCACCAGCTCTTTTTGGTTCTTTTAAGGTAGCACCGGACCTTGGTGGGTTCGTTGAGGGCAATGAGCTCAGTGGCATTCTCAGAGTTCCACCAGTTCTTACAACCAATGGTACGACCTTACATGGATAGGCAATTCTACTGCACAGCTGTATCTATTTGGTGGTATGACCATCCCCTCCTAAATTCAGGCCTAAAAATTAGCACTAAGCTTCGTCTGGATAAAATTAACAACCTTGGAGATCATACGTCTCCCTTAAATCTTCTAAGTCTTGACTTAGTATAAGTCTCGCAATCTGTGTTCTTCTCCCACGGTGGATTTCCCCCTGCCAGCCTATATCTACTGAGGGGTCCTAACGGTCAGTGGTGGACAGACTCCATTTATTCATACTCGGGGGGGGGGTAGCTAGGCATTACTTTCCCATAAGACACCTCTTATCTCGGTGGGGGGGGGTGGAGAATTATTAATTTTAAACTATAAATTATAAATTTAATTCCACTTACCCACGTGCAGCTCCAAGAAACAACAGACCACTCTCTCAACTTTTTTTTTTTTTTTTGTCTTTTTCATTAGGCAGAATTTGGCAGTGGGCAATTCATCGAAGTGAAAACTTATCGGAATCGCAAAGAAAACCATCTCAGAAGTAGAAATATCAATATGTCAAGAATAATCATTCTTAAAGCCTAAAGTAAAATATCTTTTGAACCTTCGAAAATCATCAAAATATCAAGGATAATCATTCTTAAAGCCTAAAGTAAAATATCTTTTGAACCTTCGAAAATCATCAAAATATCAAGAATAATCATTCTTAAAGCCTAAAGTAAAATATCTTTTGAACCTTCGAAAATCATCAAAATATCAAGAATAATCATTCTTAAAGCCTAAAGTAAAATATCTTTTGAACCTTCGAAAATCATCAAAATATCAAGAATAATCATTCTTAAAGCCTAAAGTAAAATATCTTTCAAACCTTCGAAAATCATCACAGGGCTCATTCAGGGGAGGGGCCTGCGGTCCGAATGTTACAACTACCACTTATAATTATAATTAAAATTATCAAAGTTATTAGAATTTTTTTTTTTTTTTTTTTTTTTTTTTTTTTTTTTTTTTTTTTTTTTTTTTTTTTTATTATTATTATTATTATTATTATTATTATTATTATTATTATTATTATTATTATTATTATTATTATTATTATTATTATTATTATTATTATTATTATTATTATTATTATTATTATTATTATTATTATTATTATTATTATTATTATTATTATTATTATTATTATTATTATTATTATTATTATTATTATTATTATTATTATTATTATTCTTCTTCTTCTTCTTCTTCTTCTTCTTCTTCTTCTTCTTCTTCTTCTTCTTCTTCTTCTTCTTCTTCTTCTTCTTCTTCTTCTTCTTCTTCTTCTTCTTCTTCTTCTTCTTCTTCTTCTTCAGAAATTTCGCCTTTTGGCAAAATTTGCCGCTAGTTCCTGCGAAGGCCTAAATGGGGCCTTTGGTCCCAAAAAGAGGTAATTTTTTCTTTTCGAAAGATTCTTCACCATACTCTTTAGTATTCCTCTATCCCCAATATTATTACTAAATGAAAAAAAAAAAACCCGCCGTACTTAGGCGGGTATCCAGCTAAAAGTCACTTCATAAAGTCAAACAAAAAGATGAAGATTTGGTTCAGCTAACCTGACAGACACAAAATAAGGGTCCGGTTTTGCATCAAACATACTTGGTAAATCGAATCCTAAATTTAAAAAAAAAAGATTTTCTAAAAAAAAAAACTGATATGTTAAAAACATGCTCCGGGGTCCCATCAGTAACCGGATAGAATTTGGTGGCCATAGCCTTCAGCTATGCGATGACGGACATACAGACAGACTTTTGAGGAATTATTGTAAGATACTATTCACCTCATGTACACAACAAATGTTTATTGGACGTCTTATCAGTATTATTTTCATGAAAGGTAACGAAGAGGGCTTATGGCTAAGTGAGTATTGCTGTATACTCAGTAATAGAGTAAGTCGAGTTTAGACAGGAAGAGAGAGAGAGACAGAAAGAGACAGAGAGAGAGAGAGAGAGAGAGAGAGAGAGAGAGAGAGAGAGATGTTCAAAGTCGGGTACTGCATGCATTACGGATGAGAAATTGGTTGTCAACAACTCCACATCTACCCGTTTCCCATCCGTCCTTTAACTCAGTATAAACCAGCCAACGACGACGACGGCGACTATCCTCTATTTAAACGAACGCATACACACATATGCAAAAACACCTCATTTGCACCTATATTGAGTCTACCTTTGCGGTCACCGCCACCAGTGTTGCCAGGTTTATTTCCAAGTTTACATCTAAAATCGAGTCAAAAAACATCTAGAAATATCCAGGTTCTACAGATATATTTCTAAAACCTGGAAAATGTGTTACTGTATTCAATTTGAAATACAATGCGAGAAATTTAATAAGAAATCAGTTTCAATTAGGTGTACGCCATTATATTCGAGTGTAAAAACATAATAATGATGATATATGTTAACTTAGATTACTCAATTAGCGAAATTTACTTATATTTTGTTGAAAAAAGTTAGATTTCACATTTATTGCAAAGAATTTTGATCTTAAAAAATAGTTGTCTAATATCCGTTTGCCTGAATAAACTTTCGATGAAATTGAAATCACGTATTTATTCACTTTTGTAAAAAAAGGTTAAAACTACGTATCGATTTATCTTTTGTAAAAATTAAATGAACTTTTGATTGTAAAAAAAGGATTGTTTTACATCCTTGTTTGGTTTAAATGAATCTCTGAGCAAATCAAAACTACGTACTTGTTTATTAATCTATTGTAAAGAAAAAACTCGTCAATCAAGCAATTTCACCGATTCGAACTGACACATTACTAATTTTTAGCGACTGAAAGATGCAGTCGCATTATATTTTTCGATCGTATTGTACTCAAATAAATCAAGAACATTGATAACAATAAATTAAATGTGACTTTAATCATTTAAAAAGAATATACTACGTACCTAACCATTAATACTCATATTACAACAAATAAACTAAATAAAAAAATATTGCTTATTCTATAATTAAAAATCATCTTAACAGCAATTTCTGACATCGACACGCGACCCAAAGCATCTAGATTTAGAGGAAAAGCATCTAAATCAGCAACGCAAAGCAAGGTACGTAACTCACAATCCGATATGTCAGGCAGTCAATGATGGTAATCGATGCTAGAGATGCTAGTGCATCTAACAAAAAAATGCTTATTTTGAAAGAAAAAAACAACATCTAAAAACCAATACTGACATCTAGACGCAACCCGAAACATCTAGATTTAGATGAAAAACATCTAAATTGGCAGCACTGAGACGCACCCGTCAAAACTACCCTAGTCTTTACCGGAGGTAGATTACTGGTGTTCAACTCTAAGAGATATTTATATAGATATAGATTTGCAGGTCGTTGCTGTGTGTGTGTGAGAGAGTGTGTGTGTGTACGCGCGTGTGTGTTCGAGAGCCGTCACGCAAGCTCCTCCCACTCGAGGGGAATAGTTCGTTGCTGGATATTTTTGTGACCCTAATCATATTTTGGGGGGGCATTCGTTTTAAATCTAGGAATAAAAAAAATACTAACTTGGAAGTTTCCTCGCAAGAAGGTAGACGTGGATTTTTAAATATTTGGAATTGAAGATTTACGGCCCACCTTTCTACAAAGGAACTTTTTTTACCGGTAAGTCATCAAATTCTCCTTTTTCTTTTTTTTTACTTCAGAGGCGCAGCTGAAGAGGGGGCTATTTGAAAACGCCCCCCCCCCTGGACCCTCCCTAGAAGCTTTACAAAGTATTCTGCCCACTGCATTTCAACTGACAAATCACATTAAATGTCAGAGGGGGACACAAAGCCCCCGGGTCCTAAAATCCCCTCAATTCCCAGCTACGCCTCAGCTTTTTAAAATTTTGATTTAATTTTAGATCAGATAAATGCTTTGTGACTCCAATTTTCAATTTTTTATGTATGTCTCGACCGGTGATAGTTATTATCTGCTTTTATTTTGTCTTGAGAATCTTCATCCAGGTGCGAATCAAGGGGCTTCATGCCACCCCCGGGCTTAAGGCACTGCAAATAGTGCAGCTTTACAAAGCCCCGAGATTTTAACCCTCCCCCTATGCCTTGAAAATATTTTTAAAATTTTTCATTTTTTTCTAAATGAAAAAATAAAATGTCTTGACTAAACTTGTTAGAGGATTTACTATTCTACATTGAGATTTCTGATCAATAACGGGATTTAGATTAAATCAAACTTCATTTTATTATTATTTCATTTTTATATTGATTTTGTATGAAGATGATAGATAATTACATTAGAAAAGCCCCCAAGAAACGTTATGCACCCGGTCCAATTAATGTTAGATTCGTACCTGGATGAGACACATGTTCAGTGACTTCAGTTTTTCATCTCAAATATTTATTTCGAATTGTCATTTGTTTTCATATCGTTTTGAGAATCCATGGGGGTATGGGGTCTGGAGCCCTGCTCCCACTCGAGCAAAGCACTATTGAAAAAAAGAATAGGTTCAAATATCCTGAATTTTGGTAAAATAAGAATTAAAAACTAATCAAAATTATTTACCTTAAACGCAAAATAAATTTTGGCTTGTTTTTCAATTAACATAAGATGTCCTCCGTTGTATTCCGTATACAAGTTTTGTTAATTGTTTGGATGAGGTTCGTAAAGAAAAGGGAGGTGAGTAGAATAGACGCTGTACATGATAAAGGCATGAAATATAATCTATGACAATTACCTCCCTTCTCTTTGCGAACCTCATCCAAACTATTGCCTGTTTTCATTTGTTTTTTTGGTTCAGTGGTAAGATTATTTGTTTGATTTTTTTAGGTTACCTGTTTGGTCAATTCTTATGCTAAATGATTTTC
The DNA here is from genome assembly GCA_963457665.1 of Thysanoteuthis rhombus. Classification (NCBI taxonomy): domain Eukaryota; kingdom Metazoa; phylum Mollusca; class Cephalopoda; order Oegopsida; family Thysanoteuthidae; genus Thysanoteuthis; species Thysanoteuthis major. The sequence continues at coordinate 16,405,089 of OY735240.1, read as the reverse complement.
TTTTTTTTATTGATTTTCTATCTTATTTCGATAAGGCAAATATTTAGGGTAGTTCTTCTCAACTGGGGCTCCACGGAATCCCAGGATTATGCAGGTGGTTGTTCGGGAGTCCGCAAAAAAAATATGATTACACAAATTAAAAAAAGCACCGGACAGACAGTTTTTAATACAAAAAAATTTTCGCGCTAGTTTGGCTACCAAAAACGCTGAAAAAGAGTAAATTTAAAGAAGAGAATAAAAGCTTGAAATTAACGCTGAAAATGACCCCAAACACTAAAGAGATGCTAAAAATGGCCAAAACCCATTTTCGCATTGTTAAAGCAAGAAATACACTAAATTTAGCGCGAAAACTGCCGAATTGGCAACACTGATAGTTTTAGTGAAATGTGAAATTACGCGTGTGTTTATCTCAAGTTTGACCCAGTATCAACTTTCTTTACAGCAGAAAACACGCACAAGTTCCCCATTTAATAGGCACAATGCATGATAGTGGATTAGTGTTAAATAATTGTATTGTCTTGACACGTATCTTTGTTTATATCCTGAGAAATCTCCGTGTGTGAGTTCGCACCGAGATAACTCGACAACTGGCCATTGTACGAAACTGACATATGCCAGATGTGGTGGTCCGTGCACGGTACATTTCAGTATCATGTTTGCAGTTTTGGGGATTCTCGATATAAGGAGATGCTCGACTTTCAATGAAAAAAATTAATCTTGAAATGGATATAGCCTTTTTTCGCTCGAATGTATATATATATATATATATATATATATATATATATATATATATATATATGAGAGTGGTTTTATAGATTTAAAAGAGATAGCGAGTGAGAGAGAGAGAGAGAGAGAGAGAGATTTTTTCTGTTGAATTTTTCTGTAGAATGAGATTAAATTAATTTGTAGTAAGAATGACAAATAGCATTCTCAAAAAATCAGTTTTTCTTCTCGTTACTATTAACGACGATATTTCTGATTTGATCGTTGCTACAAACAACATAATTCCTTTCGGACGGGTATTCCCTAGTTACTAATTAATTTGCAAACTTCATTTCCATTAATTGAGGCTCCATCTTCAGAAAACCATGTTTTTCTTGCTATTAAACCAGTTATGTTGTTTAATTACGTTACGCTTACTATGCAAAGTTCTTATATTTTACATATGAATACATAAATTTGGTGAAGAGCATACATTTTATGAAAGAGGTAAGCCCGTCAATATTTTTCCCCCCAGAAAACTGACTTTTATTTCATACTTTTATTTCAAATATCCTTACGGCGAAAGGTGACAATAATAATGAGTGACTTGCAATGAATAAGAGTAGGATAATGTAAGTTACTTTTAGATTATAACACAAAGAAATTTTCAAAAACACTGATATGTCTTTAATTGTTCATTAAGTATTGTTATGCAATGGTTCCTCGAGATATGGAAATATTTCTAGGGTTTATCCATTCTGATCATGATGAGAAAGGCTGATTTTAAATCTTCAGTGTACCATCTCGAGTATTCATAAACATGTTTGTAACAAGTCCATTGTTTTAAGAATCCTTATACAGTTATTTATGATTTGAATGATTCGATAGAGGAATTTTATAAATAAAAACCCAACTCATCCCAAGAACTTGAAAATTGAACTTGAAAACAAAAACAAAAAACCATTATTTTGTTTTTCACTCAAAATAAATAAGGTTTCTTCTGTTTCATTCGCGATGAACCTTTTACCGGTGACGAACGTCGACAGGTCTCTGAATGCCCCAAACTTTTTCTTTCAGAACAAATTTGTATAAGAAAGAAAGGTATGGAAGAGAGGATGGGCGAAGTGAGAGATTTACTTTTCTTTATTATGTTACTCTACGTCATATAATCCGTTTTTTAAAAAAATTAAAGATAAAAACGAATGAAAGAGACGATAGAGAGAGAAAGAGAGAAAGAAAGAAACCATCCTACAAAGTGTTTATAATTTATGTACACACTAGGATTTCCTCGTGAATTATATTGGATTTCGGGAGATATTTTCCGTCGTATTTTTCTTGCAATGATTATTAATTTTTTTTCACGGACGTTTTAACGACGAATAACTTGAATAGTCAATCATAAATAGTTTTAATACAGAAACAAATATTGACAAATGCTGCCGATTGCTATCAGAAATTGTATAACGTCGCATATTTTGAACAAACGGTCATCTTTATCTTGCTTATTTACTGGTGAAAAAAAGAACCAGCCTAAGAGATTTTTTTTTACTTTGCTCTCTTGTCAATTCTAGCACTTAAAAGCTCCGACTTAAATGTAAGTGAAAAATGTCAGATTACATATTACTTATAACTCTGCCTACCTCTGCCAACGAAGTTGGGGAGGTATATGTATTCGGTCGTGTCTTTCCGTCATTCTGTCTTTCTGTTGTTCGGTCCTTCCTTCTGTCTATCCACACGATATCTCAAAAAGGACCCATGAATTCCAATTGAATGTTATGGAAGGGTGGGCAATGGATTGAGGGGGGAGTCGATTAAATTTTAGGGCAGATCTAGGGATTTTTTGCCCGGGAGTTATTTTTTTCCATTCTTTTAATTTTTCTTATACATTTACGAATATACTCAAGACTTTTCACACGATATCTCTAAAAGTTCTCAGTGAATTTCTGAGAAATATTGTGGTAATGGCTTAGGAAGAAGTTGCTTAAATTTTAGGGTGTATCCAGGAATTTTTTTTTTTTAAGTGAATGATATTCTTCTTTAAAATTTTTTTTATACATCTATACATAAGCTCAACACTGTTCACGCAATATCTCCAAGGGTTCTCAATGCATTTCAAAGAAATGTTGATGAAGGTTGGACAATGGGTTAAGTAAGAGTTTGTTAAATTGTTAGGTTGGATCCAGGAATTGCTTTTTTGATTGAGAGATATTTTTCTGTTTCCTTTTTTTTTCATACATTTATGACTGTCCAAACGACATCTCCAAAAGTTTCGAATAAATTTCAATGAAATTTCGTGGAGGGGACGACGATAGGCAACGAAAGAAGTGATTCAATTACAGGACGGGACCACGCCCCATTATCCACCCCAAACGTCGGAGTTATATTACACCCCCTGACAATAGCATTGGTACAGTCAGGTGCTTTTTGCATGCTCTCGAATTAGGGATGATAGTATAGTATAGTATATCTATCTATCTATCTATCTATCTATCTATCTATCTATCTATCTATCTATCTCAGTACATTCATGTTTAACTCTTTATCTATTTCAGTGTATTCATATTTATCTATCTATCTATCTAATTCATATCCATCTATCTATCTATCTATCTATCTATCTATCCCGGTCTATTCATATCTGTCTGTCTGTCTGTATTTCTCTCTCTCTCTCTCTCTCTCTCTCTCTCTATCTATCTATCTATCTATCTATATATATATATATATATATATATATATATATATATATATGTATGTATGTATATATATATATGTATGTATCAGTCTGTTCATATGTATTGGACAACTGTAGCTATCAAAGATGGCAAAGGGTTCTATCCGTGTTTATATTCACATGTGTTTATGTGTTTGAGTGTTCCTGCGCTCCTGGTCATATTGTTTTGTCTACAGACTTGAGCATTGGCATCAGTACTCCACTACAAACATTCTAAAATATTTTTGTCCTTATCTTTATTTTTTACTCTATCTTAGCTATTTTCCACGGGAAAACATCAGTGATGTCATAAATAGAATTTATTCTTCGTTGGAATTTTTGGTATATGACTTCCACTTATATCCATTTCAATCTATTCATATCTATCCATCTGTCTATCTATCTATCTACAATGTCTGTCTATATGTCTGTCATATGTATGTATGTATGTATGTATGTATGTATGTATCTATCTATCTATCTATCTATCGCAGTCTACTCATATTTATTGAACAAAGATGGCTGAGAGGGTCTACCTTTTTATATATATATATTTGCATGAGTTTATATCTTGTTTATGTGTATGAATGTTCTAGCTAGGAGCCAGCCATATTGTTTTGTCTACAGACTTGAAAATTGACATCAGCATTTAACAAAACCCCTTTTGTAAATGTTTTTCCCCTTTCCTTCCTTTCTCTTTTCATTCCTTCTTACTTTGTCTTCCTTTCTTTTTTCTTTCTTTCTCCTTTTTCTTTCTTTCTCTCTTTCTTTCTCCCACTACTTCCCATTTTTATTTTTGAAAAGAAGCTTTTTTCGACCTTTTGCGAACCTTATTCTGACGGCCTTGTCAATAACATTTAGATTCTCCAATGTCATTATGCACTTACCATCGAATTGAGTACACTCTAAACTGTATATTCTAGAGCAGAAGGTGTCTTACCAATGGTCACGTCCTCCCAAGACGAGACCAACGTTGTTACATCATAGACACCCTTGAGGTTCTTCCAAGCTTTCTGGCCAACATAGAAGATTAGACTTAATTGAGACCCTGATATCAAAGGAGCATCTGTCATGGGGTTACACACTCTGAAATGTAGAAGAGGCTGCGTTTGATAATGATAAAAAGGGGAGGGAGATAATAGTGCGTGGATTCGTCCAATATTCAATCACTTCTATTCTTCATTTCCAGAATTTCCAGAATTTCCAAAATTTCCAGAATTTCAGTGAAAATTATTGAAATCCTTTGGCAGTAGGCAGTCATGAGCATACACATTTGAATGTATTGAAACAACAGTGGATATTCCTTAATTAAGAAAACGATTCCTGGATCCACCTTCAACTATAACCAACTTTTTGTTTCGATTGAGTGACTAATCAGACCAGTTTTCATAATTGTTTAGTTCACTTTAACTGATGAGAATTATTGATTGCATTACAGAGGCCAATCAAAGATTTGTGTGGAGACAAATGAGAAAAATGTTTTTACCAAAAAAACACGCGAAAGGAAAGAAATTTAAAACATCCCAAACTAGAAAACATTCAGAGGGTGCATACCCTGACCCATGTCACAGTTAGAAGGGATTTATATAACTACGATTTAGGGGAGGTAATTGTACATGGATTCTTCCAAAATTCAAATCACTTCTTCTGTAGCTGACAACGCATCCTCCCACAAAATTTCATTGAGCACTTTTAGAGATTTTGTGTGGACAGATTCTCCAATTTCGTTTGTATCATCATCATAAATATTTCCTTCCTTCTCATTCTATTTATCTCTCCTCCTCCTCTCTCTAGATATATATACATTATATATACATGCATGTGAATATATAAGGTAACTCGTTCATTGTAAGCTTATGAAATGCTCTTCTAATATAGGATTAGAGTACCCTGGTAGGTGGGGAATACATGCGTAAATAAATATATAGCGTAAATTCAACCTTACTGACCGTCCAGTTCCGTGGAGCAGAGGTTGGATACCTGGCTCTGAAGCGAAGGTTTCGATCCTGCCTCGTGGTACTGGCTGGGATAATGGATAGTCTATAGCCACACTGAAGAGTTGTGATACAACGAAACTGCTGTCTGTGGATGACACAATAAGATATATATATCAATTCATACATATATATCTATCAATGAATTCAGGTCTGTATCTATCTGTCTCAGTTTATTCATATCTATATATCACAGTATATTTATCATCTATCTCCCTATCTATATATACTTATATATATACATGTATCACGGTCTATCTATTTCAAATATCATTTAGTTTTAAAACAGAGACTCTGGCATATGGTCTTTGGGGAAGTTTTTGGCCTAGTGTTGGCTTTCTTGATCTTAACTAGTTTCTTTCGTGACTCATTCATTCCTACAACATCCTTTCGTGACCAAATCATTCTTACAATTCTTTCCTGACCCATCCAGTCTTACAGTGTCCTTTCTTGACCCATCAATTCTTACAATATCCTTTCTTGATCAATTCTATCTTACAATATCCTTTTATGACCCATTCATTTTTACAATATCTTTTCGTGACCCGTCCATTCTACCAATATCTTTTCGTGACCCGTCCATTCTACCAATATCTTTTCATGACCCATCCACTCTACCAATATCTCTTTTGTGGCCCATTCATTCTTACAATATCTTTCGTGACCCATTCATTGTAACAATATCCTTTTCTTACAATATCCGTTGAACATAAGAATTTGTCGTTCTCTCCTAATCCTTACAGTCACTTCATTTATTTTATGGGATATAACTACTTAAGATATCCCCCGAAGAATGTGTTTTATATCTATAATTATATGATGATGGAGAGGGTGAAAGATTATCATGTGAAACTAACGAAATATGGAACGGTTTAGATTCTCCTTAACTGCATGTTTTAAAGGGTGATAGGCCACAAGATTTTGAGAGTTCCTATGACGTAATCTTCATTGTGATGTCATAATAGAAAGGTAAATCATCCAATGAGATTCATTGTGATATCATAATAGAAAGGTAAATCATCCAATGAGATTCATTGTGATGTCATAACAGAAAGTTAAATCATCCAATAAGATCAATGCATACACAACGTATAGACAGAGATGTGCAATTTGTGTGTGTGTGTGTCTTTCAGTGTGCGTGTGCATATACTTATAAAAACCGTGAAAACAATGCTTATATATATATATATATATATATATATATATATATATATATATATATATATATATATATATATATATACATATATATATATATATATATATATATATTATTAAAGATTGTGCGGAGCCAATTTGAGTACAGCCTTGAAAATCGGCATTCAAAATTTTCGAAAAATTTTTTTTTTTCAAATTGTTGATAATTAAGGATAATCCTGTATATAATTTTGTGAACTTATAAATAGCATAAATCCTATTTATTTCTATTACAATTCGCACTATCCTCATCAAGATGAGGATAGTCCAAATAACAATAGAAATAATGATAATACCTCATCTCAAAAATTCAGAGAAACACTAACATAAATCCTTTCTGTATCATTCAAGTATGCCAACTTCTGTCCCCACAAAACCGCAACTTTTGGTAACAGCTAGAGATTATTTTTTGCGTGTAGCCAATAGATTAGATAAGTATCATACTTATTCTGCTTAACTACATTCCCGACCATTATGTTTTTCTGATTATTGTTCATTTCTTATCTTGTTGATTTATTTGTTGTAAAGTGTTTCATTACTCCTTTCCGGTTTTGATACTTCACCGCTCACAGAGAAAGTGGAGGATCAATTGCTGTCCATAGGAAATTGAACATATCTTACGGCAATAAAATTCAAATACTCCTAATATCTTTCATCTTTTCTCTTCTCTCACAGCGTCATTGCAATGTAAGAAACAATGAAAGAGTGGAATAGAGTGCTTATGCTTGAGTATAAGCCAGTGGGACTCAATCTTCGTTATAGCTGTCACTCATTCAGTGCTCCTCTTTCATGTGTCTCAAACCTAGAAATTAAGTTATTAGTAGTAGACCACAGGAATGTAGACATTGGACAAAGGATATCAATACTAATAACAGATATATTAGTTTCATCTACCTTTGCATGTTATTCTATTTGATATAGATACATTCCATGGATTTGATCTTTTAGAAACTGTCAACCAAAACTGTCACAGAAACTGTTGACGGTTTCTTCAGTCTTCAAGTTGGCTGGCTGGCTGACTATGTACGTGTGTATCACGCGTTAAGACTGCACCACTGGAGATAGAGGACTGAAATTTTCCACCCATACTTTTTATTATGTCAAGAAAAAACTTCTTCTTTTTTTTTTAATTCCCCTGGAGGGGGGTGCTCGATTTGTAACGTAAGTTCACCCCAAACTGATCCCTTAGTTTGTGTCCAGCAGTATTCACGTTTTTTTATTTTTTATTTGTTGAATTGTTTTTCAATCGGGCCCTGTCACTGACAGTGATGTGTTTTGAGAGTTTGAACCTCATAGTCTGTAGAGGTCAATGGTGTAATACATTTGTTTTATGCTAGCCTAACTTCATGTTATGAAAAGACTATTATAATTCACTCGTAACATATTCTGAATAAAGCATTTTTGCGCCCCGAGGATAGGGGGCGTATATAATATATATATATATATATATATATATATATATATATATATATATATATATATATATATATATATATATGCCATCCCCTCGAAAAGTGGCAGATCTGTTTACGTTGTTATTTCATAAGTGTTGCAATATACATTTGTTGAACAACCGTAACTATTAAATATGGTGGAAGGTTCTATCCTTTTTTATATAAACATGTTTGTTGGTTCGTGTGTTTGTTCGTATGTTCCAGCACTCCTGACCGTACCCTCTTGTCTACAGACTTGAAAACTGGCATCAGTACTCCACTATACCTGTTCTGAAAACCCTTTTTTATTTTTTGGGAAAAAAAAGCTTTTTTGACTCTTTTGGGCCTCATTCTTACGGATGTAATGATAACATCCGTAATTTCCAGAATCTACATTTTTTTTTAAAAATCTTATTTGCGGTGGAAAACGCCTGTGATGTCATGAATAGAATTTATTCTGACCATATTTATTCTTTGATGGGATTTTTTTACATGACTTCGAATTTGGACGCTACGGTTGGTCAATTATCGACTGTGATGACGTGTTTGTTTGCATCCTTGTTTATTTTCTTTAAAAAGAAAAGAAAAGAAAAAAAGATTTCGAGTCGTAAAAGCCACTGGTTGGAATTTGTTAACAGTTATGGAAATGTAGTTGATCCTGCGAAAAAATTAAGATATTTTTTGGTGCAAGAAAGGGTCAAGAATTTAGTCTCGATTCAAAGCTGAGGACAATCACTTTATAGATTGTAATTCTTCATAAGTGTCTTAATCTAAATATGTTACGTTCGTTGAATATTTTTTTCCCAGTCGTTTTAAAACTGCAGGTTTGAATCCAATTTGTCTTTTCAAACGTCCATTGTGTGTGAATTACCCAGTGCCTGTGATAATTGGAACGTAATACGTATTTTACAGATGAGTCACCGGAGACTGTAGGAAGGTCGGTCTTTATTTGCAGTCATGCGAGCAGGTCAAGGAAAATGACCAGTTGAGAATGTGAGATTTGTCGGGGGGGCTCGTGGGATCAGAAGATTTTGTTACTGATCATCGGGGCCCAGGAGTAGAATGCTCGGCTCTAGTTCGGTGAGTCGAGTACAATCCAAAGCTGAATCATACCAAAGACTTTAAAAATGGTACTCAATGCCTCTCTGCTAAGCATTCAGCCCAAGGATTTGGAATCGAGAACCTCTCCCCGAGGCTTGGCGGTTACTACCAAATCATGTTGGATACACCGGTTCAAGTAATATCACCAAAGTTAAGCAAGCCCAGTCACTGCCAAGATGGGTGACCATTAGGGAATACGAGGTGCTGTAAGCAGAAACGAAATCGAAGGACCAAGTTCGAGTTTCGATCGATGCAGTTTACGTTAACTTTGCATAAATGCTATCTGGACAGGCATGAATCCACTTCTCCCCCTCAACCAAGGCAATCCATCTGCAGTGGTTTGGAAACTTTGAAAACGCAAGGATCCTTTCTTTAAAGGAAATATTCTGGTGGGCCTCTGCTTTTAGCATTTAGTTTTTAGACTAATCAATGAACGACAATTATAATAATATTAATAATAATAATAATAATGATGATAATGATGATAAAAATAATATCAATAATGATGATAATGATGATGATAATAATAATGATAATGATAATAATAATGATGATAATAATAATGATAATGATAATGATGATGATAATGATGATGATAATAATAATGATAATAATAATGATAATGATACCTTTAAAAACTATATCAATCATAATGGATTGCGTTTATTTAAATTCTGATTTCCGTATAGAATAATTATATTTTCCGATACCTATATTATGGATGATAATGTTTCTTCGCCACAAGATTCACGATGTCAGGTCTAGAGGGAAGACTGCCACGGAACCCCAACCATTATTTGTTGAACCCCTAGAGGTCCATGGACCCCAGTTCCAGAACCACTGACCTCACGCATTCTGAAAAAAACAAACAAAAATAAAAAAAAACACACGTTTAGCTGTATCCATCGTTTTCTATTCACGCATTCAATTTGTTTATGTTTAATTTGTTCATATTTGATTTGTTTATATCTCGAATTATTCGCTTCTATGATACGTCTGCATCTTTGCATAGACATAAAAAAATTGAGACTTCCGTGTATTTTAACTACACTGAAGCGACCCAATTAGCAAAGAGTGAAACAAGCCCGTACAAAATATATCTATCTAGATAGAAAGGATAAAGATAACTTCAGATAATATATATGTAGGGAATCCAATGCAGTAGCGGCGCTAGATCCGACTGTGTCCACTGCAAATTGTTGAATTTGCACCTACCCTACAAAAAACATTTTAGCGGTTATTTCGGGGCTTTTATTCTGAACCTTACTTTTCCTAATGAAATGCTATTACATTGTTTCTTTGATTGTATTCAAAACAAAATATAAAATACTTTTAGAAAATGAATATAAGCGGAATATAAACACTAAGATCAAAATCGAGGACACAGAACTGGAGAAAGTAGATCACTACGTCTACCTAGGGCAATGAACCTCCATGAGACCCTCAAAAGAAGAAGAAATCAAGCAGCGAATCACACTAGGATGGCAAGCCTTTGGCAGAGCAAGCTCAGCCTTCAAAAATAAGAAGATCCCATTATTCCCCCCCCCCCAAAAAAGGATGTATAACCAATGCATCCTCCCGATAGTCACTTATGGAGCTGAAACATGGGACCTAACCAAGAGATAGATCTGCAAATTGAGAACCATGCAACGTGCACATGGAAGAATTATGCTGGGCCTCACATGGAAAGACCACAAGACAGCACAGTACATCTAGGATAAGACAAGAGTCAGAGACATCATAGAATCCATTAAAAAACTCAAATGGCAGTGGGCAGGCCATGTTGCAAGAATGGCAGACTGCCGATGGACATCGCGACTCACGACATGGGTCCCAGGAGGTCACATGCGCAACCGAGGCCGGCTGAATATTAGAAGGAGGGACCAGCTAGGCAAATTGAGAAAGTACTGACTCCGCGACACCAATGATAGAGAAGTGTGGCAAATCTTGGGGAAGGTCTTTGTCCAACGACAGACGTTGAAAGACATGATGATGATGATGATGATGATATCAAATACAGTCTTGTACTGGAAATTTTCCCGGAATAATGTCTTAGCGACTACCCCAGACTTTTGACAAAAATCGTCCAGTGTCGATGAAAGTCTGAAACTTGTGATCTATTAATTTTTTTTCGAAATAATCTTTGTGTTTGTTATCAATAGGAAAATAGATTGTAGAAGATTATGAATTTATAGTTAGTTATCTGTGTAGACAGTAGATCATCATCATCATCATCATCATCATCATCATCATCATTCTTTTAACATCCGTCGTTGGACATAGACCTTCCTCAGGATTCGCCACAATTCCCAATCATGGGCATCGCGGAGCCAGTATTTCCTGAATCTGTCCAGTTCATCTCTCCATCTTGTGTTCTGTCCGCCTCGGTTTCTTATGTGATCTCTGGGGATCCATATTGTGAGACGTGATGTATATTGGTTGTCTTTCATTCTTGCAACATGGCCTGCCCATTGCCATTTAAGTTTTTTAATAGTTTCTATGATGTAACGAACACCTGTTTTCTTCCTTATATACTGTGCTGTCTTGTGATCTCTCCATGTAAGGTTGAGCATGATTCTCTCATGTGCACGTTGCATACTCCTCAGTTTGCCGTGGTTATTGCTCACACTCTTAAACCAGCAAAGTATGCGAAATTGCATAAGGAAATCCAGCCCAATTTACAGACAAATTTTAAAATTTCACAGAAAATAATTAATTATTATTGGGACGATTTTGATAAAATTTACGTGTATTCAATTTTGAATAAATACTTTTTATGAAAAATTAATTTTGTAAGAAAATCTCGCGAAGTTTTCGTTCAGAAATTTACAACTATCTTTATGTCATTTCCCCGCAATCATAACCAAACTTGAGCCTTCAGAGAAGATATTTGAATTTTGCAATAGAGCATAAAAAGTATGTAGAGTTGTTTTTTGTCGATTTTCAATTTTGCATTTTGGACGATATTTCTAGTTAAAATTTCTGATGCAATCATGATTTTTTTTCTTTGCTTTAGACGTATCAACAGGGATTTGCTAGTTGTTGAATGAAATAAATTATACCGGACTTAAAACTTCCGACTCTTTTCTTTTCTGATGCAAGACTTTTCAAGTAAAGGTCCGACCTTTTAATTTTTTTTGTTTTACAAATTAAGTCTTTTATTGATCATGAATGTCGAATTATATTATAACATATTTTTTTCACGTTTACCTAAATTGTAGAAGTTTCGCTTTTTTCAACTGTTATTATTGGTTGTAATTTCATGGCCCTTTTTGTCTTTTTTGTGGCTTTTTTTACTCTTTTTGACTCTTTTTTGGCTTTTTCGGCCCTATCGACCTGATCATCGAAAATGAATGCAAGTAAATATTACAAACATGAACACACTCATACAGACCCATAGCATACACACATGCATACACATATATACGCACGTAATTGCAAACATACTACATGCATAACACATTCACAGATATCACAGGGCCCTCAAATATATTGCACCCCCAGGGCTCCGGTGGTCCCAGAGCCTCGGCGCCCCTCACAGGTGCGATATCTGTTGGCCCTGTATATTCATATATTCGTATAATAAACAATAAAGCACTGATATTAGTTGCCTATTCAAGAGTTTACACAAAAATAAAACAAGAACAATAATTTCAACGATGCATCCACCATCCTTATGTCCATATCTGTGATTTTTTTTTTCAAATGGATTCCAAATGAAGTAATTGTTGCGTCATTAGTTGTGGTAGTAGAAGCTGGAGGAGGAGGAAAATGAGGATGGCTCATTTGCCACATTTCTCTGTCATGAGCGTCGCAGAACCAGTATCTCCTAAATTTGTCTTGCTCATCTCTCCATCTTGTTTTTTGTCGGCCTCGGTTTCGCATGTATTCTCTGGGGATTCATGTTGTGAGTCGTGATGTCTATTGGTTCTATTTATGTACTGTCCCACCACAGCGGAATTTGACACGAGGTCGGGCTTGACGTGGGGAAAATAGGAGACACCCTTCCCAAAATGGCTCCAGCCGACGCAGCTCCGGTTGAAAAGCGCATCGTAATGGCTAGACAACCTCCGCCACGAAAGCGTCTACCAGTGGACCTGTTCCTTTAGCTGCAATGGAGCAGTGCTGCCCCGGGGTAACAGATTCCTCGCAGCTGGGCCGAGTAATAATGGGAGAGCCCAAGGACGAGTCCAAAGGCTCCCCGATGCGCGTATCAAAGCGCAGTCTCAGTAAAACCTCATTGGCTAACGTGATTGGTTGCTTTTCTTTTCCTCCTCCCCCTCCTCCTCCTGGTAATACTGCTGTAACGGACGCATCGTTGAACTTGCGGTTTTACTTGTAGTAGATGAAAGAATGTATATTTTTAATTTCTTTATTCTTTTATTCTTACGATAACTATTCACCTTCATAAGTGACTCATTTCAAATCTGTTACATTTGTTGAAAAAAACACTCCTTTTTTAAACACCGCCATTTGAATCCAATTGATTTTTTCTGTCGTCTTATTCAATGAATTACCGCTGCGTCTATTTTGACACTGAGTCACGGGAGACTACGTGAAGGTTGATCTTTATCAATACTCTTCTTTTAGAATTGTTAGGATTGTCTTGTTACTGAAGGTTGAGCTCTTTTTGTTAAAAGCTTGCCATCCTAGGTTGGTTCTTTGCTTGATTTCTTCTTCCTTTGTGGATTTCAAGAGACAAACCCGCAAACAGAGAAGCATGCAACGTGAGCATGAGAGAATCATGTTCAACCTCACATGGAGAGATCACAAGACAGCAGATTATATCCGAAAGAAAACGGGGATCAGAGATATCATAGAATCCATTTGAAACCTCAAATGGCAATGGGCTGGTCATGTTGTGAGAATTACAAACAACCGATGGACATCACGACTCACAACATGGTTCCCCAGAGATTCAAGATAGAGAGAATGAGAGAGTGAGATAGGGAAAGGGAACTATATATAAATTTATGTTTGTATTGTAATGTGAAGTGATCCAACAGAATGTCGATGAAAATGACCATTGGAAGGTGAAGAGAAAAACTCAAGAGAAAATAGGTGTTACATCTCAATTTTTTCATTATTTCGTGAGCATTTTTCGTTGCATTTTGACTTGTACTAACCATTTTTTACAGATAAAATATTTGATGCGGTTCACAAAAAATTCTTCCACAAAGCCACCGGCAAGAACGATACTTGTACATTTTTACACCTACCTCACTCTAAAAATTAAATCAGGATTAATCATATGCTTTTACCTAAGGGCCCCAGAATATGTAGCCCCAAATAATTTGATAACAAAGAAGAACACATCAAACAATCCCTCTGTTCATTCTCGAATAAACTAGAAAGCATCCATAGAACCTCTGCTAATGTCTTTGTCTGGGTAAGTAACTGTGGATGGATCCGCCGAAAGATTTAGTCACTTTCTCCGTGGCCCATTAAATGTATTGAATTTTTTTTCATTTTATTTAAACTACATTACTATGTAACATCGAAATATTTCATCAACGTTACAGGGAGTACCCTTCTGTAAAACATCGTAGAAATTTATACAGAATTTTTGAAGATGCTGCGTGAACAGTTATAAACTTTTTACTATACTTAGTGGTATAAAGCATGAACCCGGCTTATAATCTTATCACTTCTACAACGTATTATCCGTCCCACCATAAAATTTTATAGACATTATACAGAACTTTTGGAGATATCGTGTGGTAAAACATGAAGTTTTTGTATCATGTTTTAAGAGCGTATAACTACGACACAGGGGAGGTAACTGTGCATGGATATGCCCCCAAATTTAAACACTTCTTTCACACGTGGACAGACATGAGCGTATTGGTGAATTTATCAAAAAAAATATCTCCTTAGCAAAAACAGTCCTGAGTCCATCCCCAAATTTTACCTCCTCTTTCTCAAACTTAATCCGACTCAGATTTAGCCGACAACTGATTTGCTGCACGCCCATTTGTTGACATCATCTCGCTGACTCATCACGTAGCCGGCTGCGAATTTGAAGCCTTTCTTCAATACTTCATCGTCTACAAAAACACCAATTGACTTTACATTTTCCAAAATTACTGTAATGGGAATATTTTTGCAATGGGTACCTACTTTGAAACTGTACTTTTGTACGACGAACGGAAAATTATCTAATATTATTATGCAGGCTACTCTGGAAGCCATAAAGTAAGAGCCTAAACAGACACCGCCTTAGTTTAAATAATTTGATATGTATTAGCGAGCACACAATGCAGTGCGGGTTGAATTTCAAGTTTTTTGGTTCAGTGGTCCTCAAAAAGCTAATAGAAATAAATAAGATATTAAAAGCAACTGAAGACTCGGACCCCTTTCAGCTCTAGAAAGGAGTAAGACAAGGTGATACCAACTAACCTAAAGTCTTCACGACCTGCCTCGAGATGATATTCTAAAACGTAAATTGAGGAAATAAAAGAATCAGAATATCCGAGCAAATTCAGATTTGAAGACAACATCGTCTTTTTTGTAGAGAACCTCCACAACTTCCAATTAATACTAGGTGAACAGAATGAAGAAAGGAAGAAAGCCGGCCTTCTCATGAACTTCAGCAAAACACAGGCCATGTCGGAAATGATTTCACAACGATCAAAATCGATAACGCAGAAATGGAGAAAGTAGACCATTCTATCTACCAAGGACAACGAATCTCCATGAAATCCTGAAAAGAAACAAAAATTAAGCTAAGAATCCCTAGGATAGCAAAACTTCGGTACAGCAAACTCAACCTTCAACAAAAGGAAAATCCCATTTGTCCGCCAGATAAGAGTATACAACATGTAGCCCCCTGATATTCATCTATGGAGCTGGTAAGAGAAGACCCTCAAACTGAGGACCAAACAAAACTGCACATGAAAGAATGGGGGCTCAACCTCACACGGAGAGATCACAAAGAAGCACAATATATCAGGGAAAGAAACATTAGTCTGAGACATAGAATCCATTTAAAAAAAACAAACTTAAATGACAATGGGCTGGTTATGTTGCAAGAATGGCAGACGATCGATGGACATCATGACTCACAACATAGATCCCCAGAAGCCGGTTGAATACAAGATGGAGAGACGAACTAGACAAGTTCAGAAAGTATTGGTTTCGTGACAACCATAATAGAGAGATGGGGCGAATCCTGGGGAAGGTCTATGTTCAAAAATGGACGATAAAATACTGATGATGATGATGATGATGATTTTGATGCAAAAAAAAAAAATCCTTGCTACACGTTAGTGAATTTATATCGATGAAAGACCATCCTTGTCACTTCTCAATAGTATTAGTTCTCAACTATTGACACACTCCCAGTACATTCCCAGCCACCCCCGGGCACTCCCTCTGACGTTGATGAAATATTTCAATGTTACATAGTTGCACTGTTTGAATAAAATGAAAAAAAAATTTCAATACATTTAATTTTTTAATTCCTATTCATACTATAACAGGGATAGTTTTTGTATTGGAATATTTAATTAATATGTCACAGTAAAAGGCGAAGATCGGTAGAGATGAAAATTACCGACCACTTAACCTTATTTATTAAACGAAAATCTAACTCGATTTGCTCTCAAGTAATATTCAATTACGAACATTTTGAACTAGCCATCAAAGGAGGCGTGAGGTTCTATCCCTCTCTATATGTGCACGTGTTTGTGTTTTACGGTGCTCTTGACTATACCGTTTTGTCTATGGAATTGAAAATTGGTATCAGTACTTCACTAGAACCCTTCTATTTTTTTTTTCTCCAATTTTTGGAAAAGCTTTTCCGACGTTTTGGGGCCTTATTCTGTCAGATAACATCTAGATTCTCCCGAATCTGGATGTTTGTTTTGTTTTTTTTATTTTTTATTTTTTAAAACTCTAATTCGGGTGTTTTCCAGTGGAAAGCGTCAGTGATACATAGATTGAATATGTTCAGATAATATTAAATATTTAATGGAATTTTTTACATGATTTTCAAATTTCGACGTTATGGTTGTTAAAATATTGACTGATAGCGAGTTTTACGTATTTTCAGTAGTGTCCACATTCTCTAAGACGCTTTAAAAAAAAAATAATACCACTTCGACCATTCGTTTTCGTGTGAAGAACGTTAGGCATTGTTATTTTACCTTTCCTTTCCCACTAAGCAAAAAGAGGAATATCTTAGACGACAGGAAGGTACGATTGTCAAAGCAGTAACGACGTAGACAGTGAAATCGATGACAGGTGTTCGAACTTGGTTGAGGCAATTTATGTTCTCTTCTCACTAATGCCCCTAAGAAAAGGCATGAATCGATCTCTTCTCCAGCCAGTTGCGCGTGAAATAACAGAGCAGATTGGGCCCTCAAGCCTTGGGAAGGTAACCAGTCTACGAGAAAGATCACTGATTCCAAACCAGGGAGTGATGCCCCCCTTAAGGTGGTCATTTGACCTCTTTCTGACAGCTCCTGTAGCCAAGCTGATGCTTGACGTATCGCTTCCTACTTTCTTCTGGACTACATCAGAAAGAGAGGGATATTCCGACGACTGAGAATCATGGATCTGCATCCACTTCGCCCAGGCATGCACCGTGGAGAGAACACTCCAGTGTCGTTCCATTGTCTGTAGAAACAGAACGGAAACCCTTCATTCACCTTTGGACGGCAGTTTTACTGTAAAGTGTTAAATGAATTAGACAAGGTTAAATGCATTGTCTCATCAATTTCATACTCTTTCATTTTATATTTTGATTTTTTGCTATTAAAAAGGCTCCGATGAATAAGGAGAGGAGGTTTGAATTATGTACAAAATATACAAAGTTGTGAGGTTATTTTATATGAGCTGAAAATGTTTTGTGACGAAATGTCAAATCAACCAAAAGGTTGAAGAGACATGTTTTCATTATGGTAGAAGCGGGGCAGAATTCCCTTGGGAAAAAAAGATCAATCATAAATAAATAATTACTTAATATATTTCACGTGTGAATAAAAACTGATTCTGTTCAACAACAGTTCAGAGACGATTGAATGCTTTTAGTATTGATGACAATTGAAAATGATGTCATCCCCTCAATGACGTTTTAAATTATCATTGAAGTTTTCCCACAATAAGACCTTCAATTTAGACTAGTTAATACCCGTGGAAAAATCACGAATACATTTGAATTTCTATGAAACTATTTTTTAAGAAAAAATGATAGCAAATTTGTGTCAGTAAAAGAGTCTTCAGTTTCAAATGGTGGAAAGGAGATACTTTTATCTGCAAATTTTTTACCCCTGAGTGAGAGAATCAAGTGATATAGACAAAAAAACAACAAAAAAAAACACACTGATCAATACATAAGTACTTGAATATTCCTTAAAAATGACGATACTATTTATGAATAGATCGACACATAGGGCAATGGCGATATTTTAATGGGTAGTTTATCTCAGATAATTCAAGTATCCTAATTCTGATTTTTTCCAAGTCTTGAGCCAACTCAAGGTGTTTTGAAAGGTGATCAGTCAAAAAGTTTTGAGATTTTTTCCATGACGTAATTTTCATTGAGATATAACAGGGAAGTTAATCATCCAATGAAATCAATGTGCTTACAAACAGAATATAAATTCGCTAATATAGTTTTTACATTGATAGATAAATTGGAATTTATTTTAAATATTTTGTTAACACCCGTGAAAAAAATCACGTATGTATAGGATTCTTGCAAACTGAGAAGTATGCAACGTGCACATGAGAGAATCATCCTCAACCTTACGTGGAGAGATCACAAGACCGCACAGTATATAAGGAAGAAAACAAGTGTCCGTGACATCATAGAAACTATTGAAAAACTCTAATGGTAATGGGCAGGCCATGTTGCAAGAATGAAAGACAATTGATGGACATCACATCTCACAACATGGATCCCCAGAGATCAAATGAGAACCCGAGGCTGACAGAACACAAGATGGAGAGATGAACTGGACAGATTCAGGAAATACTGGCTCTGCGACGCCCATGATAGAGAATTGTGGCGAATCCTGGGTAAGGTCTATGTCCAACGACAGACGTTGAAAGACTGATGATGATGATGATGATGATGATAACGACGATGATGATGACGATGATAAGATTCGCCCGCAATCCAAAAGTAGAACATTCCCATAAAAGCCTTCCTTAAGTCGAAATGTTGTTAAGCGAAGATTAAATTACCATTGACTAATGTTATAAAAAAGATTGAGTATTCTCAGACCCAAAATTGTGTAGATGGTATTTCAGGGTGAGCCATCGGAGGTTATAGTGAGGGAAGGTTCTGGAAAATCACGAATAGAAGAGAGGGTGCGTACCACCTCTCTAACAGCTCGTTGCAAAATTCAAGCTGAACATGACTTTCGCTGACCGCCTTTTTTTCGAAAAGTGGGAAAATGGCGTAAATCGAACTTTTGAAAGAGAATTCTGCCTGCATTTGAATTTTATCCGATGAATTTTTTTAATAAACTTGAAAACCCTTATCATTCAATGGTGAATCTTCAAGAAGCTTTAAAACTGTAAATGAAATTTCATAAAAATAAAATCATCAACTCTGTTGATCACTGATAAAACGTAATGCAGCTTTATTTAAACCATTTCGGTACTTGTGAGTAAGGATTTTATACACGTTTAAATTCGTTAAAATTTGATTGATTTTCTTTTAGAAATAGTTGGAACATATCTTAGTGACTATTTTCTTACGCATGAAAAGTTTACATTTTTTTCCACACTCGAGTATGTTACTACCCTGCAATTTTGACCCTGATCTTTAGGTAAAGAAAAGAGAGGGAAAAAATCGTGTGTATATACCGAAAAATAATTTTTAAAAAAATAGGTTAATGTTTAACTCCACAATATTTCTCAAGTTTCATACATTCTTATCACTTTATTGTTGAATACATATACGGAGATGCCCATTAAATGAGTAGATAAATAATTTTTCCCTGGATATATTGTCTTGTATGTTTTTAAAAAAAAATTGTCTTAAATTATTGCATACTGAATTTTCCTTTTGATCGTCTGTTTCAGTCATTTTAAAACGCCTTTCTTTCGCTAGTAATCTTCACGTTGTTCATTTCTTCTTCCCTCTAGGTCTGATGTATTATCCGTTGCAGTTGACTCTCTCTGTCTCTCGACACACTCCCTTATAATCAATGCTTCTCACAACATTCACTCGCTTTAAATCGCTTGCAATATTACGACTTGAAAACCAAGAAATTAACAATGTTCATTACGTGACATTTGTACATATCTTATCATTATACGCATGTATATAAATTTTCTTATCAACAAACTATTTCTACTATGTTTACATTTCAATACAATTTCTTCAGATCTCATGTAATTTTAATTAATTCAAAATGATGGATAGCGTAGGTCCCATTAGGGTCTTAATCTGAGGAGAGGGCTGGCGTTACTGATCGGTCTCCTCCTAAGGAAGATTAACGGAATCAACACGGGAAGCTTTCTATATGACCCCGGTTGATCCAGTCACCTGATATTCTTGGACACGTCAACCATCTAGGTACTTATCTCGCAGGACGTTGCTCAACTTTGTTGCACGAGAACCAACTTGTCATATGCAATTTGGCCTTAAAATGAACTATTAAAACGAAATATAAAGAGTGTGAAATACTAGAGTGTTCCTTTTGGATAGTCTGGTAATGGAAATGTCTCTTGTATTAAGTTATTCTAGTAACTTGAATATGGTATGTTGAAAGTTCACTTGCATGGTTCAAATTGTGAAAAAGCATAAGTGTACGAAAGTGCGTTTGTTTTGACAGGTGTAGTCTCTAGTAGGAAAACTGAAAACGTACTATTATTACTAAATTTGATTACCGGTTGCCCTTTGTGTTAAAAAAGTAGGCTCCGATGAAGAGTTTTCTGAAATGTTAAACAGTAACTTTGATTGGTCCAAAAAGATTATCAAGGATTTTATCATTGCTCAATTCTAGTCTCAAAAATACCAAGTGGCAACCACGGTTGAGAGCTGATAAGCAAGCTAATTGAACAGACTATGACTATAATATGTTTATCTATTCAGACTTGTGTTCTTATCTTAATCGTTATACTAACAACGTTTCGGCCAATGTATTCTCTAGCCCTCTTCAGGTGTCAGTTGTATTTAGCAACCTTCATCATCAGTCTTTTAACGTCCGTCGTTGGACATATACTTTCCCCAGGATTCGCCACAATTCCCTATCATGAGCATTGCGGAGCCAGTATTTCCTGAATCTATTCAGTTCATCTCTCCATCTTGGGTTCTGTCGGCCTAGGTTTCTAATGTGATCTCTGGGGATCCATGTTGTGAGATGTGATGTCCATCGGTTATCTTTCATTCTTGCAACATGGCCTGCCCATTACCATTTGAGTTTTTTTATTGATGTCTCTGACTTCCGTTTTCTTTCTGATATACTATGCTGTCTTGTGATCTCTTCACGTAAGGTTGAGCATGATTCTCTCATGTGTACGTTGCATACTTCTCAGTTTGCAGGCCTGTCTCTTGGTTAGGTTACATGTTTCAGCCCCATAGGTGACTATTGGGACAATGCATTGGTTGTATACTCTTCTTTTTAGAATTATTGGGATCATCTGGCTCTTTAAAGTTGAGCTTGCTCTGCCGAAGGCTTGCCATCCCAAAGTGATTCATCGCTTGATTTCCTCCTCTTTTGAGGGTAACCTTCTCGAGATACCAAATCAAACCTTTTACTCACGCTACGGATGCACATTTTTGTCCTTACTCTGCTGTCCATGCTAAGGACTATTAGAAACTGTCAACCAAAACTGTAATCTTAACTATCAACATAAGTTTCTTCAGTTTTTAAATAGGTCTGGCTGGTTGGCTATCCATGTATCGTGCGTACAGGCCATGTCAATGGAGCGAGAGGACTGGAAATACATACATTTACTCATTATGTTTTGAAAATTGCTTTGTTTTGTTGTTGTTAGCCCTCCACAAAGCGTTTTTTTGTACGGGAGATTCAATTTTCACGATTAACTTCAAGTTCTATCAGGAAAAGTATTCAACTAATTGATTGATTCAAAAAAATAGCCTACCTAGGGCAACAGAGCCTTGGACTCATTCGAAGTATTCGTGTGAGGACGCCATACACTCATCTTAGTTTCCCTTTCTCTTTTCAAGACCGTCTGCAAATCCTTCTAAAGTGACCGCCAACAGATATTCAGTTTATGATCTGATAGACTAGGATATTGCAATATTTTCTTGAAAGAAACCCCCAAAAAACTGCACCAGACTCGGAGAAAAGGCTAGATCAGTCATTGTGAATGAGACGGTTACATACTACACAAGCTCCCTCAACGGTGTCTCAGTGTCGACTGAGCACTATTTATTTACTGTCCCACCACAGCAAAATATGACACAAGGTCGGGGCTTAACGTGGGGAAAAAAAGGAGCCCTCCTTCCAAAAACGGCTCCTGCCGACGCGGCTTCGATTTGCTAAGCAACCAAAGCAACCTCTGCCACGAAAGCGTCCACTTGGGAACCTGCTCCGTTAAGTGCAATGGAGCAGTGCTGCCCCGGGGAAACTGACCCCCTGCAGCTGGGCCGAGTTATAATAGGAGAGCCCAAGGACGAGTCCTAAGGCTCCCCGATGCGCGTAGCAAGGCGCAGCCTCAGTAAAACCTCATTGGCTAACGCTTTGCACCGGTGCACTCAGTCTTTGAGCTCAACCACAACCCAATCTCCGGCCCATTCGATGGGCAAGTATCAGTAGCTACGCCCTGGTCTCTGCCGTGGAACAGATACTACACTTTGATCCCGAAGAAAGGCCAGAAAAAGGGCCTATTTATGTACTGTCCCACCACAGCGGAATTTGACACGAGGTCGGGCTTGACGTGGGGAAAATAGGAGACACCCTTCCCAAAATGGCTCCAGCCGACGCAGTTACCGTTGAAAAGCTTATCGTAATGGCTAGACAACGTCACCTGCGAAAGCATCCACCAGGGGACCTGCTCCTTTAAGTACAATGGAGCAGTGCTGCCCCGGAGAAACTGAGACCCCGCAGCTGGGCCGAGTAATAATGGGAGAGCCTAGGGACGAGTCCAAAGGCTCCCCAATGCGCTTAGCAACCGCAGCCTCAGTCAAACCTCATTGGCTAACGCTTGCACCGGCGCACTCGGTCTTTGACACACACCCTCTCCGGCCCATTCGGCAGGCAAGTGTCAGTACCTGCTCCTCGGTCTCTGCCGTGGAACAGATATCACACCTTGAAGAAAAGGGCCAGAAAAAAGACGGGGGCTGAGCAGCTTCATAGCAGAGAGCCTATTCACATATGCACAGGAAAATCCTTTCTGATTGGTTACTAAGTTATATCAAAGCTGCATCTGGTTCTTGAGATATTCAAAATGGCTGACCTTGTAGCTGCGCGCAGAGAATGTAACGAGGTGTGTCCAAGAGTTTTTTTTTGATAGAGCAGTGTATCGAAATATACAAGCCAATTTATAGAATAGCTTGATTTTATTGTCCATCTGTGGGTGAATGTAGTATGGCATGTTAAAAGGGTTGTAGCAGATGATAACGGGATGGATAGACCCCAAATGACCTTTTTTTGTTAATTCAAATGAATAAGCGTTCCATTGATATTTTATTTATTTCTCATTTCGTACCATATGCCACAGGAAGAATTGAATTACTAAAAGTTTAAAGTATTTGTAGTAATAGATAAAATAAGCTGGAAAGACACCATGTTCTTTTGACTCTTTTATGTCAACTGCAAAGATTTCTTTTAAAATAACAAGAAAAAAAAAACCCAAAGATTTTAACCTTCGATTGGATTTTTTTAAAGACTTGGGACAGGATTATCTTAGGTTTTGTTAACTGTATTCTATAATAAACCGAAAATTTCAATCATTATTCTGAAGTGCGTACGAAACGGCGGGATTCGTTAGATTCCGTAAAGTTCTTGTTCGGTTGATATTTTGTCTTGTATTCAGCAGCTTTGTACTGCCTTATAAAATCACTATCGGAGACTGCATTTAACCATCGTTCTCTGGAGAGAGTAATGACTGGTTGATGTTTTAAACGTTTATTCGACTTAAATACACGATCGCTTACGTTCATTTGAAGAGAACAAATTGCTCCAACCAAGTGATGTCCAAAAATAAACAACAACAGCCGCCATAGATACAGACTCGTTCACTAATTCTAAATCATGATAAATAATCACAGATGTAAATATTTATACAGAAAATTACTCATGAAACAAATTGTTACACGTACACGGCCATCAAGTTTCTCATTCGGTCAAGGTTTTTCATTAGTCTCTTCCAAAAGCTAATATTTTAAAGTACGAAGCTTAAAAGAAGAACCTTAAGTTCAACTATGCATCCGCCTTTCCGTGTTAGTTATGAGGAAGGAAGGAAGGAAGGAAGGAAGGGAAGATGTTGACAGATTTGGTTGACGGTTCCCAATTAGAAATTTAGGACATTTTGGAGCTCTCCTGTCACCCTCCATCAAGATTGAATTTCCATAATCAGTAGGAATTAATAGTAGAGTTGGCTGATTTGTAACCCCGGGAAAACTATTCATTAGAAGTGGTTTTTTTTTTTATCCTCAATATAAGTACTTTGAAGGGAAATATGTGGATCCATTTTTTTTCTCTGTATATTTATCAAAATGATGTCCAAATGCTCATAGTACTCGTTACTCGTTCATTATTCTTTCAATATATATATTGCTGTCTGTGGGTGATACAATTATTAGTTATTATTATAATTAACGCTCCTTTCTTCAGGGTTGAGCACTCTTTAAGTGGGACAACTTGTCCATTATAAGCTATATAGCAATGCTCTTCCAAATCTGGAATGGAGCACTCTGATGGATAGGGAAATTGTGCATAAGTAAATATATCGCTTAAATTCTGTCCTCCTGACTGTCCAGTACTGCGTGGGCATGGGGTAAAATGCCAGCCCCTGGTTTCGAAGCAAAGGTTTCGATTCTACATCGCAGCACTGGGTGGGTCATTGGATCGTGTTTCGCCACACTAAAGAGATGTAATACAACAAAACAGCTGTCTGTAGATTACACAATTATTTATATATATGTGTGTGTGTGTGTGTGTGTGTGTGTATGTATCACACGTGCAGGCTGCACCAATCATGCTTGAGGGCTCAATATTTTTCAATGGTTTTATTGTATCAAGTATGCTTGGTAATATAACAAAATTCTACCACAGTCTGACCATTGGAAAGATATAATCTTAAAGATGGAGTCCAGATTGACTGCCAGTTCAGTTAGCTCTATGAAAAAATACCCTATCCCCTTTAAAATCACAACAAAAAGTTTTTGTAGTAGTATCAGGTGCGCTCAATGACATACTAAAAGTCTATCAAATTCTGACCACTTGGACACCATCTTGAAAATAATACACATTGGGCAAAAGATAAAATTCGTGACATTTTTTTTTCAAGTTCTTATTTCAAAGATTAATAAAAACCTTACTTCTCATCTGTATCAAAAAAAGTTATCTCTAGATCCCTGTAGATCTTAATACCGGCCCACACTATGCGTCAAATTCATTTCATTCGTGCTAGGGGTTAAGGTTTGGTTTTCGTTGTTGAGACCAACGAAAGAGACTCAGCAAGAAAGAGAAAATACAGCTTATTTAGAAACCGTCATTCAAAATTGTCAACATAGGTTTCTTCAGTTTTCGAGTTAGTTTGGCTAACTGGGTATTATGTACGTATCCCGTGCACAGTAGAGGACTGAAATTTTCAACGACCAGTCATTAAGTCGAGGAAAGACTTTCTTTTTCTTCAAAATCTGTCCCAAAGTTTTTGGTCAGGCTTTCAATTTACAATTTAATCTTATGCTAAGTTGGGTCCTGAGTTTGTACCCAGCAATGTTCACCATTGTTTTTTTGAGAATTTTAGAGTAAAAAAAAATGAAAAAAAATAAGGTGAGAGAAGAGACATCCATTGACCACCTATTTTATTACATCTTAATTTGATCCCCCCTCCCCCAACAACATAGCATGCAGCCAAAAGACATTGGTCATGTGACAGTCTCTGTTGACTGACAGACAAACCAGACGCACCTTCTTTTTCCTTTTTAGGCTTCTGTACTTCAAAACTATGGGCGTTAGCTCTTGGTTAGGACCAACGAAATAAGCCTCTTGCCTTTCTACGCCTACACAGGTGACACACTGGTTTTTCTCAATCAGTTATAGGTGTCTTTAGACTGCTAACGAACCATTAATAAATTCTACTTCATTATGCTTCACTCAATTATGTCTGCTTCCGTCAATTACGACTCTTCCACACTTCAAGCGTTGACTCATTCACAAAAGGGGACATAATCATGACTGCTTCCGGATTAGAAGTCCCGAAACACGTCGCTTATACCCATTTGGCCAGCTCTTCCCAAGCTGTGCGCTTCAACCTTATGTCTATTCTTTCGTTATTCGTCTCCTATATCATGTTAATCTATATGCTTGGTCTTCTGACGAGGTTATTAGAGCATAACATTTGTACTGATTCTTTCAATCATCTTATCTTATGTGTGTGTTTCTCAGCTTACAATCGAATAGCAATATTGTATGTTTTTTTTTTAATACGATTCTTGGGATCGGGGGTCCTGTCAAAAGACCTAGTTACATCTCAAATATGTGAATTTGATATCGTCCCACAAATTATTTGAACATCTTCATATTTCACATCACAAGTGCGTTGTTGCGTAACAGTGACGGGCAAGCTAAACTGGATCAGCAAATCGGGTTCCAGTTTCAACCGAGACTACTTAAGTTCATTTCATGCCAATGCTCTTGGGAAAGGCATGGATCCCCTTCTCCCCCAGCTACGGGTAAATAGCGTGGCAGTTGGAGCCCTTTGGCCTTGTAAGTCAATCCATCCAAGAGAAGATCACTCTTGCAGAAAAAAAAAACAAAAAAAAACTACAGCTTGTCAGTTTTCATAGCTGGTCCAAAGCATCCTATGTTTTCAGCCCTTTCAAGGTACATGTTGCATTCAATAACTGTTGGGAATTATACAGTATGTCTGAGGGGTATCTTGCTACCTTTCCCAGGGGAACAAAGATGTTCTTCTCATAAAAAAGGAAGAAACAAGCCCAGCAACTGCAGTGTCACACAATGTCAATCCCAACTTGGATGGGAGTTTGACAAAATCAAAACGAATGATTTTTTGCTATTTTGTAAACCCTCAGAAGTCTTGCAAGGTTTTGAAATTTGCCATACAAGGAGTTAATATCGACCTACTCTTAATACCAACCTCCCAACGTTTGGGGATTTTGAGGACTTGAAATATTTAAATAAGATTGATTTATTCGAGATGCCAGTCTATGGGGTCTTATCTAACGGGGGTGATTAGATGTCTACGTTCACAACAATTAACAGTGATCGCTTGCTTTAATCCATTCAACGGAAATCGTCAAGTATTAATATTTCCCCTCTTTAAAGTTAAGGGTTGCAGTATTACAAAATGTAACATTAGAAAATTGAATTTATTGTCTCAAGCTACTAATCATATACTGTATTTATATTTATATGTTTTCTTGGGAGTTTTTACCTAAATTTATGAAATCACATAAAAAAATATATAGGGTAACCCTAAAATTGGTATAATTTAGTATGGGTAATATCGGCACCATATATGTTCTTTAAAAACGATATTGTGGAGTTGGGTAAAAGCTCTCTGGAATAAATATCAAGATAAAAGTAGTACCCATGTACCTAATTTAAGTCAATTAATTTAATTTTTCAAAAACAACCTCTATCTTTAGTTCATAAAAATAAAGATGTTTGTTTAAACTAAAGGCTAACTGACAAATGACTGAAATGGACTTGGGCCAAACGTCAGACAAGAGGTAATTTCTGATTGAATAAGTGAAATAAGTGAAATAACGCTTTACATCCGATAGTCACCTATGGAGCTGAAACATGGAGCCTTACCAAGAGACTGACCCTCGAAACGAGAACCATGCAACGTGCACGTGAAAGGATCATGTTCAACCTCACATTGAGAGATCATAAGATAGCACAATCATCCGGTTTGATGTAGTGGTCTACCTTTTTTTAGCTGCCGTCAATGAATCGTTATAAAATGAAATTGTATAATCGTCTAACTGCATGGGAAATGGTGATTTTTGGAGTATAGCAATAAGTACACTCCTGACACAAACCACCATTCAATGGTATTGCAAAGGAGCCATAACTTCTGTCGAATCCTGATGCATAACTGTTCAGATAAATTCTTTGATAGAGTTTCAACTTTGAATATAATAGCGTATTATCTTTCTGGGATTGAAAATTAGCTCTGGATAAAAAGCTTTTAAAAAAGTTTCAGTAAAAAAAATACCTTACTGAATATTTTTTTTTTCTTTCGTCGTGGATTGATCTTTTGAGGAGGGATGCAAGTAAAATAAACCAAGGGGCGAATTGCTTTGTGTTCAGGCTGGGGCCCGGATAAAATCCCCACACTTCAAATGCAAATCCGGACAAACCCCACTGATAAGATTAAAACTTGACTAAAACCTCAGTGAATACATGGGACAATGTAAAACAAAATGATTTGAATGGCATTACCTGAGGTTATGGAAATTTGAGTACAGAAGATTACGTCAGCGTTTTCAATCACAACAGCTTTGGTCGTTGTTCCAAGACCTTCACGTTATCGTATTTGAAAATAATTTCTGATTTTTAATATCTGGACGTATTTGTCGACCAGGCGTTGATAATGACCTGATAAGCCGAAATAAATTCGTTGCTTAAAAAGTATATAAATTAGGGACAGTTTAATGTTGCTAATTTGAAGTTGTTTTTTTTAAATTTTAGTTCTGTATGGTATTATTTTTTAATTTTTGTATGGCTTTAAAAATACAAATTTAGAATACGAGACCCTGTAAAGATCATCTATGCCGTCACCACTCACTGATATTTTGTTGATTGAATTTTGTCATGTTTTGATCTAACTAAAGGGGTTTTGTCTGGCTTAGCTCACGTGTGTGAGTGTTTTGCCTTTGGAGTTATCCCCTATGAGTTTTGTCCTGCACCTGTTCAGATCATACAAGTAACAGTAAATACAAATAGCTTTAAAAGAATCCACAAAAATACCCCATAGATACATATTGTGATAATTTGAATTATCAAAGAGTAAAAAAAAAACAAGAAAAATAGCCAACTATCTCATGAGTAAAAGTCTGTTCTGAAAAATCCTGTAAATCAATTGTAACGCAAAACATTTCTTTGGATGATGGATCATAAAGATTATTTTCAGTTTTTTCTATTTTTATTTACTTTTTTTTTTATCCATGAAATATCTATAAATTAGGGAATAATAAAGTTATACAGTTTATGAAAATATAAAGGTGGATACTGTTTGTGAGGTATTAAGCGCATAATAGAATTATACTGTTTATAACAAATACAGGTGGGCATGTGGAACTGTAAACCTATAATAGAATTATACTGTATATGAAAATATAAAGGTGGGTACTGCTTGTGAGGCATTAAGCATATAATAAAACTATACTGTATATGATGATATAAAAGTGGCTACTGCGTGTGAGACAATAAGCCTATAATAGAATTATACTGTATATAACAAATACAGGTGGGAACTGCTTAGAGGCATTGAGCGTATAATAAAATTAAACCGTATATAACAAATACAGGGGGACACTGCTTGTGAGACTGTAAGCTTTTTATAGAATTATACTGTATATGACAATATAAAGGTAGCTATTTTGTGTGAGACAATAAGCCTGAAGTAGAATTATTCTGTATATGAAAATATAAAGGTGGGTACTGCGTGTGAGGCATTAGGTCTAATCTGTACCCTCCTCACAAATTGTTGTATTAATGATGGAAAAAAATTAACTTGTCATTGCTTATTTGGTGAAATAAAATGTATTCTCTTTTATTCTATCATCAAAAACGTATTTATTTTCACAAGCTTCATCACAACGATCATCAGCCTTTTAGAGTCCGTCGTTGGACATCGACCCTGCCTTAGATTCGCCAGATCTCTCTATCATGGGCGTCGCAGGGCCAATATTTTCTGAACTTGTCTAGTTCATTACGCTATCTTTTTTTTGCCGATCACAGTTTCATCATATGAACCAAGTATGATGAATTCCTATATCTAATTATATATTTACTGGGTCGCTATATATATATATATATATATATATATATATATATATATTGTGCCATCTACAGACAGCTGTTTCGTTGTATTACAACTCTTCAGTGTGGCTCTAGACTATCCATTATCCCATACCACGTGGCAGGACTGAAACCTTAGCTTCAGAGCCGGAGGCTGGTATCCTCTCTCTACTCCACGGAACTGGACGGTCAGTGGGGTTGAATTTAAGTGATATATTTATTTATCGTATATATTCCTCATCCACCAGAGTGCTCCATTATATGTTTATATATATATATATATGTATATTATCATTAGAGTGAATGAAAGGTTTGTCGCTTTTGTTTGATAATCCTACACATGATGTTACAGGTTACATAAAGACCTGGTATCTAACAGCAATTGAAGATCAGAGTGTTTGTGTGTATGTACCGCAATTACTCGACAACTCGTCCTTGTACGTAGTTTACATTCGTAAGATTTAGCCGTTACACAAGGCATTGTAGTGTCGAGTTCGAAGGGTTATTTTTTATCGGCTGTTCTCAAGAAACCTGGTGAAAATGAATTAAATATACAGATAATACATATTAATCCAAAATTAGATGTTGAATATCCAAACTGACATCAGATCTAGATGTAGATATATGATACCTAAACAGGCAACCATGGCAAGAAGTGACCGACCTACTTCGAAACTGTAGTTTTGTACTACGAACGGAAAATTATCTAATATTATTATGCAGGCTGCTCCGGACGCCCTAAAGTAAGAGCCTAGACAGACACCGCCTTAGTTAAAATAATTTGATATGTATTAGCCAGTACACTACGCAGTACGGGTTGAATTTCAAGTTTTTGGATCAGTGATTCTCGAAAAAGCTAATAAAAATAAATAAGAAATTGAAAGCAACCGATCTTTCTATGAATTACCTCCCTTAGCTTTCGCTCTTTAGAACACGAAAATCAAAAACATTAATTAAGTGGATCAATGGAGTCAGTCATCAGTAGCCATCACTAAAAAGAAACAAAACTCTTCTGTTGTGTAAATAGCACATCCATCCATTGGGTGGGAAATTAGGTGCAAGTCCTGGCTAAAATGTGTTGCTTGTTCACGAGTATTTAATTCGAGATTATTTTACGTGACAATTATCGCAGGCCTCACCGTACACAATAAAGTCCAACCTCTTCCAAACTTCCAGCTTCGGAACAGTCATTGCACTGGTGAATCGGATAAGTATTTGTAATGGTATAGACTCACTCACGAGTTTTATGTGGGAATTATTGCAGAATTTCTCACAGATTTGAGATTTTTTGATTCTGCATGTTTTTTATGGGTTGTAATCATTCAGCCGTTCACTGAAAAATTCAAATCGCCCACCAGTGGGCGATGACACCCACACTTAAAGTACTGAAAGGCGACAAACGCTGCAAGAATTTTAATTTCAATGTGTTTTTCAGAACGTAAAGAAAACATTATAAGTCTTAGCACAAAGAACTAAACAACGGAGGCCTGTTCAAGAATGTACTTAAAATTTAAAATGATGTACACGACTTGAAAAACAGGTTGGGATAATTATTGTAAAATCTATCTTTCTATCTATCAATCTATTTGTCTTTCTATCTATCCATGTCAGCTCATGCCTATCAAAAAATCTGCTCATATTTATCTATCTATCTATCTATCTATCTATCTATCTGTCTGTCTGTCTACTCATATCTGTCTAACCATTTGCTCATTATCTATCTATTTATCTATGCCTACTTATATCTATCTATCTATCTATCTATCTATCTATCTGTCTGTCTAACCATTTGCTCATTATCTATCTATCTATCTATCTATCTATCTATCTATCTATCTATCTCAATCTGTTCATATGTATGTATGTATGTATGTATCTATCTATCTATCTATCTATCTATCGATCTATCTATCTATCTATCTATCCCTGCTCATATCTATCTATTCATCTCGGTCTTTCTATCTATCTATCTATCTATCTATCTATCTATCTATCTATCTATCTATCTATCTATCTATGTCTGCTTCTATCTATCTATCTATCTATTTATCTATCTATTTATCTATCTATCTATCTATCTATCTATCTATCTATCTATCTATCTATCTATCTATCTATCTATCTGTCCGTTCATATCTATCTATCTATTTATCTCTCCATCTGTCTGCTCATATCTATCTATCTCTATCCATCTATCAATCAATCAATCTATCTATCTATCTATCTATCTATCTATCAATCTATCAGTCTGCTCATATCTCTCCTCATATATATCTATCTTTGCATCTATCTATCTATCTATCTCTATACATTTCAAAAAATATTGCAATAACTGAACTTCAATGTGCCATTTAGAACGTGAGGAAATTGTAGGACAAAGAATCAAAGAAAAGGGATATGCGCAAAAGTACTTGAATTTTCAAAGTGCGCATACGACTTGAAAAACAGGTGGGCATAATGTTTCTTTTAAAAAAACCTTTCATGAAAAACACAGACAGGTTTTGCTATATCCAGAACGAAAGCAACACACAAATAACATTCTTTGGAATGTGAACACCTTAAAAGGTGTTTTCCTTTTTAAATTCAAAAATATGTTAAAACATTGTTCACTCAATCATACAAAGACAGGTTCGTGCATAAAAGCATTCAAAGAAATTCATGGGAAATGATTTTTAAATTGAGATTGAGCAATAATTCAGCTAAAGGAGTGTCCGTTCCAAAGGTGTATGTCTAGAAGGGGTCGAAATTCATAATGTGTGGAGCAGCCTGCATAATAATCATGTAAAATAATTTTCTGATCGTCGTAGGAGAGTAGAGTATCCAAGTATGTCGGTCACTTCTCTCCTGTCTTGCATGTTTAGATATTGTATATCTAGATTTAGATCAGTCGTTGATTTAGATATTTGATATCTAATTTTAGATAAAGATCTTTAATCTGTATATTTTAATTCATTTTCATCGGATTTCCCGAGAACCACCGACAAGAAAGAAAAATTGACTTGGGTGACGACTAATATATCTGGTGAATGTAAACTTCGTACAATGACCAGATGTCGATGTAATTGCAGTGTACACACACACATACATATATATAAATGCACACACACACAAACAAATACACACACGCACACACAGATTTCTTCTAGTATCATCATCATCATCATCATCATCATCATCATCTGTCTTTTAGCGTCCGTCGTTGGACATAGACCTTCCCCAGGATTTGCCACACTTCCCTATCTTAGGAGTCACGGAGCCAGTACTTCCTGAACTTGTCTAGCTCGTCTCTCCATCTAATATTCTACCAGCCTCGGTTGCGCATGTGATCTTGGGGGATCCATGTTGTGAGTCATGATGTCCATCGGTTGTCTGCCATTCTTACAACATGGCCAGCCCACTGCCATTTGAGATTTTTAATGGATTCTCTGATGTCCTTAACTCTTGTCTTTTCTCGGATGTACTGTGCTGTCTTGTGGTCTCTCCATGTGGGGCCCACTCTCCTAGTATAGTTAGAAACTAACTCTTTATGTAACCTATAATACAACTTTAATAATTACATATATACAGACATAGTAAATACTAAAAGCGCATATAGAAATGTATTGGAAATGGTTTTACTAAAGAAATGCGTTACACATTATCATAAATGCATTGCAAATTATTTTAGAAGTGATCCTTTGTATATCCTTCGGGTAAGATTTATTTAAAAAAAACCCTGAAACTTTCACTCACTCAAAAGGGGCATTTATTTGCTACAACCAATGGCCCATTTTTATTGATTGAATATCGTTTCGATGTCTGTGGCTGTACGGAGATTTCTTTGGCAACTTGTGCGTGAGTGTTTTCAAAGTGGCTAGGCACAGGGGCGATCCTACTTGCTTTTACAGTGTTCTTGCGCAGCTGCAACACCGTACCCGATGAGGATTGAGGTTTGGTGTTGCTGCGTACAGAGGTCCAGTATTTGTCCTGTGGCCTTAAAAAAATTTTCAAGAGGTAGCATCTCCTGATCGCATTAGAAAAAGGTGGGATTCGGGTCGCCCTAACGCCTTCACGACATTAGTTGCGGGGGCTAGAGCAATCTTTGGAATAGCCCTTATGCGGGACCATTGTGTCACATCCTGCTTCCGCAAGGAAATAAGATAAATACAGATCCAATTCTCTCGACCTCTACGGTCGTTTTCCCATGATATGATGAGAAGTCACAACTGGAGTTTTGCGGGGCCGTAGAAGTTTCTAGAAGGGATACGGGGTTTACCACCATTCTGCCCTAGGGGTTCGTCTCCAGTTTTTTTTTGCGGGGGGGACTTGGGTGACTTTCTTTTAGTTGGACTGCCTTACGGGGCTAGAGGGCTCAGTATATCTCAGCTGAGAATAAAGTTATTAATCGGACAAACAACTTTCAGAATCTACACATTTTTACCAACAAGAAACAAATTCATTTATTTCGGAAGCATAGAATTCAGGGGTCCAGGAACCAATGAATTCTTAGAAAACGTTTCAAATTGTTACCTGATTGTTGGATACCCCCCCCCCCCGGCAAGAAATTGTCGAAATGCTTGAAAAAGTGGTAGTCGGTCAGAGAGAGGACTGACGAGTAAGCTAAGAAAAAGAGAGAGAGAGAGAGGGAGAGAGAGAGGTTCGTAGCCTAGTTCGTTCAATTTCTATAGGATCATTCGCGTAACATGATGAGCTTTTTTTCGCTTTTCAGATTTGTGCAAATGTCGAATAATTGTTAGAGGATAAGTTTTGATGGGGACCACCATCTTTCGAGTCATTTTGCGTGGGTCCACCCCAATAATGGCCTTCAATTCAATGTTGTCAATCACAGAAGGACATCCACATCTTCAGGGCTCTCGTCTCCGTTTTTAAGTCTTTGGAACCAATGTTGAGCTGTACGTTCGCTACTGATCCCCTGGCTAAATACCTGTTTGATATTGCAGCAGTTTCCGCTGATTTACGTCCCGTTTTCAAAACATTGTTCGAATTTGCCTATTTTCTTTTTTTTTGATTTGACAGCCGCAAATAATCCAGGCTAAACAGCGAAAAGGAAACGTTCAGCTCGAATAAATACAATGAAATTTGTGCTTTAAAATGATATATTTTATAAAGATGGTTGAATAATAGTTTATCCCGAAAATGAGCCTTAATGTGTAAAATAACAAAAACTGCGATTATTTCTGTACCAACTTGATATTCACTCACCTAAACCGTTTGCCATTGAAAAATAGGCGTGGAAAGCAATTAATTCTGTTGTTAATTCCCTTTTAATAGAATTAGCGAATAATTACTTAGAAAATGTATGTAATACCAACGTCAATTAAATAGTGGAGGTACAAAGTGGCCAAACTGTTATGACACGTAAAATTGAATCGGCGAACTGAATTCACTTTCAGATTGAGGTCCTTTGTGATGACTCCCTAATAATGCCATTGGAAAAGTCATGAATCTACATTCAGGTCCCCAGCTATGGGGTGAAACATTTGGACAGAGGGGACTGTTTAGACCTTTAAGGCAGTCCATATAAGGGAGAGCTACACTGAAGAAAAAAACCAACAACCTTCAGCTGGGCAGTCGCCCAGATCGTCTTGTCCCATCGAGCTACCGGGAAAGGTCACCGAGCCTAATAAGTGAACTCCGTGCGCGTTAGTTAATAAACTTTAAAAATAACAACCAGCATGTGAAGTGGGGGTGATGGTCCATCGCTGAACCCCACAAGCTAGGAATAAACCATCAAAATGGTCGCCCAACAATGACGGATCAATGAAGCATAATGCTGCTATGAATATCCCCCAAACGGAAATGAATAATTGATCAACGACAGAAAATAAATCCACGTTGCTACCTTTTTCAGAAAAAACAATGACCCAGAACAACTAAAAAGCTTTACCAGAGCACATACCAACGCGATTGTCACTAAACAATAAAGTAACAGATCCCATACAAAAGCTACTAATAATTTATTTCTCGTTAGATATATATAACCTAACCAAGAGACAGCCCCACAAACTGAGAAGCATGCAGCGTGCACATGAGAGAATCCTGCTCAACCTTACATGGAGAGACCACAAGACATCACAGTATATCAAGAAGAAAACAGGAGTCCAAGACGTCACAGAAACTATCAAAAAACTTAAATGGCAATGGGCAGGCCATGTTGCAAGAATGACTGATCCCCGATGGTCATCACGACTCACAACATGGATTCCAGAGATCGAATGCGAAACCGAGGCCGACAGAATACAAGATGGAGAGATGAACTAGACAAGTGCTGGCTCTACGACGCCTATGATGAAGAAATGTGGCGAATCATTGGGAAGGTCTATGTCCAACAATGGACGTTAAAAGACTGATGATGCTGCTGCTGCTGCTGCTGCTGCTGATGATGATGATGATGATGTGCATATCCTCAATAGTTTGAAAAGCAGCTATAATGCTGCCTGATGTATATATTCATATTGATGTTACCTTAATGACATCGTTTCTCCGTCCTTTGCATTTCTCTGCTAAATTGAACCAGTCAGATATTTGGAGGCCCTTGAGTTTGCATTTTAGAGTGTCCTTGAATCTAAGTTTTGGTCTGCTACAGCCTTTCAGCCTTTGTGTCCGTTAGTTAGCAGTGGAAATAGGATCTGTTTTGGTTGGCGATGGATATCTAGTCCTGGGACGTAACTGACCCATCTTGGATTTCTCTGTATTAGTAGGTTGTGCACGCTATGATGGTGCACTCGCTTCAATACCTTCTCATTTGTCACATGTTGTCACCATTGTTAATTATCATGTGTAAATGCCTCATGTCGTATGCATGTATCTTTTCTACTTGATGTTTGTTGAGTGACCAGCTTTTATAGCCGTGCAATAGCGTTGAGATCACA
The DNA here is from genome assembly GCA_963457665.1 of Thysanoteuthis rhombus. Classification (NCBI taxonomy): domain Eukaryota; kingdom Metazoa; phylum Mollusca; class Cephalopoda; order Oegopsida; family Thysanoteuthidae; genus Thysanoteuthis; species Thysanoteuthis major. Next base: position 16,367,934 of record OY735240.1, on the reverse strand, counting down.
GTAGCTATGTACAATTTGTATTTTACCCTGACAGGGACATTGGGATTTTCCTATAGTCTTTCAAAGTTTGGTGATTTTTTGGCCGTACGTCTTTGGAATTCCATGTCTAGTTCGTTGTCCACTGTCTCCGTGCTGCCAAGATACGTAAATCTGCCAATATTACTCAAAAAATTACCTTCTCATGAATTGATTCCAAGATGGTTTGCAATCCTAGAGGAAGCTGATATAGTTCTTTGGTTTTTCTTTCATGAATTCATGTGACGTGATAATAGTGTGTTCCCACTGTAATTGTTTCTTATATATATATATATATATATATATATATATATATATATATATATATATATCCCCTGAAGGTAGATTGTTCTTTTGAAAATTTTTGGAAGCCGAAATCGTCAAAAGCGAAGAAGCCTTTACTGTTCATTTACGAAGGAACATTTTTGGAGTGTCGTCATACCCCCAAAATAACCTTGCATGAAATTTTCGCTATGATTCACAGAGCTGCAATGACTGTAGAAAAGTACGACTTTGAATTTCAAAGGCTGCATAGGTTTGGGGCAGGTTTGCAGGATGTTTTGAGTTCCCTCAAAGAACTGTACGTTAAGAAAATGCGTTAGGTCCAGTAGTTGAGCACACAGTCGTATTTTAAGTCTTCCAGATCAGCCAAAGCAGACGACCTTCGATATTGAGACGGACAGACATCGGAGGTTATTCTAGGGGTCTGAAAACGCTTAAAAACAGTCCCCATGTGCTTCTTAGCTTTACGCCATTTCGGATATCCGAGAAAACCAGTATTAATGTACGTTTTCCGTAAAAACGAAGTGGTGCCTAGTGGGTTAAATTTACTTACCTACAGTCGGTTTTATACCGACTCAATACTACAAACCTATCACGTTTTCGTTTTCACCACTCTGTGATTTCTTGTTCAAAATATGTCACATACGCTCGACTGAATAAATGTTTTAGCTATTTCAGATTAGTCTTGATAGGTATTAAGTAGACTTAGCTTAACCAGTTCTCTGTCACAGACAAGAAAACTTATCACTCGTCTTTGCAAATCGTCAGACTAGTGCCACTGACGAGATAGATAGTTTAACGATAGTATGTTATTCTTTCCCGTCAGCAATTTTTTCAACAGTTAAGAAATAATAATTTAAAAAAATACTAGAAAGTCTGAATGCGTTTTGAATGTTGGAAACTATTTACGTATTTTCGTGTTCGGAAAATAATTACGTATCACCATTTCTAAACCTTCTACACCACTGCTGGGATTTACCAGCCTTCACTGCATCAGGATACGCTTCTCATTGCCTGTGTACCCTTTCGAAATTCTTACAGTAAGCAATGACAACTATACTGCTCTTTAAAATCTCTATGTACCATACTATCCTTTTACTATTCTCTCTAAACAATACAGCGCTGGATAGAAAAGATTATGAATCGAATCCAGACGTCGTTTCGTAGAATTTAACCCTGGTCTTGTCTTAATTGGTTGGCTTATAATTTATAGCAGTGAAATACTTAATTACTCCACGAACGTGAACATACGTTTTTACTCTCTAAACATCCTAATATGTTTCCAAAATGAAGAACGGCAAGAGATTGTATCGAATGTAAGGTGGCCCTATGTGAGGTTCCATGTTTTAAGATATTTCTTACTTGTTTAAATCAACAAAATATTCCTTTTACCACGCATAAGTATATTGTATTTTCTAGTTATTCTATTTTGCGTATTAGTTGATTTTTCTGAGGATAAACACAGCCTTGACCGGAGTTCGAAATGATTCCATTGTTCGAGTCATTATCGACTACATAAATCGCTGTTAATGTTTACATAATCCCTTTCGGTAAGAATGAATCCATCTCTTCCTCTCCCCCAAGCTGTGGGTGAAATAGCAGGGCAGATTTGGCTCTCTAGCTTTCGGAAGGTAACTAGTCTAGGAGGAGGACAACTCTTATTCCAAATCACGGGTTGGAGCCCCTTAGAGGCGCGTTGACGCCCAATTCGACATCCTTCCTGGAGCTCTTGCAGCAAAGTTGGTGCCCGACGTATCACTCACTGTTTTACTCTGGACTACATCAGTAAGTCAGAGAAGGAGACTCAGGATCTCCATAGGCTTTTCCCAGGCATGTGCCCTGGGGGAAGTTCTATTTTCTATGGAGAGACAGAACGAGAGCCATTCATTCATGAGAATAAAACCGTTCAAAACATCTAATGAAGATTTAACTTCATGCAATATACTTAACAGCGAACAGTTTAATATAATTCCAGATAATGAAGTGGGGCACTTATGTAGGATTGAACTCATGAACGTTGGTTTCCTAGACTAGCTTGTTGATCATCGCTTTTGACTCAGCTGAATGCCGCCTGAGGCAAAGTCACGAAGCACTTGATCATAATTGCAAGTATACCTAATGGGTATATAAAATCATTGTAATTATACTTATATCATTTCCGTACAAGTGCTCCTTTGGACAGGCATAGACCCAATTCTCCCTGCATTCTGTCCCCTCTCCAGTCAAAATATTTTCATTTTCTTTCTTGCTAGCGAACCTTTAAGGTCACTGAACACCTTTTTTCCGAGCAAATTAAAAAGTAAGGCAAGCAAATTGAAAAATGCGGCAAACTAATGGGAAAATACGGGATGTAAATTTGAAAAAAATGAGGCATGCAAATAAGAAAAAATACGGCATGCAAATCTTTAAAATTACGGCAAGCAAATTAAAAGAATACGGCATGCAAATTAAAAAAATGTGACGACATGCAAATTTAAAAATACGGCATGTAAATTAAAAAAATAAGTAAGCTGAATTGATAAACATGAGTAAACACTTATAAATAGTTACTGGTAAGTCACAGCAAAAGTTAAAGTTCAAGTGACATTAGTTACATTATGTCTCTTAATTTTCATGCCGTATTTTCCCTCAGTCAACGAATTCCGAAGAGGTATATGTCTTCACTGGGGTGTATCACATTCGTCTACATCATTTTAGCAAGTATCAGTTTTTTGTCTAAATCACTTTGGTATACTGACACTATATATATGTGCGTGCGTGTGTTGGGATATATATATATATATATATATGAACTGTAAAAAGTGACACAGACTCGGGAGTAAAGTGTTTTGAGGTAAGGTTTATCAATCCTTAGATGTTAATGGTCCAGACATGTTTCGGGATTTATTCCCATCTTCAGCGGTGTGTGCTGTGTGAGTTTTTAGGTTTTAAAGTTTCCATGTGGAACTGGAGTCCACTATCAGGAGCCTGTCCTTGTGGGTAAAAGATTTTGGAGGCATCCTGCTGTGTGTGCGAGAGAAAGTCCAGCTAGTGATGAAGTCAATGGTTAAGCAGCAGCAGTTGGTCTTGGAGAGGGCAAAATGTGTCAGGGTAGGAGGGAAGTGATGTAGAGTTAGATTTTGGGGGTATTTTAGGGATAGTGTAAATGGAGGGGTGATGAAGTTAAGGAGCTATATAGGTATCAACCTTACAAGTTATCAAAAATGTGTTGGCTATGATTTGGACAAGTGGTACAACTGGCTAAGGTGGATTTTTCCTATAGCTCTGAGTGGCTTTGAAGCTCCCTGTATTGAATGTATCTGGGCGGGGGGGGGGTAGATGTGGGTATGAGGATATTGTTAGTAGGAGTTTTTTGAATTAGAGATCTGTGTGATTAGGGTTATTGAGTTTAGTGTTTAATCCACCTGGATACAGAGTTTTGAGTTTGTTGATCCACATATCCTCATGTTTCTCTAGAACTTTAGTTATGTCAATTGGGGTATTTTTTTCTATTTTTTCTATAATGGTAAAACTAGCAATATATATATATATATATATATATATATATATATATATATATATATATAGTAATACCCTTTATTAAATAACGAACTGCATGTAGTATTACATAAGTTATATATTAAAACCATAGTTGAGAAGGTTGGGGTTGATCAACACAGCTGGAGAGTCATGTTAATATAACTGTTTTGTTTTTTGATTCCCCTAAAACGGTTACATGGTAAACAACTGATGTTCTCGGCAAAAAAAACGTTATACATTGTACCATAATAACGAAGTATGTGTAAAACATGAAAAAAAAAAACACTGAAGAAAATTACATAAATTACATTAATAGATATTAGGAAATAAGTGATGGAAGTGACACAAGAGAATTTAAAAAAATGTTTCTTGTGTTTACGTACGTAAAGGTCTCTAGATTCTCTCTCTCTCTCTATATATATATATATATGTATATGTTCTAGAAAGCTTTATAGCTTCAAACACTAAACATTGGAAAATATTTTTTGTGTCACTTATGTCCCAATATCTGCTGACGTAATTCATGTAAGTTTATTCAGTGTTTCCTGCTTGTTTTTAAAGTAAAACGGAATAACGTATAATTTTCAAAATTAGTCATATATATATATATATATATATATATATATATATATATATATATATATATATATATATATATTGTTTATATGATATCTATATCCATGTGACTACTCAAGTCCATCGATTCAGTTCGCTTCTCTTTTTAATTAACTTGTCGTATCTAACTGCGACGGATGTCAACAGTTCGATGAACGACAAAAGAATTTTCGTCCAGACTTTTTTGAATCGGTTCATAGCGCTGGCCATGAAACAAAGATACAATATAAAGAGAGGGTTAAGAAAGAGGTGTGATTTTTCTTTCTTTTTATGTCACACTGCGTCACATAATTTTTTTTAAAGATCAATCCTCCAGATAATAGAATAGAAAGTACTAAAAAAAAGCAACAAAAGACTATACAGTGTTCATAAGCAATGCATACGCACCATATATATATATATATATATATATATATATATATATATATATATATATATATATATATATATATATATATACATATATATATATATATATATATATATATATATATATATATATATATATATATATAGTAGAATGTGGATTCGCTTCACAAACTAGCTCATGTTTCTGCCCTCTTCGGGCCTCTTGGTTTGTATAGTGAATCCACATAATTTATTGATATTATTATTACAGAAACAAATAATGACTTATACCGTCCAAAATTGTGTACACAACGTCATAGGTCTTGAAGGGAGTTTGTTGTTTCAATTTTCATACTGTATTTTTTTTTTTTTTACTTTTTTGCTAACCTAACTTTCTCCTTTGTCCGCTTGGATAGTGTAACGGTTAGGACGTCTGCCCCACACGCCGAAGGTTCGGGGTTCGATATTTCCGTAGCGATGAGTGTGGAAAATTCTTCTTTAGGACTAATTTCTCCAGGGTCTCGGCAGAGTCAAGTTCTGGTATCGACCACTTATATAAAGTATGCAGAGATGAACCACAAGGAGAGATAGATGTGTATTGCTGGGTCACATTCTCGGACAAGATACGAACAAAGAGAGAGAGGATGTATTTTGGGTGTAAATCAGACAAGGAATGGCCAATAACAACTCTGCTTGGTGGGACTAAAAATGACCTAGATAAACTACCCAACTTCGATTCAGGACTAGAGGCGTCAGTAAGACGGGTAAGGGGTTTCATTTGCAACCCCTGGAAAAGTACTACTGCTCATTTGCACTACTTCTGTTTTAAAATCATGTTTATACCACGAATTTAATTAGTTTTGTCTTCCAAATCGTATTAAGTAATTGTTAACAGTTTTCTAATTTTCGTAACAGATGGGAAATTTACACGCGGCAGAAGAAGCAATTTTTTCATTTATAAGAGTGATCGCAAACAATTTCTTTCTGTATATTTTTTTACATATTAGCTTGGTAGTAGTGTTTATTGACATTATAGCCATGCTTTTTGTGTAGAAACTACCCGGACCAATATTAAAATATTGACAGTTACTTTTTGTGTCATTTTCACACTCCTCCCTATACAAACAGAATTGAAAATTCAAAAAATAATTCCATTTATCAAAACTTTTGTTTTTGTATAACTGTTGATCCTTCTGGGCTATAAAGAAAAAATGAGAAGTTTTCTGATCCTCAGTCTATGCTATTTTAGAAAATGCACTAATTTTGGTTCTACAACCCATGAAAAATTTTGACCTGATCACTGTTATGATAGTGCGATCGGAAACAAAGGGTTAACCTTTGCCGAGTATATTCTTTGGACCCCACCTCTCACCGGAAATAGATCCTTCACACCTTTGTGGGAAATTGGCAACGATGCCCATGTCCAGCACGGAAAGATCACACGAACTCAAAAAGATTTAAAATTGAGGTAGAGAATGGCATCGAGGAACTTCCTTTGACTAACCGGATACGTAGAGGTAGGGGGACAATGATGGTCAAAATTTATGAGGCCAAAAAAAGGGGCAGCTCTGTCCTTTCAGCGTCAAGGCAATAAAGAGTAGATACTGTCGACCACACTTGAAAGGATTAATAAGATGACGTATGCGAAGGAAACCGGGACTCTGACACCGGTCGTTTATACTCCGATGGGAGTCATGATGCCTCTCTTTAATTACTCTCCCACCAGAGCAGAATGTGACACAAGGTCAAGACGTTACGTTGACAAAAAGGAGTATCTCTTTATTTACTCTCCCACTAGAGCAAAATGCGACACAAGGCCAAGGCTTTACATGGCGAAAAAGGATCAACCCATCAAAAAACAGCTCCAGCCGACACGACTTTGGTTGCTAAAGTATCTCTTTATTTGCTCTCCCACCAAAGCAAAATGCGACACAACGTCAAATAGAACAGCGAATAAACACCCCAACGTCAAAGCTTTAGGTGGGGAGAAAGGAGCAACCCATCAAAAATAGCTCCAGCTGACACAACTATGGTTGGTAAGCAACCATGGTTGCTAACACAACTGCAGTCACGAAAGCGTCAGGATAATCCCAATCTGTCCCTTTAAGTGAAATGGAACAGTGCTGCCCTGGTGCAACAGACCCCTGGCAGCTGGGCCAAGTAAGAGTGGGAGAGCCCAAGGGAGAGTCAAAAGGCTCCCAATCCGCAGCATCAGAATAATCTCATTGGCTGCACATTGCACTGGCGCACTTGGTCTTTGATGCTCAGTCTGGAAGTAGTCCGCCCCGAGGCAGCACTGTCCCATTGCCCAAAAGGGATGGGTCGGGAAAACTTTGCCTTTGCAACTCACGTTGCGGAAACTGGTGCCATTTTTGAACTGCCCAGAATGGGACCCCATTTCAAAAAAGACCTTATGTCAGATTTAAAGCCGTGGGAATGCAAATAAAGAGATTGCTCTTTGATGCTCACCACAACACAACCAAATGTCAGTACCGACGCCTCGGTCTATGCCATGGAACAGATACTATACTTTAATCCATGCTGAAAAGGCCAGAACAAGGTGTGCGCTATTCATTTACTCTCCCACTAGCGCAAAATGTGACACAAGGTCGGGGCTTTACGTGGGAGAGACAGATAGGAGACACCCTTCCAAAAATGGCTCCAGCCGGTGCGACTTTGGTTACTTTAAGTGCAATGGAACTGTGCTGCCCCGGGGCGCTGTATCCCCCGCAGCTGGGGTGAGTAATAGTGGATGACCCCAAGGACGAATCTGAAGGCTCTCAATGCGCGTACCAATGCGCGTACCAATGCGCAGCCTCAGTATAACCTCATTGGCTGACACATTGCACCGGCGCCTCGGTCTCTGCTGGGGAGCTATTTATTCGCTGTCCCACCACAGCAAAATGTGACACAAGGTCGAGCTTAACGTGGGGAGAATAGGAGTCCTCCATCCAAAAATGGCTCCAGCCGACAAGTCCTGACCTACTCCGTTAAGTGCAATGGAGCAGTGCTGCCCCAGAGCAAGGGATCCCCCGCAGCTGGGCTGAATAATAGAAAGGGAACTGGAAAGTTCCCAATACACGTTGCAGTGCGCAGCCCCTGAATAACCCCATTGGCTATTTGCGCACCGGCGCACTCAGTCTTTGACACACACCATCTCCGGCCCATTCAACAGGCAAATGTCAGTCTCTGCCGGGGAACAGATATTACACATTAATCCTACACATTAATACTACACATTAAGCCGAAAACGCCAGAAAAATGGGGTGTTTATTCGCTGTCCCACTACAGCAAAATCTGACACAAGGTCGAGGCTTCATGTGGGAAGAATAGGTGCCACCCTTCTAAAAATGGCTCCAGCCGACGCGACTTGGATTGCCAAGCGACTGTAGAAGCTAAAATAACCTCCGCCACGAAAACGTCCACTTGGGGACCTTCTCCTCAAGTGCAATGGAGCAGTGCTGCCCCAGGGTAACGGATCCACTGCAGCCGGGCTGAGTGATAATAGGAGAGCCCAAGGACGAGTCCAAAGGCCTCCAATGCGCGTAGCAGTGCGCAGCCTCAGTAAAACTTCATGGCTGACACACTGAACCGGTGCACTCGGTCTTGATACCACCCACAACCCAATCTCTGGCCCATTCAACAGGCAAGTGTCAGTCTCGACCGGGGAACAGATACTAAATTTTAATCCATGCCGAAACGGCCAGAAGAATGGGCTGGTGTGTACGCTATTTCGGCTACGTTCAGATACACGCGGAGACGATAGACTTGCCTCGCTTTCTTGAATGACATTGCGGGCAGAAGTTCTGAAATAAGAGCACCGGTTTGTCCTCCAGTCATCCATATATTTATTGCTTGTTACGCCGATCCCTCTTTTTTTCCAGTAGACGAGGAGTTAACTCCAAATGGGTCGCAGCCTTTTGTCGACGTGGGTCATTGATCAATGTCAACTGAAGATAAAGTACACAAGACCAGAAGAACCACCCCTGAAAGAATAGGTGTAACCATGAGACTATTGCCGAATCATGACTAAAACATTTATTGATTTACTCTCTTTTCCCTTTCTATATTTATACACATTTCTTTGTATGCATATATTTTCTTTCTTTCTTTTATATATATATATATATATATATATATATGTGTTTATATATATATATATATATATATATATATATATATATATATATATATGTTTATGTGTGTATATATATATATATATGTGTGTATATATATATATATATGTGTGTATATATATATGTGTGTATATATATATATTTATATATATATATATATGTGTGTATATATATAGATATATATATTTATATATATATATATGTGTGTGTGTATATATATATATATATTTATATATATAAGAAGTATAGGATAGCCGTTCTGGTTGGAGATTATTTTATTTTCGATAACTTGGATAATTAGTAAAAAAGTTTTATGATTGCAATTTATTATCATTCTGTCCAATTGTATACATCAATTTCTTCGAAACATACACACACACACACACACACACACACACATATATATATATATATATATATATATATATATATATATATATATATATATATGTATGGTAACTCGCTCATTGTAAACTTCTGCAATGCTCTTCCGTTGGAATAGAGCACTCTGGTGGATGGGGAATAGATGCTAAAATAAATACATCGCTTATATTCAACTTCATTAACCGTCTAGTTCCGTGGCGCAGACGTAGGATACCGGCCTCTGTGTCTGAAGCGAAGGTTTCCATCCTTCCTCGTGGTACTGGATGGGATAATGGAATGTTTACAGCCACACTGAAGGGTTGTAATACAATGAAACAGCAGTCTGTGGATGACACAATGATATGTATACGAATGTGTGTGTATATATATATATATATTCTCATGAGGAGATATATTAGATATCTAAATACCGTATGGAGATTTTTTTTTCATATTTGGTAGGTTTTACTTCAAGTAGCCACCGAGCACTCTTACTGACGATTTTCGGTAAAATTATCACTTCCAAAATACTATATAACTGTTAACACTCGGAGACACATACATTTCCTGGGCCTAATGGTTACAGATTTCAATATATATATATATATATATATATATATATATATATATATTCACTTATCTATTTTTTCTTATTATAAGAAAAAGAAGCTTTTCCACTTGACTGTTTAAGCCAATGGTAAGAGCAATAAATGTTTATTCTATTTACGCTGTCTAGGCCAAGTGATATATTCTCCGTGAAATAACGGTAGGTCATTTCTAATAGAGTTTCAAATAATATAATCCATATATACCTATAGATAGATAGATAGAGAGAGAGAGAGAGAGAGAGAGAGAGAGAGAGAGAGAGAGGAGAGAGAGAGAGAAAGAGACTTATGAAGAGTGATAAAGGGATACCCTTTCGACAGCCATAAAATTTGGGCGATTTGTGTGGTTTGGACTTATAATGCAGCATAGAGAAAGTAACTGTGCATGGATCCGTCCCCAAACTTAGGCATTCCTTCTGTAGCCTATTGTACACCCCTCCACAAGGTTTCAATGAAATTCATGAAGAACTATCAGAGATATCGTATGGACATAAATCTATCATAAAAAAGACAGAAAAATATTTCTCAATCAAAAAAAAGTCCTGAATCCGCCCCCAAATCCGACGAACTCTTCCTTAACCTATTGCTCTCAATTCCTCTGAATGTCATTGAAATCCATCGAGTACTTTTGGAGATATCATGTGGACAGACAGACAGACAGACAAATGGAAAGATGGACACGACTGAATGCCTATACCTCTCCAGCTTCGTTGGCTGAGGTAACAACCATGTCAACACGATTACCTTTGGTATTGTTGTACTTGAACTGATCCGGTACATTGTGCATATAGTTGGATCAGTCACCAATTAGTAGGTTCATCGTGGTCAGCCACATCTATTTATAAGCATTCCAACTCGATAATAGAACTCACCGAATATCTCCTAACAATACATTAAATGTGTGGTGTGTACGTATCGGATACATAAATGTTAAAGTCGCAAACGCTCAATTTGAATGTTAAGTTGTATTGATAATTCTCGGCTCAGCAGTTGAGCAGTGGACGAAGAATAAGAACGGTTCAAATCAACGAAACGAAGACACGGATAGTGACAAATGGGAACGATTTGAAATTCTCAGCCAAAATTCTTTACTTGGGTTTCTTTAGTCTTCAAGGCCTGTTTTTGTCAAATTCCTACTGAGCTGACTTTATTTTCCTGACCCAGCAATAAGGACA
>OY735240.1:16341876-16351876 GCA_963457665.1 Thysanoteuthis rhombus | reverse complement strand
TAGTTTTGAGTGGGTAGATATAAGTTGTTTTTACGCAAGTACTCTAAAGTTAATAACGTGCCTAATAATGAGTTGTTTGTAAGCGAATATTCATAAATTGTTTTATGTGAGTCGCCATGGAATGTTTTAAGTGAGTAGACATAAGTTACTTCAAACGAGTAATCATAAGTTGTTTTCACGCAAGTACTCCTTTGTTGCTTTTACTTGCCTACCCCTAAGCTTCTTTTAAGTGAGTAGACATGAATTGTTCACAAGCGAGTAGTCATAAGATGATTTTACGCGAGTACTTCTAAGTTGCTTTTACGCTAGCACCTCCAAGTTGTTTTAACGCACGTAATCCTGTTTTTCTTTAAAGCAGGTAGTGATAAGTTGTTTTAAGCGATTACTCGCGTTTTCAAAGGAGTTGTCCCACATTGCTTTTATGCAAGGGGGCATAAGTTGCTTTGAAGTGAGTAATCATAAGTCGAATTTAGCGAGTTATCTCCAAGTGCCTAATCGTAAGCCGTTTTTAAGAGAGTAGACGTAAGTTGTTTTCGGGCCTGTAAACATACGGTAAATACCTAAGTGACTTCTGATTTGCAGCCGACATTTTCTTTTTCCAGAGAACCTACAGGATCTCCAACTAATGCTTGATGAACTGAAAGAAGAAAGCGAGAAAGTTGGCCCCAGCATGAACTCAAGTAAAACAAAGATCATGTACAACAAACATGCTGGAAATAATCGTACAACGATCAAAATGGAGAGAGTAGACCATTACATCAATTTTGGACAATGAATCTCCATGAAATCCTCAAAAGTAGAAATCAAGCGAAGAATCTTTCTGAGATGGCAAGTATTCAATAGAGTAAGCTCAAACGTCGAAAACAAGGAAATCCTATTAGTCTTTGAAAAAAAAGTCTACAAACAATGCACCCTACCGATTGTCACCTATGGAGCTGAAACATGAAATCTGACCAAGACACTGTCCTGCAAACTGAGAACCATGCAATGCACATACGAAAAAATCGTGCTTCATATCACATGAAAATACCACAAGACAGCACAGTACATGTAAGGGGAAAATAGGAGTCAGAGACATCATAGAAACCACTAGGACACTCCAATAGCCATGGGCTGGCCATGTTGCAAGAATGGCAAACAACCGATGGACTCGCAACAGAAATCCCCAGAAATCGAATGCGGAACCGAGGCTGGCAGTATATGAGATAGCAAGACGATCAGGACAGGTTCAGAACATATTGTCTTCGCGACGCGAGAGGTAGAGAAGTGTGGCGAATCCTGGGGAAGATCTATGTCCAATGATAGACGATAAAAGATGATGATGATGATAACTCGTTCATTGTCTCTATGTGTGAACTCATAAGTTGTTTCCAGGCGGGTAGTCTTGAGTTGTTTTGAACTATTAGTCATGCTGTTTCAGGTGATAAGTCATTTGTTGTTTATAAGCAAAGTAGTCATGGTCATGTTTTTAAGCGAGTAGTCTCAAGTTGATTTCAACCAGTTGGCATATTTTGTTTTCATGCCCCGTGGGCTCTCCTATTATTACACGGCCCAGCTGCAGGGGGGGGGGTCAGTTTCCCCAGAGTAGCACTGCTCCATTGCACTTAACGTGGCGGAGGTTGCTTTGGTTGCATTGCAAAACCGAAGCTGCGTCGGCTGGAGCCATTTTTGGAAGGGTGTCTCCTATTTTCCCCACGTTAAGCCCGACCTTGTGTCAAATTTTGCTGTGGTGGGACAGTAAATAAATAGGACATGGGTCATTTGAAACGAGTCGTCTTGAAATGTTTTTAGAGCGAGTGGGCCTAAGTCGTTCATACGTCACTTTTTAACGAGTCGTAATAAGTTGTTTTTTAAGCGACTGGTCAGAAGTTGTTTTTAAACTAGTATTCATAGGTTGATTTTTAACGATATATATATATATATATATATATATATATATATATATATATATATATATATATATATATATATATATTATTGTGTATTCGATGTATTACATCTCTTCAGTGCGGCTATAGACTTTCCATTATCCCATTGAAACCTTCACTTCAAACCTGGAGGCCGATATCGTACCTCTGGACTACGGAACTGGATGGTCAGTAAGGCTGAATTTAAGCGATATAATTATTTACACAGAAATTCCTCATCCACCAGAGCGCCCTATTCCTATGGAAGAGCCTTGCAATAATAATAATAATAATATATATATATATATATATATATATATATATATATATATATAAGTCCTAGTCATGTTGTTTCCAGCAAGTAAATAAAAGTTGTTTTAAGTGAGTGCTTACGTTGTTTTAAGCGAATAGTCATATTTTAAAGCGAGTTATCACACATTGTTTTGACCAAGTAAACATAAGTTGCTTCCAAGTAAACATAAGTTGCTTCAAGCGGGTAAACATCAGTTGTTCTAAAGCAAGTACCCCTGAATTGTTTTTTATGTTCATCCTCATGTGTTGTTTGAAGCGAATAGACAAAAATTCCTTTGTGCTTATAGTGATAAGTTTTTTTCAAGTGAATAATGATAAGATGTTTTTTAAGTAAGTGCACATAAGTTGTTTTACACAGGTCCTCCTAAGTTGTTTTCACCTGTGTACTCCTAAATTGTTTTAGGTGAGTTGGTATAAATTGTTTTTGAACGAGTAATCATGTAGTTTTTAGCGAGTAAACATAAGTTGTTTTCAAGCAGGTAGTCATAAGTTATTTTTAAGCTAATACTCCTAAGTTCAGGGTAGAGTGTTTTTTCTTTGAAGTGAATTATCATAAGTTGTTTTAAGCAAGTAGACATAAGTTGTTTTTAAGCAAGTACTTCAAAGTTGTTTTAAGTGTTTGTCATAAGTTATTTTAAACGAGAAGTCATGTTTTTACGCGAGTATCCAAACATTGTTTTTGACCTTGTAGGCATAAGTTTCTTTTCAGCGAGTAAACATGAGTTTTTGAGCAAGTACTCCTAAGTTGTTTTTACGTGCGTGCTAAAGAGTTATTTTGAACAATTTAATATAAGTTGTTTTTAACGGATAGTCATGTAGTTTCGATCTAGTAAACATAATTTGTTTTCAAACAAGTTGTCTGAAGTTTACTTTTAAGCTAATGGTCATAAGTTGCTATAAGTGCATAGTCATAGGTTGTTTCATAAGTGATTAGTCATCAGTTGTTGTAAGCGCGTAGTCATGTTTTCAAGCGAGTATTCACTCGCTGTTTTTTACCGAATAGGTAAAACTTATTTCAAGTGAGTAGACATACGATTTTATTTAGAAACTAAGCATGTTTTTTCAAGCTAGTGGGCATACTTTGTTTTTAACGAGTAGTCATAAGTTGTTTTAAGCGATTAGTCACAAGTAGTTTTAAGCGAGGAGTCATGTTTTCAAGCGAGTGATCACACATTGTTTTTTACTGAGTGGGTAAAACTTATTTCAAGGGAGTAGACATAAGATGTTTTTTAGCAAGTAGGCATGTTTTTTCAAGCTAGTGGACATACTTTGTTTTTAACGAGTAGCCATAAGTTGTTTTAAGCGATTTGTCATAAGTAGTTTTAAGCGAGGACGTATGTTTTTAAGCGAGTAATCACTCATTATTTTTGACCGATTAGAGATTTGCAGACGACATCGTCCTTTTCGCAGAGAGCCTACACGACCTCCAACTAATGCTTGATGATCTAAACGAAGAAAGCAAAAAAATCGGCCTACACATGAACTTCAGTAAAACGAAAACCATGTGCAATAATCCCTTTGAGAATGAGAACATAACTGTCAAGATAGAGGATGCAAAACTCAACAAGGTAGACCACTGCATCTACCTCGGACAACGAATCTCAAAAGAGGAGGAAATCAAGCGAACAATCACTTTGGCAGAGCAAGCACAACTTTCAAAACCAGATGATCCCAATAATCCCAAAAAGAAGAGTATACAATCAATGCATTCTCCCGATAATCACTTATGGAGCTGAAACATAGAACCTAACCAAGAGACAGACCTACAAACTGAGAAGCATGCAACGTGCACATGATAGAACCATGATCAACCTTACATGGAGAGATCACAAGACAGCACAGTATATAAGGAAGAAAACAGGTGTCTGTGACATTATAGAAACTATAAAAAAAATCTGATGGTAATGGGTGGGTCATGTTGACAACCGATGGACATTATGTCTCACTACATTGATCCCCAGAGATCACATGCGAAACCGAGGCCGACAGAACACAAGATGGAGAGATGAGCAAGACAGATTCAGGAAATACTGGCTCCGCAACGCCCATGATAGAGAATTGTGGCGAATCCTGGGGAAGATCTATGTCTAACGACGGACGTTAAAAGACTGATGATATATATATATATATATATATATATATATATATATATATATATATATATATATATATATATATATATCGACCCAGTAAATATATAATTGAATATAGGAATTCATCATACTTGGATTCCCAGAGTTCATGTGTGAAATTGTGATAGGCAAAAAAAGATGGCGTGATGAACTAGACAAGTTCAGAAAATATTGGCCTTGCAACGCCAATGATAGAGAGATCTGGCGAATCTCAGGCAGGTCTATGTCCAACGACAGACTTTAAAAGACTGATGATGGTGGTGATGATGATGAATCACCCATTGTTTTTGGCCGAGTAGGCTCTAGTTGTTTCAAAGTGAGTAGGCATAGGTTGTTTTCAAATGTGTAGTCATAATTTGTTTTCAAGCGAATCCTCCTAAGCTGTTTCTACAAGCGTACTCATGAGTTATTTATAAGCGATTAGTCATAAGTCCTTTTTAAAGCGAGTTGGCATATGTTGTTTTGAAGCGAATAGACATAAGTTGTTTGGCGTCAGTAGGTCGAAGAATTGATCAACACAGCTTTTGGACTGTTTCCTAAGGAACTGTGAGCCATTCCTCAATCAAAACCTGCTCTAGCTCCTCCAGAGACGTCGGTTGAGGCCATCAGTCTCTTAGTTTCGGTTCCAATATACACTACAAATGCTTGATCATATAAAGATCTGATGATTGTGGGTGAAATTCTTGTGTTGAAATTCACTGTTATGCATTTCAAACCAGTCTTTAACAACTCCAGCGGTGTGAATAGTGTATCTGGTCAGGTAAAATGAGAGTTCACCTTTCCATGAAGTGCTTTAGCTCGACCGGGATAATTTCATGTTATCGCCGGTCAAATCACCCCAGATTTACCTCCATTCTTAACTGTTGTAGTGAGACATGATCAAAAGCTTCTTTAGGTTACCCCCAGGCGTGAACTCAACTAGAACATGGAAATAATGCATATACTATTCTTCAAATTGTCCATAGTCCAATTATTCCAATTGTTGATCTGCAAAAGCATACTCTGGGCAATTGCAACCCTTCCGTAGTATCCAGCTCCATGAAGCTCTTGACGGTCTTGGTCGGAGCAAGGCTTATTCGATGCTGTTTAAGCTCTGTGATTACTTTTGGAGCTGTGGTCGTATGATTCTTAAGCAATATATGCTTTAGAGTTTTACGGTGTCTGTCGCTGAGCCTAGAAATTCAGGTGAAATCTGTAAGAGTTTCCATAATTTTGTCTAACCCCTCTATTCATCTAAAGGTTGCCGTGACCACTGGAAAATAAATGTCTTGTTGATCTGTTTCGCTGGGCTGTACGTGTCATGAAGCGTGAAGTAAATAAGTATGAAACCCATAAAAGGCTGTTTTGTATTGCATGACTGAACAGGAAGGATATACAGACGGAGTGATCTGCTAATTCTGTGTTTTTCATCCTATATTTAGAAGCGTCCTTGTCTTACAAAGAGGTTCTGCCGTCCGTCAGTGGGACTGTATCCAACTTGTATCTCAGTTTTTTCAAGTCATATTTACTTGAAACTTGATAGAAAGCTGATTCTTGATCGATTGCCTCTCGTCTAAAATTATCTTCTACTCAGTATTACGTGATCTGACAATCATGGCGTTCAAACTTCATAGCGGACGCCTCATTGGACTTTCTATTCTTGTTTATTGTTCCCAGTGGAAAAAAAGCCAGAGACCATATTTCACAATGGGTTTCTATTGACGTTCTCGTTGTCGTCGTCATCATTGTTGTCTGCTTTTTTTCAATTGGATAAATGAATATATTTCAAGGAGATTTTTTTATGTAGGCTTGTGAGAAGACTCTACCGGGGGTGGTTGAGTCATGACTGATCCGACTGTGTACATCTTATAAGCATAAGCGTTGTTTTTGTTTACAATTGAGAATATTTCTCAAATCTTGACCGATTTGGCTAAAATTTGGCTATTATGTTGACTAAACTCCAGGAATTGAAAAATAGCGAGTTATGGACGATTTGATTTTTTTTTCAATTTTATTTTATATGTATGTAACCATGTGTCAACATGCAAAAATATTCAACTTACTAACTTCTGAACCGATTGAAAAGAAAACTGTTATATAGGTTCTTGGGCAACTGATTACTGGTAATATATAACGTTTTTAAGAATTGTATGGTTTGAATATGAAGAAATCTGGTATCTCGAAGTTGATTGTTCCAATAAATAATTAATTTTCCCCTTCGTATTTTGGGCTGATTCCAACTTTTCTAAACATTTTTTTATACTATGGATTTATGAAATCTGTTATGCGGAAGTGTATAAAGTGAGAAAAGCATGTCTTTTAATTTTATTTCGACATCTGAGACGACGTTGTCCTAGGAAACATTTAGAATGAGGTTGTATGAATATTCATGTATATCCCAAATTGTCTAGTTCTACACAAAAATACTATTATCGTTTCGTTTATATAAATCTATTTCATTCAAGGATATGGTTTTTGATTTTGGAGGAATCTGTGGATGTCCTGTACGAAAATGTAATAAAATAATTTCCGTTCAGATTGATGGTAACTGAACAACAATAGTTGCCTCCAGACAAATTTGACCGATTTTTACCTTCATCCTAACGTTCAGAGGCTTTTTATCACTATTTTGAATCGGACCGTAATCAGCGTAACTGGAATATGATGAGCAAGCACACGTTGAGAACCCTGTACGCTAGAGAGGATCCACTATATGCCTGGTCGCTTTTAATCATTCAGCTACGGGAACTTTTTAATTTTAACGGAAGCTGATTTCATACCCCAAACTGAACTCCTTATAAACGATATTCAACGCTGTTGAGGCTTACAATTGAAACCTTGCAGTCTTGTAATAAATAGATTTTTTTTTTTTTCTTTCAAATCTAATACTTGGATAAAGTATTGCAACATTATTAATAATTTTGACTAGTTTTTGACATCATCCTAACTTTCAATCGCTTTTCATCACAACTTCATGCAAAAATAAAATTTGAAAAATTAATAATAAGTGTCTATTTGTAAGATTATGGTCTAGAATATATATATATATATATATATATATATATATATATATATATATATACTGATTATGGTCTGATTAACACTCCATTCCGTAGGGTTGAGCATTCTTTAGGTAGGGTAACTCGTCCATTATAAGCTACTGTAGCAATGCTCTTCCAACTCTGGAATGAAGGACTCTGATGTATGGGGGATTGACCGTCCAGTTCTGCGTAGGGCAAGGGTAAAATGTCAGCTTCTGGGTCTGAAGCGAAAGTTTCGATCCTACCTCGCAGCAGTGGAAGGGATGTTGGATAGTCTATAGTCACACTGAAGAGTTGCAATATGACGAAGCAGGTGTCTGTGGATGACCTAATTAGGTATATATATATCACCTAAACTTTTACAGCAGTCCTTGAAAGCATCTTTTGCAAACCTGATCGGAAGGGTATAAGAGTAAATAATCATTGTCATGATTAAATGAGATGGTGAAGGTCTTTGTCGAGCAATGAACTTATCATCATCATCATCATCATCATCATCAGTCTTTTAGCGTCCGTCGTTGGACATAGACCTTCCCCAGGATTTGCCACACTTCTCTATCATGGGCGTCACGGAGCCAGTACTTACTGAAATTGTCTAGCTCGTCTCTCCATCAAACATTTTGCCGGCCTCGGTTGCGCATGTGGTCTCGAGGAATCCATGTTGTGAGTCGTGATGTCCATCAATTGTCTGCCATTCTTGCAACATGGCCAGCCCACCGCCATTTGAGATTTTTTATGGATTCTATGATGTCTCTAACTCTTGTCTTTTCCCGGATGTACTGTGCTGTCTTGTGGTCTCTCCATGTGAGGCCCAGCATTATTCTTTCATGTGCACGTTGCATGGTTCTCAGCTTACGGGTCTGTCTCTTGGTTAAGTTCCATGTTTCAGCTCCATAAGTGACTATTGGGAGGATGCATTGGTTATACACCCTTCTCTTTAGGATTAATGGGATCTTATTATTTTTGAACGTGGAGCTAGCTCTGCCAAAGGCTTGCCATCCTAGTGTGATTCTTCGCTTGATTTCTTCTTCTTTTGAGGGTCTCATGGAGATTCGTTGCTCTAGGTAGATGTAGTGATCTACTTTCTCGAGTTCTGTGTCCTCGATTTCGATCTTAGTGTTTTTATCTCCAATGTGGTTGTTGCACATGATCTTCGTCTTGCTGAAGTTCATGTGTAGGCCAACTTTCTTGTGACTGATATATATATATATATATATATATATATATATATATATATATATATATATATATATATAATGTAGCATCGAGATCGAAGTCAGAAATCAAGTCCGAATTAAGCTGAGGCAAATTATATTCATTTTGCATAAAATGAAGATATTTGGTGTGTAAAATAAACGCTTTTTTCATCCTTAAGCTACGAATTTATTGATATTCATCCTTAAGCTACGAATTTATCGATATACCTACCTATATGAGAAGGGACCAGAGTAACCATTGATTACTACCGTTGGATTAAGTGGACAGACAAGGAAGGAGATTATGTTGAAAAATGAATATCTGTTGTGTAGAATAAACGCTCTTAGCATCAGTAGGCCACGGGCTTATTGATATATATATATATATATATATATATATATATATATATATATATATATATATATATATAGGAACCAGAGAATATATCCATAGGTCAACGAATCTTCATGAAATCTCCAAAAGAATAAGAAATCAAGCTATTACTCATTCTAGGATGGCAAGCTTTCGGTAGAACAAGCTCAATCTTCAAGATCAAGATATTTCCATTAATCCTTAGAAGAAGTTTATACAACCTATACGTCCCCTTATAGTTACCTATCGAGCTGAAACATGGAACCTAAAAAAAAGATTCACCCTCAAACTGAGAACCATGCAATGTGCACAGGAGAGAGTCATGCTCAACCTCACATGGAGGGACTACAACACAGTATATTAGAGAATATCATAGGATCCATTTAAAATCCAAATGGCAATGGACTGGCCTTGGTGTAAGGTTGTCAGA
The DNA here is from genome assembly GCA_963457665.1 of Thysanoteuthis rhombus. Lineage (NCBI taxonomy): Eukaryota > Metazoa > Mollusca > Cephalopoda > Oegopsida > Thysanoteuthidae > Thysanoteuthis > Thysanoteuthis major. Next base: position 16,342,506 of record OY735240.1, on the reverse strand, counting down.
CAACCGATGAAGATCATGACTCACAACGTTGATCTCCAGAGACTGTGACGGCAAAATATAAGATTGCATGACAAGCTAGATTAGTTCAGAAAGTACTGATTTTGCGACGCCCTTGATAGCGAGGTCTGGTGCATCCTGGGGAAGGTCTATGTTCATTGACGGACGCCGATGGTGATGATGATGAGCCAAAGGAATGTTCAGAGTCGGATTTATAATGCAGCAAAAGTACCATATGCTACGGGCCCCACAATCTCAAGGGCCCCCTATTGAATACCTGTAAGAGAGATCATAAGACTGCACAGTATATTAGAAAAAAAACAGGAACCCGAAATATCATAGAATCCATCAGAAAACTCAAATGGCGATGGGGTCATCAAGTTGCAACAATGTCAGAAAACTGATGGACATCACGACTTACAATGAGGATCTCCAGAGATCACATACGAAGACGGAGCCGACAAAATATAAGGTGGTGTGACAAACTAAACGTCAGAAAGTACTGGCCCGGCGACGCCCATGATAGAGAGATCTGGCGGATCTTGGGATGTCCAACGACGGACGCTAAAGGGCTGCTGCGCTGATGATGATGATGTCTCTTTTGTCATATTCCTGTTATAACCTAAAACTTAT
>OY735240.1:16251428-16341676 GCA_963457665.1 Thysanoteuthis rhombus | reverse complement strand
TCTTTTTTTTATTCCGTCGGCAACCTCACATTGCATATCCCTTAATGCATTGCCTCCATCCCCTGTCTCTCTATCTCTGTCTCCCCGTCTCTTCTCTCCCCCTTATACCCCCTCTTATTTTTTTACCTTTTGTAATCCCTCCCGACAACCCTCGTATATTCCTTATACTGCATTTGCTGTGACTCTGTCTGTCTTTCTTTCTCTCACTGTCTCTCTCTCTGTTCATTTCCCTCTAATCTCTTTCACCCCTCCTCTCTATCCCTTCCGTTTCTATCTCACACCCTGTCTCACTTCCCTTCCCCGTCTTTCTCTATTACCTTTTGTAAATATGTCGAAAACAGGAAATGCAACGAATGTGGGTCACGTGTAGTAAGATTGCAACTTGGTTATACGACATATGAGGACAGGTAATCCATTCTTTGCTTCAGATGTCTTCACAAATAATTCACATCCACACGTAGAATAATTAGCAATATGCATTTGTCGTCTGTCACGCTTACGTCATCAGTGACGTCAGTTAGTGTAATCCAGTTAAAATAGATTGCACGTAAGCCAAACTTGATATTTGTATCTTCTCCTGATTTCACTGTTAGGTTAGTGTAATATTCAGGAAACATTGAAAAAACAAGAAAATGCTGCACAACGTTTCTGAAATTTTTTCTAGTAAAACGCGATAGAAAAATCACTTCGTTATTCTAATTCAATTTTATCTATTTTATTAGATGAAGTATTCTAAATTATTATCAATAATTGTTATTACTATTTACGTTCATCTCAATAGTTGTTGCTTTTTGTCGCTAATAAATTCAGGCTAGATTTCCTTCTAGCGGCTCAAACATTATAGATGTTTATCTGATAATCGTCTTAGGGCCCACATCATTTGTTTTTAAGGATGGCCATTGGCCGACCTACTTGCCGTTTTATAATGTATTTTCTTGTATTTATTATTCTAATTAAATTTATCTATTTTAATAAATAGAGTATTCTGGATTATTATTGATGATTGTTTATTACTGTATACCTTCATCTCAATTGTTGTTGCTTTTTATTGCAACTAAATTCAGGCTGGATTTCCTTCCAGCAGCTCAAACATTGAAGATGTTTATCTCATAACCGTCTTAGGGTCCATATTTGTTTTTAAAGATGGTCGTTGACCGACCTACTTGCCGTTTTATCATGTATTTTCTTGTATTCCCATAACTTCATTCCAAGAGTTCAAATTTCATTTCAGCTGCACCCGGATGTAATTTTTTGGCTTTGTTTTTTTTTTTATTCGATTTATTTCCATTCCTTCTACCGACAGTTGCATCAGCCTTTTCGTCCGTCTTTCTCTCTGTCTACACAATGGGTCCGAAAGTACTGGGTTGATTTTGACTAAATTGAGTTGAGGGGGCAATAAGTGTAACAAAGAAAGAGTTAAATTTTGGGATTGATTCAGGTATTTTAAAAAGAATGCCTTCATATTTGTTCAGTCAGTGAAATAATTTATTTGACTCAGCAATTATTGTTACATCAATTAGGTAAACAACTTTAATCGAGGAAAGCAACATCAAGCATTGCATTAAATGTTTTTATTAATTATTTGACTTTATAGAGTGTTGAACAGTTTGCCATAATTGTCATGTTCAATAATTTTCTGTCCGACATACGAAACTACGACTTCGATGCATTTCGGCCTCGTAATTACAGTATTGCTAATTTAGATGTTTTTTAAATCACTTTCGATGATTCAATAGAGCGGAACACAAGGGAGATAATCTATAGAAACTATGAAGAAAGGTGTGTATTCTTTATCAGACTTCTGGAGAAGTGTTGACTAAAAAAAAACTTGAAAATAATTTTCTATCCGACATAAAAGACTGGTCGGGGGGGCAGTGAGTGTTAGAAAAAAGCAAGTTACATTTTGGGATGGATCCAGGAATTTTTTTAAAAGTACGTTCTTATCTGTCTAGTAACTGAAATGATTCATTTGACCAAACAAATATCGTTACATCAAATAAGTGTATAACTTTAATTAAGGAAAACATTAACCATTGCATTAAATGGTTTTATTAATAACTAGGATACTGCACGTTCCAAAAGTGCATGTTTGAGAATGGTGATACTTTATAGTGTTTAAACTGCCTGACATAATTGTCGTGTAAAATAATTTTCTGTCCGGTATACGAAACTACAACTTTGATGTATTTCGGCCTCTTATTTTCTGTGTTGCCAATTTAGATATTTTATATCTAAATTTAGAGAATTTTAAAGAGTGGATCTCAAAATCATCTGCACGAACAATCGAATCGTTGATCTTGAGATAGCGTTCTCCCATTACCTTAGACCAAGCACTCCTAATAACAATCAAATATCCCCTCCCTCGCAGAGTGCTATGACGCAATACCTCGTTTTATCGGAGATCAACTACAGAATGGAATTTGCTGACCCAGGAGAAAGAGGATATAACTGCCAACAGGATACTCAGGCAGAGACTGTATCATTCTCCTGAAGTTCTGATATGTCTCGAGAAGGATGTTGACTCAATAGAAGTTGTGCTTCACAGCAAAGGAAAAAAAAAGATTGAGGATGGTCTGTAGAATTCTCTAAAGTCAGATACAAAATATCTAAATTTGCAGCACTGAGAATAAGAGGCCAAAATACTTCGAAGTCGTCGTCTCGTAAGTCGGACAGAAAATTGTTTTAAAGTTTGTTTTTTTAAATCAATACTTCTCGAGAGGTTTAATATGGAGAGAGATATGTATTCTTTATTAAACCTCTCGAGAAGTATTGATTTAAGATACCTGGATCCATCCCCAAATCTTATTCCTTCTTTGTTACACCCATTGCCCACTACCATCAATTTAGTTGAAAACAATCCAGTACTTTTGGACCTGTCGTGTAGACAGAGAGAAAGACAGAAGAAAAGGCTGATGCAACTGTTGGTAGAAGGAATGGAAATAAATTGAATTAAAAAAAAAAAAAAAAAAGCCAAAAATAACATCCGGGTGCAGCTGAAACGAAATTTGAACTCTCGGAACGAAGTTAAAGGCATACAAGAAAATACGTGATAAAACGGTAAGTAGGTCGGTCAACGGCCATCCTTAAAAAACAAGTGATATGGGCTCTAAGACGGCCATGAGATAAAAAATCTATAATGTTTGAGCTGCTGGAAGGAAATCCAGCCTGAATTCAGTTGCAATAAAAAGCAGCAACAATTGAGATGAAGCTAAATAGTAATAAACAATTATTAATAATAATTTACAATAATTCTCCTAATAAAATAGGTGAAATTAAATTAGAACAATAAATACAAGAAAAAACTTGATAAAAAAGCAAGTAGGTCGGTTAACGGCCATCCTTAAAAACAAATGATATGGACCCTAAGACGGTCATGAGATAAACATCTATAATGTTTGAGCTGCTTGAAGGAAATCCCGCCTGAATTTAGTTGCGATAAAAAGCAACAACAATTTTGATGAAGGTATATAGTAATAAACAATTATCAATAATAATTTAAAATAGTTCATCTAATAAAAGAGATAAAATTAAATTACAATAATTAAGTAGTTTTTCTATTGCGTTTAACTTGAAAAAATTTCAAAAACGTTGAGCATTTTCCGGTTTTTGTTCTATATATCCTGAATATTAAACTAATCTAACGGTGAAATTAGGAAAAGATACAAAATATCAATCTAATAAAATAGATTAAGATTAAAATAGAATCATAAATACAAGTAAATATATGATAAAACCGCAAGTAGGTTGGCCACTGGCCATCTTTAAAAACAAATCATATGTGCTCTAAAACAGTTATGATATAAAAATCTGTAATGTTTAAGTCAAAATCAGTGCAGCAGCCCTAATGAACAACCGTAGCCATCAAAGATTGTAAAGGATTTTTTTTTTTTTTTAATAAGTGCATGTGTTTGCATGCTTGTTTATTTGTATGTTCTATCGCTCCTGGTCACACTGTTTCGTCTAAAGACTTGAAAATTGGCTAGACCTTTTCTAAAAAAAAATTCTTCTTTTGACTTTTGGGGGAAAAAATTTTTTTTGACCTTTTAGAGGCCTTATTTCATAATTTTAGATGTTTTAGATGCCTTTTCAGAATCTTTTTTTTAGATGTTTCCCAATGGATTACGAATGAATAGATAAACAGGCAGATTCATACGTGTCTTAAAACAACCTGAAACTTTAAAAAATCTATAGTTTATTACTTAATTCAAGTTACGTCTTAAGCATAAATAAAATTATTCACGTCGTCTTACAAACAAAAGATACTTGCTTATTTTTCTATTCTTCCGGACAACCTTGGTGTAATATGTCTGGCGGCCGGAGGTTAACATGACCTAATAAATAAGCTGTGTTTATTAATTAAATAAACTAAATTCCAGCGATACGTTTGAACGAATAAGAACAAAACAAAGAACGAAGAAAAAAATTCTATTAATTTACATAATGAAATAAGCTCTTGCGTATCTGTAAGATAAATTTCGTAGATATGTAAGATTTGCCTGTTCAGCTCAGTCAGTGAAAGACCTACCTACAAACCGATTGGTTTTGATTCCAGATCACTGTAGAGGGATCTTTATTTTTTGATCCCTCAAACTTGGTGAGGATTGATATTAATGTTCATGTTCTTGTTACGGCAGGGTCAGCAAAAATGCAGACTAACTAATGTTTTTGATATTTTATAAGTATACAATCCAATGGCAAAATTACTTGAATATTGCCGTCATTTTTCTTGACGGCAAAGATGAAAGAGTACAGAAATAAACAAACGTAACAAGAGGATCATCTGGCGCTTTGCAAAGATTGGCTTTGCCAGAAACACGCAATACTCGGTAAGGATCTCACGCACTACTCAATGATGATGTTTTGCGAGACTGACTTTCTGATCATATCCCAGAACAAAGAGCCTTATCTTGGGATAGATCCGTTGGGCATGGTTGAAGATCTATATCCTCATGCAGTGATGTTCATCATCATCATCATCATCATCATCATCATCAGTCTTTTAACGTCTGTCGTTGGACATAGAACTTCCCCAGGACCTGCCACATTTCTCTATCATGGTCGTCGATGGGAACCCCATCTTGGGTTATAAATTCCACCGCAGATCGAACTATCCAATCAATAATAATGATCAACGTGACAAACTTCCTAACCAAAACACAACAGTGATGGATAATTATTACAAGCTTTTATTGCGACATAATCTCAGATCTGCAACGGGGCCGAGTTCAGACCACATAACTTCAGCAAAGAAGGAAAACAAGAAAAGTCAGAAAGCAGGCCTGTTTATCTCTACTAACGAAATTTGGCAGAGGTTATGTATTCACCATATCTGTCGGTATCTTTGTTGGTTTATTTGTCCACACAATATCTCCAAAAGGTCTCAATGAATTTTAATGACATTTTTTTTATTGGGTAAGCAATGGACCAAGGGAAAATCTATCAAATTTAGGATTATATTCAAGATTTTTTGGCAATTTTGTTAACTTTGAAAAACGAAATATTGTCGGCTTTTTGTATATTCTAACACAGTGAAGACGTCGTCTTGATGATGTGATCATAAATAAAGATGATTAACTGAATTACAGTTGTTTTCCAAGCTATTGATGATATATCCCTCATGAATAATTGGACAACCGTAGCCATCAAATATGGCAAAGGGTTCTATCCTTTTTTCTTATACGTGTATGTGTTTGTGTGTTAATGTTTGTTTGTGCTTTTGGCGTACCTGGCCGTATCGCTTTGTCTAGAGATTTGAGAATAGGCATCAGTACTCCACTAAACCCCTTCTAAAAATGTTTCTATTTTGTGGTGGGGTAACCTTTTTCGGTGGTCTTATTTTGACGGGTTTATTAATTATATCTAAATTCTCCAGAATCTAGATGTTTCCTGGTGTTTGGTTGGGTTTTTTTTTCAACTCTGTTTTGGGTGTTTTCCTGTGGAAATTGGCCTTGATGTCTTAAATAGAATCTATTCTAACCATATTTATACTTTAATGGTATTTTTTTTTCATGACTTCAAATTTTGACGTTACGTTATTACAGACTTAGGTCATGGCATAATCAGAGTTATCTAACCTGATTGTCCAATGTTTAGAGACAAGGGCGTTAGCGGATGCAGAGCTCCTTGAGTGCATCCTATCTTTGTGGAGATTAGTCTATCACCCTGGTTGCATTTGTAATTTTCTTGGAATTCCTTGCAAGACCTATGCAATGGCTTCATGCACCCTTGGCAAGACTTAATATCTGCGCAAGAGTCTTATGCACTTAAGAGTAGGTTTGAAATTTGAACGACCGGTTGCATTCTAACGACTATTTCTTTCAACTTGAAGTGCGCCCCTTGGATCGTTACGCCCTAGGCAACCATCTAGGTCCACCTGATGGACGCCCGGCCCAGGCATTGTCCACCACAGACATTGAATGAAAGCTCTGAAACATGGAATATTTCATGTTGGATGTATAAGATGCTACGTAAGTTTTACTAAAAAGTGCGCATTCGTTAATTAACGTTGCTTATACAATCATTGCAAACTTGTGCAATCACTCCGTTCCTTTGTATATACGACCGTTACGCTTTCTGATTCCTGTTCATTCTACTCATATCCTTCGTCGTTTCTCTTCTTCCCCACCAACAATTGCAATTTAATGACTGGGGGGATGGAAGAGGGTGCTTATGCTTGAATAGCAGCAAAAAAAGACTCACCTTCACTATAACTGCCTCTTTCTCTCTCAAACCAACCATGCAATGTTATGAACAAGGATACACACACACACACACACACACACATATATATATATATATATATATATATATATATTAGTCTTTAGTCGTAATCTAACAGTAAACAAATATAGAAACGGGTCAAGGCAAAGATTTGTGAAAAGAATTACCATGAATAATACCCAAAAAATGGAACATAGCAAAGACCATGCCATGTTGGAGGTGATCAATTGAATTCTTTTCTCTAACGGTTGATGAGAATAAGTTATTCTACTCGCTTTTTGTTAGGCATAGATCGCTAAAAAAGGGTATGGATTTTCAAAAGGTAAGTTTGAATGCTGCCGGACATAAACTAAGGGGTCTATTTAGCATGAACTTAGATTGCAAACGGAACCTGCACTAAAAAAACATATCCATGGGAGTGTTGAAAAAACACGTTTTCCTTGACATAATGAAGAGTGAATGATTGAATTTTCAGCCCTCTAGCTCCATTGGTGTGGCCTGCATGCGTGGCTCATACGTAAACACACGCATAGCTGGTCAGTCAGAAAGACCAACTTAAAATTTATGGTGTCTCATTGGATGACAGTTTCAATAGTATTGAGTCATTTTACAATAAGGATAGTATTTGAGAGGCTCTGTTCTAACATTACTTAACTGTAAAACATTATGTAACAAGACACATGTGGCATCACCAATGTAATATTCTTGTAACTTTCCCAAGCACGCTTCACTTATAATCAAAAATCAGTTAAATGATTTCATGATCAATGTTCTCCTATGGCCGACTCAAAGTCTTAACTTAAATCCCGTTGGAAATCTTTGAATGAAGCTAAAGAAAAGAGCATTCGCAAGAAAGCTGTTTAATTTGAAAACGTGAAAGAAGTAGACCGTTACATCTATCGAAGACAACAAATCTCCATGAAATCCTCAAATGAAAACCATTTAGTCTTAAAAAGAAGAGTCTACAACCAATACATTCTCCCAAATGTCCCCATAGAATTGAAACATTGAACCTAAAAAAAAAGATTGACCCTCAGACTGAGAACCATGCAACGTGCACAGGAGAGAGCCATGCTCAACCTCACATGGAGGGTCCACATCACAGTATATTAGAGAAATATCAAATAATCCATTGAAAATTCAAATGGCAATGAACTGGCCTTGGTGTAAGGTTGCCAGACAACCGATGGAGATCATGACTCACAACATTGATCCCCAGAGACTGTGACCGGCAAAATATAAGATTGCATGACGAGCTAGATTAGTTCAGAAAGTACTGGTTTTGCGACGCCCTTGATAGCGAGGTCTGGCGTATCTCAGGGAAGGTCTATGATCATTGATAGACACTGATAGTGATGATTATGAGCCAAAGGAATGTTCAGAGTCTGATTTATAATGTAGCAAAAGTAGCATATGCTTCGGGCCCCGCAATCTCAAGGGTTCGCACTAAATGCCCGCAAGCTATTAATTCATATTCAGTGATCGAAGACGATATTGCACTTGGTCTGAACACTTCATCATCAGTCCTTTAGCGTCTGTCGTTGGACATAAACCTTCCCCAGTATTCGCAACACTTCTCTATTGTGGGCATCGCGAAGCCAATATTTTCTAAATTTATCCAGTTCATCTCTACATCGTGCATTCTGTCAGCTTCGGTTCTGCATGTGATCTCTGGTGATCCATGTTGTGTTGTCCATTGGTTGTCAGCCATTTTTACAACCTAATCTGCCCATTGCCATTTAGGTTTTCTGATAGATTCTACGATCTCTGACTCTTGTTTTCTCCCTGATATACTGTGCTGTCTCGTGATCTCTCCATGTGAGGTTGAGCATTATTCTCTCATGTGCACGTTGTATGCTTCTCAGTTTGTAGGTCTGTCTTTTGGTTGGGTTCCATGTTTCAGCTCCATAAGTGACTATTGGGAGGATGCATTGGTTATATACTCTTCATTTTAGGATTATTGGGATCGACTTGTTTCCGAAAGTTGAGCTTGCTCTGCTGGAGGCTTGCCATCCAAGGGTGATTCTTCGCTTGCTCTCTTCCTCTTTCGTGGGTTTCATAAACATTTGCTGTCCTAGGTACATGTAGTGGTTCACTTCCCCCAGTTTTGCATCTTGACAGTCATGTCCTTCTCGAAAGTCTTTTAAATATTAATCACTTTCAGTTTTCCCAGCAGTGAGTTCAATATTTACTACCAAATTGCTAACCTCATATTGATTGATACAACGTCATTTTAATTTGGGAGGGGGAGATTTCATTCTTGGATGAAGTATTGCAACATTATTATTAGTTCTGACTATTTTTTACTTTCTTCCTAACTTTCAGTTGCTTTACATCGCAATTTTGAATCGGAATGCCGTAGGATAACGGTCAGATTAGAATTTTGGTGAGGGTCAGAAAACAAACGTCTTTTTTTTCTAAACATAAGAAGGATTAAATCTTAAAATTATCCGACCTTTAGCTCTATTCGATCTGAACGCTTGATACAAATATAGCCAGCCAGACCAACCTAAAAACTTGAAATTTTGACAATTTCTTATATACATCGATTACGAAGAGTGGGTGTTTCATCATTTTCGATTGCACAGGGATGAAGATCTAGCAAGGGACGTTACTCTCATCTCAGTATGTGATCGATACTAGAGATGCTAGTGCATCTAATTATAATCTAACTAAAATTGAAGAGAACTGTGTTTGGGTGTCTTAATGTGTCTGCACTGCAATCCATCAACAACTGGCAGTAGTACAAAGATGGATGTTCGCCATATATGTTAGTCACTACGTCAGGCATTGCAGTGTCGAGTTTGAAGTTTTTTAGATCAGCGGTTCTCGAGGAATCTTTTTTCTTTTAGAAATCAAAATAAATTACAGATTATTGATCTTTTATCTAAAATAATAGATCAAAATTTCTGAATTGGCAACACTGGAGAGAAGTGACTGATATACTTTGAAACCCTAGTTTCGTACAACGGACGGAAATTTATTTTCGATGACTATTATGATAGGCTGCTCCACACAACGTAGAGTAAGGTCCTCTTCAAACGTTCACCTTCGGAATGGAAAGTGCCCAAGTCTAATGAAAAGGCTATTTTTGAAAGATGTGTCAGTAATGGTGTGCCCGACTGTACGTGGGTGTATGAGAATTTTAGTTGGTGAGTGGAGAAACTGCCAGTTTCTCACGGTGGGTCCCATTTTTCTCCAATCGATAATACGTGCTTTTTCAAACAATATCTTAAACAAAGGGGGTGAATAGTTTAACCCAAATTGCAAGCTTGACGATCGTGCACGAAGCAACAACCGTGAGGTCTTTTATGTTGCAGAACAACGCTTTGAGTCTTGTGTTGGCGGGTGTGATCCGTGAAAGATCAATGATTTTTTTGTTTTTCACGTCCTTTGTATGATGACACGACTCAAGTGGTACTTGCATATTCTTCTCGACACACCCCTAAAAAACAACCGTGAATACTCTGTGTTCCGAAAAAAAAGTACGAACAATGTAAATTTAGAATATCTTTTCATAGCATTGAGATTTTAAACTGGCATTTCAACCTAGATAACTACAGGTGTGCCAATACTTCTCAACAAAATTTCAGCTCTGACGCTTCAGTTGTGTGACTATACAGACGAGTTGAAAGAGCCTGGTTGGAAACCAGAATTGTAGTGGCTCTTTTTTCCTGCTCGTTGAAAGAGAGTAAACCTTCAGCGTTTGGAGAAGAAATAGACAGTTTTTTTAAAAATTATTAAAGGAAAACCATTCAAGATATTGACACTTACCAGACATAGTTCTGTAGAGAGACATACATACAAGGTTCAGCACCAAAAGTTGTGCCACAAGACACAAGATCAAAAGTTTTTTTTTTTTTTAAACTGGACAAATTCCATTTAAAAGGACCGTTAAAATTTATAAAAAAAAGAGTTGTCTGACTGATGTCTATTGGAGTACTCATGCGAATATTGAAGAGTCTTGGGAACATTTTGTTTCTGGTAACGCTGACACAAGATTTTAGAAAGTAAAAAAAAAAGATGATTTTTTTTTAATTGCCCGCCATTAACGTTTTTGGGGGGAAATTTAGTTGAGTACACATCCGAATCAGCAAGATTTTAGGCCAAATATCACGTCCGGTATTTAAAAAAAAAACAGGATTGAACCATCCACCCTCTTTCATGGCTACAGTTGTTCAATTTTCTATTGTCATCATCATCAGTCTTTTAACGTCCGTCGTTGGATATAGACCTTCCCCAGGATTCGCCACAACTCTCTATCGTAGGCGTTGCAGAGCCAATACTTTCTGAACTTGTCTAGTTTATCTCTCCATCTTGTATTCTATCAGCCTCAGTTTCGCATGTGATCTCTGGGGATCCATGATGTGAGTCGTGATGTCCGTCGGTTGTCCGTCATTCTTGCAACATGGCCTGCCCATTGTCATTTTTATTGTAAAGCTAGCCAATTATACGCAAAATAAAGTAATTATCCAAAATTATTTTTTATTGTAACTTACCAAAATGGAAAGGGGACTAGTAATCTTATTGATAAAAGGAGGAACGACCTTAAAAAGGTCGGGAACCACTAGGATAGAATATCGACGACCGACACCAAACCCCCTCCACCCACCCACTATTCTGGTCTAATTTATCCCGTGGCCCATGACCCACCTTCAATGAGTAGCCATTGATATTCGTTGATAATTTTTGGAGATATCATGTGGACAGACACATAGATACAACGCAGGGAAGGTAACTGAAAAAAAATTGCCCGATCTGTTCCAAAATTTAATCAATTTTTCTCAGCTGCCCACAGCCCACCTTTCCACCAAGTTTCATTGGAATTCATCGAGAACCTTGTGATACATTGTGTGGGCAGACGGACAGACAGTGAATAATGCAAACTAGTGAATGCTACTACGAACCCCATTGCCAGGAAAGTAATTGTGTATGAAAAAACATGAAAAAGAAAACATTATTGGATCCGCTCTCAAATTCACCCTCTTCTTTCATGGCCCACCTTCAAACAATACTCATTGAAATTCATTGAGAACTTTTGGAGATATCGTGTAGACGGACAAGGCATTTTAGCAATATTATGTTTTGCAGATTTATAACAACGACGTGTGCGAGTTGGGTGTAATTGTGCGCAGACAGCTCGAAAATTTAATCACTTCTTCCGTGGTCTATTAATCAACCTTTCACAAAATTCACCATTAAGATCTTTTGGATATATCGTATGAACACACGAGAGCGTATATGTATATGTATGAAAAAAAAACAGAATAAAATATTTCTCAATCAAAAGAGAAAAATCTTGGATCCGCCCCAGAATTCAACCACTTCTTTCATTGCCCATCGTTCCACGAAATTTAATTGAAACCCATTGAGCACTTTCTGAGATATCGTGTGGACAGACAGACCGACAGACTGAAAAATGGAACTGAATCATGTTACGCTAAGCCGGTGAAATTGCCCAATTAATAAAATCTGACAAGGGTGTATAACCAATGCACTCTCCCAATAGTCACTTATGGGGCTAAAACATGGAACTTAATCAAGAGACAGATCCGCAAATCGAGAACCATGCTACGTGCACGTGAAAGAATTATACTGGGCCTCACATTGAGAGACCACAAGACAGCACAGTACGTCCAGAAAAAGACAGGAGTCAGGGACATCACAGAATCCATTGAAAATCTCAAATAGCAGTGTGCTGGCCATGTTGCTAGAATGGCGGACAACCGATGGACATCGCGACTCACGACATGGATCTCCTGAGATCACATGCAGGACCGAGTCTGGCAGAATATTAGATGGAGAGACGAGCTAGACAAGTTCAGAAAGTTCTGGCTCCGCGTCGCCTATGATAGAGAAGTGTGGCGAATCCTGGGGAAGTTCTATGTCCAACGACGGACGTTAAAAGAATGATGATGATGAGGAGGAGGAGGAGGAGGATGAGGATGATGATGAGGAGGAGGATGAGGTGGAGGAGGAGTTTTTTTACAAATATAAATAAATACGTAGTTTTAATTTGATCAAAAATTTATTTAATGAAAACAAGAATATAAAACAAGGAGCAACGTAATCTCTCCCAACTTGGTTGGCTGAAGTGAACAACTTTTGAGTTACGTGTCGGTGATTTTGCTTTGTTATATTAATGCATTTCACGGTTTCTTTTGGTTTATGATACCATTGGGACATGACTTGCATGTTCTATGTACAAGTCGCTGTCCTGAAACGAACTTGAATACATACAAAATAATCTTAAACTTCAAACGTTCGATTCGATTTAATGAAGGCGATGAAAAGGGTTAGCTGGTTGTAGTTGTGTATTTCTGATGATCACTGTTCGATCCCTGGTACAGGGTGAGGATTCGAATTCCGATTTTTGCAGCTGGTGGGATGTGGTGTACTAAGCTAAGTTTCAAATAGATGGATAGATAGATAGATAGATAGATTGGCAGATGAAACAAACTGAGTTAGATTGAGAGATAGATATGGACAGACTGGTATAGATATTAACAGACTGAGATATATGGTTATAGATAGACTGTGATAGATACTTACGGAGAGAACCTGATAAATAAATAGATAGATAATGGAGAGACTGAGATAGTTAGATACATACATACGTAAATAGATAGATAGATATCCAATTTATCATATCAGTTGCATCGTAACCCTCAACCTCTAAGAAACGTAGGGATATTTGTCTGGAAACTCTCAAATTTCCGTGAGTAAATGAGGTGTAATAGATATAAATCACCAAATATGATGACAAAATAATTTTTTCACACGTATTTATTTTAGGAAAATAAGTTCTCCATTTGTTGAAGAAATATCTTAAAGAAAACAATAAAGTATTTTGTTTTTAAACTAATATAAATACGCTGTCTTATTCTGTATGATTATATGTGTTTTTTGTTCAAAATCTTCGGCTGAAAACCTGTGACTAAAATGTAAATGACAAATGCCGGCTCACACATTACTGAATTGTTTTTATTGTTCGTTATTAGTCCTAAAAAGAAGGGTGTATAACTAATGCATCCCCCAATTAGTCATTTATGGAGCTGAAACATGGAGCCTAACCAAGAGACAGATCCGTAAATTGAGAACAATGCAACGTGCACGTGAAAGAATTATGCTGGGCTTCACATGGAGAGACCACAAAACAGCACAGTACATCCGAGAAAAGACAAGAGTCAGGGACATCATAGAATCCATTAAAAATCTCAAATGGCATGTTACATGAATGGCGGACAACCAATGGACATTGCGACTCACGACACGGATCCCCAGAGATCACATGCGAAACTGAGGCCGGCAGAATATTAGATGGAGAGACGAGCTAGATAAATTCAGAAAGTACTGGCTCTGCGACGCCCATGATAGAGAAGTGTGGCGAATCCTGGAGAAGGCGTATGTCCAACGACGGACGTTCAAAAACTGTTGAGGATGATGATGATGATGATGATGATGATGATAATTTTTGTTTTCACCTGTTATAGTCTACTCATGTTGCTCGTTCGTTTACTAAATAAAAACCTCCTATCGAAAAAAGGGGAGTAGACTCCCTAAAGATAACGGCCGTGTACGTTTTCTCACTAATACTACAACCATTAATACTCACTCTTGTTTCATTGACCGAAAAAAAAACCCGTATATTGCGACAAAGGTTTGTTCCATTCGTAAGAAGAATTGTTGGAGAAATTTTTAATATAAAAAATAATTTCTTTCCAATGTTTTAAACCGGAGATTAGCTGAAAAAATGACCTCAAATAACATCAGAGATTAACCTCAAATATCCCATTTGGGTAAGTTAACCTCAGTCTACGAGCTGAATATTTGGTCGATAGACCTTATAGTTTTAGCGGAGAAGATACGCTATCATTTTACACGGATGCACTTATCATCATCATCAGCATCTTAGCGTCCGTTGTTGGCGTTTGGAGCCAGTACTTTCTGAACATATCTAGTTCGTCACACCATTTTAGATTTTGTAAGCCCCGTTTCGTATGTGATCTCTGGGGATCCTCGTTGTGAGTCGTGATGTTGAATGGTTTTCTTAAGGATATTATATCTCGAACTGTCGTCTTTTCACTACTATATTGTACTGTCTTGTGATCACTCTATGTTACGTTGAGCTCAATTCTCTTGTGCACGTTGCACACCTCTCAGTTTAAGGGTCAGGGTTCCATGTTTCAGCTCCATAGGTGTCTATCAGGAAAATGCATTAGTTGTATACTCTTCTTTTTGCATTATCTGGATTTTTTGTTCTGAATGATTGAGCTCAATCTGCCAAAAGCTCACCATCTTAGAGTGAGTCCTGATTTGATTTCATCTTCTGTGGATTTCATGGAGATTCGTTGTCCTTGGTAAATGTAGTGGTCTACTTTCTCCAGTTCTGCGTTTTTGAACAGTGTGTTCATCTCCAACGAATATGTTGTACATGACATTTGTTTCGCTGAAGTTCGTGTGGAGACCAACTATCTTGCTTTCTTAATTCAGTGTTGTCCAGTATCATCAGGGGGTCATGAAGTTTTCTCAGCAAAAATGACCATGTCATCTGCGAATCTTGAGTTGTTTAGGTATTCGCAGATACACTAATCGGGAATAAAGAATAAGTCGGTCAAATCGACAATTTAGCTGAAAGTGAGGCCGTTCATGACGTCAAGATTTTTCGATAAGAAATCAAATAACAAAGTGTTTGTAGAAGGATGTTTATACGTGATATTTTCCTGTTTCATTATATTATTTCCTTGTCGGTAATTATATATATATATATATATATATATATATATATATATATATATATATATATATATATATATATGCGTTTTATTATTAAAAGATTGATTCGGGTCAGTGCAAACATCTTAGTTGTTATCTGCACAACGCTTTGGCCTCTGTCCACTTCAGCCCCCTTCCTTCAACCGTGGACTGAAGAAAAAGGTTCCGTTTGAAATTCCCAGAAAATCGCTGGGTACAACTCTCAAAGAAGACCTGATGGTACACCTATCAAAACGCTATCGTGATAACAATGAAAGATGAAGGTATTAGTTCTAATAAATCAGTGAATGATAATGATAATTCTTCATCACAGAAATTCAGAGCAATTATATAAATGGGG
This sequence comes from Thysanoteuthis rhombus, assembly GCA_963457665.1. NCBI lineage: Eukaryota > Metazoa > Mollusca > Cephalopoda > Oegopsida > Thysanoteuthidae > Thysanoteuthis > Thysanoteuthis major. Next base: position 16,325,841 of record OY735240.1, on the reverse strand, counting down.
TGAATCATAACTTTTTGAAAACCATCGGAAAGACAGCAATTTGAAGAGAACTCAAAATGATGGTCACATATATATAGTGTCATATTATACCTATCTACTTATCAATCTATTTATCTATCTATCTGGTTCAGGCTTTTTTTAAAATCAAATAAAGCATTTTCAACCATATAATAAAAAAATGAAAATTGAGATATTACTATTTTCAAAGTGTGTCTAGAAGTGGTACATCTCACATTCCAACGGTCCCCTAGATCATTGGACTAACCAATTTATTTCTGAGTATTTTGCCGATGATTACATGAGCACTGGGAAGTGCCCTGAAGCTCCAGTCGAGAAAACAGAAACGAGAATATAGTAATGATTTATATGAAAAAGATAGAATGATATGAGCAGAGTTAGATGAATAGATAGAAACGTAGATAGATAGATAGATAAATAGATAGATAAACTGATATATAGAGAAAGATAGATAGAAACGTTGATTGATTGATAGATGGAAGCATTGATAGAGAGCTCGATAGATGGATAGATAGATAGACTGAGAGATAGATCGATACTTAGATAGATAGAAACATCGATAGATAGATTTATAGATAGAAGTATTGATAGATAGATGGACTGATAGAGAAATAGAATGATGGAAACGTTGATAGATTTATAGATGGAAGCATCGATAGATAGATCGATAGACTGATAGATAGATCGATAGCTATCTAGATAGAAACATTTATAAATAGATTTATAGATGGAAGCATTGATAGATAAACTGATATATATATATAGAGAGAGAGAGGGGGAGAGAGATAGAAATGTTAATAGATAGATTTATAGATGGAAGCATTGATAGATAGATAGATAGAAGCATTCTTAAAAATAGATTATTAGATAGAAACACTGATACATAGGTAATTAAACATAGATGGAAACATGGTTAGATAATCAAAAAATATTAATAGATGTATAGATAGATAGACACTTTGTTTGTGAGAGACATTGATTGATAAAAAGATTGATAGATAGATAGATATTCCTATCTATCCCCTTGATTATCCATAGGTTCTTCTCTAAATCAAAGTTCATGTCCATCGTACAATGTAACCTTGACCTTCACCACAGGGGATATTTTCATATTTTTTAATTAACGAATGACAAAGAAACTCCCGGTATTGTGGTCCAATAATATTTTGTCACAAAATATCCCTTCTTTCAACTCCCCTTGCCTCCGCTAAAAATAGCAGCCGTCACTCTTCCCTGATGAGGGTCTTCCACCTGGACTTCATACAGGATTTGGGTCATTTGTTTCTCTTCAAGATGAGGATCTCGAGTTGGATGACAACGAAAGAAAATTATAGTTACTGCCACTCTTCCCTGTCCCTTGTTTAAAAGAATTGGGGCAATCAATGATTGGACAAAATTGGGGCTTGAGAATTTGGGATGAAAGGCGGTACAACCAAATAACTAACAGCGATTCATTCGTATTTTTAGCAGATGTATTTCCACTACGCAGTACTTCCGGAAGGAGACAGGTGTCAGGGACGTCACAGAATCCATTAAAAATCTCAAATGGCAGTGGGCTGGCCATGTTGCAAGGATGGCGGACAACCGATGGACATCGCAACACACAACATGGATCGCTAGAGATCACATACGCAACCGAGGCCGATAGAATACTTGATGGAGGGACGAACTAAAAAAGTTCAGAAAATATTGGCTCTGCGACGCCCATGATAAAGAAGTGTGGCGATTCCTGGGGAAGGTCTATGTCCAACGACGGACATTGAAAGACTGATGATGATGATCTCTGGGGATCCTCATTCTGAGTTGTGATGTCCATTGGTTGTCTACCATTTTTGCAATATGGCCAGCCCATTGCCTTTTGAGTTTTCTAGTGGATTTCATGATGTCTCGGATTCCTATTTTTCCCTGATGTATTGTTCTGTCTTGTGATCTCTCTATGTGAGGTTGAATATGGTTCTTTCATGTGCACGTTGCATGGTTCTCAATTTGAGGTTCAGTCTTTTGGTTAGGTTCCATGTTTCAGCTCCATAGGTGACTATCAGGAGGAAGCGTTGGTTGTATACCACTCTCTTTCAGACTAATAGGACTTCCTTGTTCTTGAAGGTTGAGGTTGCACTACCGAAGGCTTGCTATCCTAGAGTGATTTTCTGCTTTATTTCTTCTTCTTTTAAGGATTTCATGGAGATTTGTTGTCTTACTTAGATGTAGTGATCTACTTTCTCCAGTTCTGCGTTTTCAATTTTGATCGTTGCGTGTGTTTATTTCCGACGTGATTGTTGCATATGTCCTTTGTTTTGCTAAAGTTAATTTGAAGGCCGACTTTCTTGTTATCTTCATCCAATTCATTTAGTATTTATTGAGGTTCTCTGCAAAAAGTACGTTGTCGTCTGCAAATCTGAGGTTGTTCAGATATTCGCTGACGATTCTGATTCCTGTATTTCCCGAGCCTAAGTTTAGGAAGATCATCTCGCGGCAGGCTGTGAAGTGTTAGGGTGAGTTGGAATCATCTTGTTCCCATTTTGAGGAGCTGAAAGGGTTCCGAGTCTTTATGTAGCCTGACGAAGTAGCTGCTGTGACTGTATATATGTTATAGTAATCTGACGTATATGGGGCATACTCGTTTTAGGGTGATAGCCACGATGACTATGGGAATTTCCCCCGAGTCGAAAGCCTTCTTGAAGTCAATAAATGCGGGTGGTATTTTACATTCTGCTGCTTTCTCTTTTAGTTGATTTATCGAATGGTGACGGTCCATGGTCGAGTAGCATCTTTTATTTTGAATTTGTTAGAGTCAACAATCGGCTAAAACTAACCAGGCATAGATTATTTCTCAGAAAAATCCCGGTTAACTTGAAACCTGTTTTATTTTCATTTAATGTAATTACCGTATCGTAAACATCTCGATTTTGTTTAATTTAATATTTGGCACAAATTGTCAAACTAGAAAAACTCATTGAGTGAATACTTCTGCCAACACCATACACCAATGGAATAATGAATAACCCTGATCCTTAGTCAGTTCGAATGGCGTTATGGTTAGCACGTCTGCCTCACGCGTAGGTTCGACCCCGGGAAAAATTTTTTTTACCGGACAAATTTTCTCTGTGTAGGTAATTGAGTAGACTCCAAGCTGTCCCATAAAAGTGGGTTGCATGTATCAACCGTATTACCAATGGTGGCACTTCCACCTACAAAGGGAAGCGAGCATACCTTTGACAGTGGTAGCTGCGACAAAGAGATCCTAGATCCACCCTTAAATTTTCCATTTACTCCAGGGCTTACTTTTCACAAAATTCTTTGGAAATATTTGGATAAATCGTGTGGACATATAGCAACCATACAGGGGAGATAACTGTGAAAAATTATTGGATCTGCCCTGAAATTGAATCAATTCTTCCTAATCCAAAACCCACCTTTCCACGAAATGTCGTTGGAGTTAATAGAGAACCTTTGGAAATTATGGGCACACATAGGAAGAACGAGTGAATACTTACATCTTATCCAGCTTGTTAGGCAAAAGTAGAAAAAAAATTGCAACCAACGTTTCCTCAAAGATGCACGGCCATGTACGAGAACGAATCAGGCTACGCGGTAAAATTCAGATGTCACACAATGATTGGAGATAAGATTAAATAACTATAGATAAATTATTAAAAAAGATAGAACCAATATACTGAATAAATCATTTCTTTTATCATACACTTTTTTGCTAAAAGTAACTGACCTTTGTTTCTTAAATTTTTTAGACAAAAAAAATCGATGATCGTCTCAAAAGTAAAATATTTCCTACAAACTTCATATTCTATAGTTGCCCACAGGCTTTTTGGTCCCGTGCAAACCATGAAAAAAATGTAGGTTACATTGATGATAAAGAATACGATAAGAGTAAAATATTTGCTGGTGTAGGTGAATTTTGTGAATTTAATGTAAAAAGAGATATAATCTATAATAATATTCTACAAACTTCATATTCTATAGTTGCCCACAGGCTTTTTGGTCCCGCACAAACTAAGAAAAAAATGTAGGGAACATTGATAATAAAGAATACGATAAGAGTGAAATATTTGCTGGTGTAGGTGAATTTTGTGAATTTAATGTAAAAAGCGATATAATCTATAATGATATTCTTCTTGTTCCGACAAAATATTTTTGGTCTCTTTTCGTTGAAGAAAAATCTATATCCTCTCACTTGGAATGTATGACTTTGATTATACTAATACTCCACTTTTTCTTTGTATTATCTCGTAAAACCAAACCGATATGTGAAATTAACATTCCCCTGCCATGATTTGAAATCACAACCAATTGATTAGTAAGTTGCTGTCTTACCGAATGAGCTAAATATTTACGAAAAATTATGTTCGAAACACTCCAGGGCTTATTTCATTCTAATTAATAAATACATCTATAAAATTAACGTTTCCCTATCGTGAAATCACGGCCAAGTGATTGGTATTCGGTTCTCTTACTGACTGAGCCAAACTGACGAGTCTTACATATCTACGGATTTATTTATCAAATATGTAATACAACAGTTGCTGAAATCATCTTTAGTTGGAATAGAAGTTAAAATGGCGTTTGACACTGTAGCAGTCAGGTTTGTCCAAATCTTTTTCATAGCTTGAAATAAACTCCAGAAACCCTTAACAGCATAAACATGATAATACGAACATATGCGTCACCTAACAAATAGACAGAAAAATCTATTAAACAAAAGTTTTCTTGGTCTAATTTGAACGAAAAGTCTCTGTTTGCTGATTTCGTTATCTTAGTGAATGCAAAATAGCAATTAACGCAAAAGAATAATGAAATAATCTTACGTACCTTAGCACATATCAAACAGTGCAGTCTCTCCCATAGAACTTGTAGAATTGCTTTTCTCCCCTATTTTATACTGCAATAGTAACGATATTACTGTTATTGTGTCACGTTAGGGTTGGAGGTAGGATTAGAGTTAGGGGTGAGTAATGAGAAAATAAAGCAATAGTACAAATTCTGTAGGAGGGACTGTACTTCTTTCTGAGACCACACTGCTCATCATCATCATGATATTCAGTCTTTCAACGTCCGTTGTTGGACATATACCTTCCCCATGATTCGCCACACTTCTCTATCATGGGCGTCGCAGAGGCAGAACTTTTTGAATTCGTCTATCTAGTCTCTCTATCTAATATTCTGCCGGCTACGGTTCCGCATATGATCTCAGGGGATTCATGTCGTGAATCGCTATGTCCATCAGCTGTCCGCCATTCTTGCAACATGGCCAGTGTTCCAATCATCTGGGACTTAACTCTGTTTTAGACACAAGTTGAAAAGGACAGCCAGTTTCCAAGCGATGATTTTACCCGCTTTTCGGGGTAGGTCGACGGTGATGTTGTCCAGTCCAGGGGCCTTTCCTCTCTTCGCCTGTTTGATGGCTTGTTTCACCTCCATCGACGTTACTTCTGGGAAGTCCTCGAGTTGATTGCTCGCGTCTTGCGTATCCTGTTGATTGTTTTGCAGTCCTTGTTTGGACGGATAAAGTTTTTGGTAAAATTCTTTGGCGCGTTCAACAATCCTATCTCTGTCTGTTGTTAAGTTTCTATTTTCTTCATGTATGTTGGTTGGTCCTCGTGACAGTTGATAACTTCTGACATAAAATTGCGTATATAGACATCCACAACTAGTGTACAATGCAGTAGATTACTCATTAGTAGGGTCCGTACTTAAGGCAATGCAAACAGTGCAGCTGCAGATGGGGCCCCAAAATTTAAGCCCCCACCCCCTAATAAAAACATGTCTTTATTCTTTATTGGTAAAAAAGTAAAATGCCCCTGCTAAATTTATGTGATGATTCATTATCTTACATAGACATAGATTATTTATCGATAAAGAACTTTGTGTTAAATTAAACATAATAATTTTTCATGGGGATTTCAATTTCATTTGTTTGGAAATAATTGTTGATTACAAAAATTGACGGACCCCTAAAAATGTTATGCACTAGGCTACATCAATGGTAAATTTGGCTTTGCCAGTAACGCACAAGCATTGAAGCTGGAGGGGCCAACGAGATTACCAGCGACTCTTAAAAATTTATTATATGACGGCACACCAAGAAATATATATATGACTTACGTGGCACACGATCTATAAAAATTAAATGGATTATACAAGACCATAGTCAATGAATAAAACCTCCATATCAGTATACTAGTATACATACTCATCGCCTATTTCCTTTTGGTAAAAAGGTTGAGATCTCACCAAAACCCTGTGATAAAACCACTAGATTGTTAAATATGTGGTGGAAGCGGGATAGACACAATATTCGCACTGGATACGTTCGAGACTGGGAATACGTTTGCGTGCTTAGAGAAAATCATGCGGCATACTGTTGTGCTGACGTACTAACTAGGCGCTAGGCGGTGCCAGTCAACAGACCGATCGATCCGCCGAGATTTTGCACGATTACCCGACATCCGAATCCGCCATTGATCATGTGATGATGCATGAGTGTTTTTTAGGTCATAGATAAAGGGTTAACTTTACACCAGATCAACCTATCACGAATTTAGTTTTATTGGACACAAAACATTTTCCTCTTGACACCTCAATAGAGCATAGAGTCGCACTGCTGTTTCAGTCACAAGTAGGTCTTCAACTACCCAGCTATCTTACCTATAGGGGTTTCGTGTCAAGTGAATATAAACTGCCTCATTAGGAAACTTGAACTCGCTTCGCCGATTCCGTTTTCCGCGCCGGTGACGCCACAAGCTAAGAATATAAGCGTCCACTATCACTTTTTGGAATGGGGTCATATCCTGGGTGCAAAAAGAAATATTTTCAGGGGTGTGGCTAAAGAACGTATTTCGGGTAGGGCACAGAACAAAAGGCATCGGGGGTGGAAGCAAAGTATATTTACAGAACAAAGGTGAAAGTGTAATTGCGTCGTCGGTAACGGCTCGGACAATGAAATCGGCGACCCGAGTTCAAAATCCGACCGGGGCCCTTTATGTTCTAATGTTCTTGAGAAAGGCATGAATCCATCTCTTCTTCCTCCCCCAGCTATGGGTAAAATAGTACGGCAAATTGGGTTGTCTGGGCATTCGGAAGGCAACCAGTCTAGGAGAATGACAACTTAGATTCCCAATCAGGGAGTGGAGCCCCCTTAAGGCAGTTCGGCGCCCAATTTGAGTCCTCCTGGCAACTTCTGCAGCCAGGTTGATAACAAACGTATCGCCCTCTGCTCCCCTCTGGAACACATCAGCAAGGCCAAGAGAGAGCGACTGATTATTCCAGGATCTCCGTACGCTTCGCCCTGGTACGCGCCTTGCGGGAGACGTTCCATTGTCTGTAGAGACAGAAGTGAGACTAATCATTGATTGTATGGGTGCATTAAGTTGGGGTTTGAAAAAAAGTGTACAGTACCATTCCCCTTTATTGACTATGAGATTCGAAATTTCAAACCCCTTCGCCCTACGTGAGGAGGTCAGATCGAAGGGCAAGGTCAGATGCACCGTTTGTTTCCTATCCAGCAGACTCCCTTATCAAGGAGCATCACTTGGTTTCACACAAAAATTACTCACAGAGCGAAAAATGAGTAAGCGTTAAACAGAGATTTCACTTGCTTAATTAGTCGTTTGTCATTTGCCATAACCATTGGGGTCGACCTTTTCAAGAAGAATAAAACTTTTTAGTGATCTATTTATATAACAAACCATGTGATATACTTCTGTTTTATCTGTATTATTGTTCGGACTATCCTCGTCTTGACTGTTTTCCATACGACGTTTCAGCCGTTGTACTCTACGGCCTTCATCAGGTATAATCTGGCAGGTGTAGAGAAAGTAACGAACCGAACCCTTTATTTAACCGACGGGGGTATATAGACCGCACTCCCCTCTTAGCAGTAGTAGTATTTTCGAATTATTATCATCTCTATTATTTTCTGCGTGGGTCCGCCTCGATAATGGTCCTCAATGTATGTCTCGATCACAGAATGACATCCATTTTTTAAGGCTCTCGTCTCTGCTTCAACATTTTTGGAACCAATGTTGAGCTGTTTGTTCGTTGACTTTCCCCTGGCAAAGTTCTTGGTTTATATTGCGAGCAGTTTCCGCTGAGTGACGTCCCATTTTCTGAACTCAAACTGCAAAATTTCTCGAATTTGCTTTTTGCCATCTTTGATTTGACAGCTGTAAATAAACCAGAATAAATTGTGAAAAGAAAACTTTCAGCCTCAATAAATAGAGTGAAATTCACACCTCCACGAACATAGTTAAGTAACACTTAATTGAAAATCAAAGTTTAAGATAACAAAATCCGCGATTACTTTTATACCCACCTGATACGTACGTTAACTTTTTCACTGGGATTCACTAGTGAATCATACAATACTTATTGGCCCAACTTGACTTCAGATAACATCGACTTTAACATGTGGGCATAGGTTGTTTTTTGATGCAAGACATTCAGGGTTCGGCCTTATCATGGTTTGCTCAAGTTAAAATCTATTCAGGACGAAAAGGTCGAGGAGACACGTTCGGCTTCACACCTGAGAAAAAAAAATTTGCCGGTGACAAAAAGAAATTGTCTTTTGTATTGTAACAATATTCACCGGTTCATAAATATGTATGATTAATTCATTCCAAGCTTAATAAAAAAAAAACATTTGTAGCTCTACTCCAGCTAAAAGACATTCTTTCGAGAAAAAAAAGGTTTTCTTTTAAAGTGACTACATTTTTTTGTTTCCTTAAACTACTATTAAATTAAAAAATTGCAGAAATGCCACGTGAGCCAGAAAGAGTGGTGCAATACTTGGCTCTATATATTGAAAAAAAAAAACAATTATTCACCAGGAAACGACAGAGATATAGATGTGAGCGTCAGCAACCACTTTTCCAGTTGGGCAAAAAAGATCATTTCCTGGGGGGAACAGCCGTTTCTAGGAGTTGAGGCAAAAGGGTGTATTCAGGATATATCTTCGTGGCAAACCTAAAACACGATAGGTATTCCAACCGCCATTCGTAGTGCGAGCAAATAAGATCTACATTATGATTCAAATGTCTGATGATACACTTGAGCACTGACGGAGACGCATGGCCTGACCCGGGGTTCAATGATGGTGTTTGCCCCGGTGAATCATAAGTCTTTTTCTTTGGGAATATTAGTTTGGGGTTGCATGAAACAAATACGAATAGATGGACCTTCCCTAATATTCGACCACTCCTTCCTAGCCTGTCACCCACCCATCCACAGAATGTCATTCAAATTCATTGATAACACGTGGACAGACATGAACGAATACATCTCCACTCTGCAATTTGGTTTGATTTGTTATGATATAATGTTAGGAGAAATGTCGTTGGTGAATTATTCACGAAACTTTTCGCAGCCCCACCCATTGGAGACCGAGGGAGCGATTAAAAAAAACGCGGTGAACCGTAAGACACGGGCAAATACATATACCTTACCCAACTTGTCGAAAGTAAATAATTCTTGTTGAATTAGCCACGGCGTATCATAGATAGAAAAAGGGAGAAATAACCACGAATCAAAGGTACAGACGTATATGTTCCGTCGAATCGCCCATTCGACCAAATACTTTCTTTTTTTTTTTTTGTAAAAAATGGTTTGATTTCATTTTGATTACATAAACTTTCGATTGTAAAAAATTGTTGCTTTTTCCTTGTTTTGATTAGATAAACCTTTGATCCAATTGAAACTGCATATTTATTCATTTTTTTTCCAAATACGCAATTTCGCCGATTTAGTGTAAGATATATACTGTATTCGCAATTCTTACCTGTGAACATGCCAAAACTCTTCTGGTAAAGAAGTCATCTATTTTTCTTTAGCTTGGAGTCGACCTTTACATGAAGCACAAAGATTCCAAATAATAATAATGGATTACTTCTTGGTCAAAAGTGAAGAGTTCACTGTATATGATACCATCATCATCAGTCTTTTATCTCCCGTTGTTGGACATGGACATTCACCAGGATTCGCCAGACCTCTATATCATGGGCGTTGCAGAGCCAATATTTTCTGAACTTGTCTAGTCTGTCTCTCCATCTTGTATTCTGCCGGCCTCGGTTGTACATGTGATCTCTGGGGATACATGTTGTGAGTCATGATGTCCATTAGTTGTCTGCCAATCTTGCAACATAACCAGCCCATTGTCATTTGAGTTTTCTAGTGGATTTTATGATGTCTTGGACTCCTATTTCCCCCTGATGTATTGTGCTGTCTCGTGATCTTTCTATGTGAGATTGAGCATGATTCTTCCATGTGCACGTTGCATGCTTCTAGTTTGCGAATCAGTCTCTTGGTTAACCTTATAGTCAATAAATGACGTTCATCAGTAGCCTTTTAGCGTCCGTTGTTGGACATAGACCTTCACCAAGATTCGGTGGACATCTCTATCATGAGCGTCGGGGAGCCCATTCTTTCAGAATTTGTCTAGTTTGTCAAAACATGTTTTGCCGGCCACAGTTTCGCATATGATTTTGGGGAATCCATGTTGTGGATCGTGATATCCAGCGGTTGTCTGACATTCTTTCAACATGGCCAGCCTATAGCCATTTGATTTTTTTAATGGTTTCTACGATATCTCTGACCCCTATTTGTTTTCTGATATGATTAGCTGTCTTGTGATCTCTCCATGTGATATTGAGTCTGATTTTCTCCTGCATACTTTCAATGGCTCTCAGTTTGAGAAGCAAACTTTTGGTTAGGTTCCATAACAGGTAAATATAACCCCAACTTAATATTCCCTTATGAAAAGACTGAATAATTATTTTACGCTGGTACTCGCTCCCTCACCTCACCCAAGGTGCACCATCTGATATCTGGATCATACTATGGGTCTTACTTGCTTGCACTACGAATGGCAGCGAATGCAGCACCTTCTCCACGGTTCCACAAAGACAACCAGTCCGGGAAAAAGACTACTCTGATTCCAATTCAAGGAGTGGAGCCCCTTAAAGGATACCAACTTTGATGGCAGCTCCTGTGGCCAAGCAGGTGCCAAACGTATCTCATTCGGCTTCCCCTTTGACCACATCGGCGATGCCGAGAGGGGGATTCTGTCGATTGGGCATCCTGTGATCTCCATATGCTCCGCCCAGGTTATCGCCCTGGAAAATTCATTTTAGTGTCAACAGAAAGAGGCCTTCTTTTATTACAATAATGCTCTGAGAATAAATCAATCAAAATCTTGCATATCCTAAATTTACGGGAAAACATTAAAGAAAGCTAAGAATTGTATTGACATCGATTCATATATTAAATTTACATGGAAAATTTAAAGAAAACTAAGAATTGTACTGAAATCGACTCATATTTTAATTTTACGGGAAAAATTTAAAGAAAACTTAAAAAATGTATTGAAATAGGCTCATAGTTTAAATTCACAGCGAAAATATAAGGTAAACTAAAAATTGTGTTGAAATTGACTCATACTTTTTTTACGGGAAGAATTTTACGAAAGCTGAAAATCGAATTGATATCGATTCATATTTCAACTTCATGGGAATAATTCAAAGAAAGCTAAAAATTGTATTGAAATCAGCTGATATCTTGAATTTTCAAGAAAAAATTAAAGAAAAAGAAAAATTGTATTGGAATCAGCCCATATCTTGAATTTACTGGAAAAGTTTTAAGCCTGAAGATCTAAATATGTCTACTTAGCTATCACGTTACTCTGGTTTTCGGGGGGGGGGATCTAAACATTGTCTGCTGGAACTTCGGGAGCGAAAAAAATGAATAAAAATCGATAAGACGCCTAAAAGTTATAAAAATGTAAGTAAACTGACTGTCCGATACAAAGTATGCAAAATAAAGTGAGAATCGGCGAAAAAGAGAGAAGTGCGATTTTCCTCTCTTATCTGAAACTGGATGTACAATAAAGACGTCAGCACTTGGCCATTCTATCTTTATACGTTTATATAACAAACTCTAAACAATAAAGTTCAGGTTAGTCACTGTATAGAAATTGTCACATGAACAACGCCTTTTGACAGCATGCCATGTTTGGTATGATCAACTGAAAAATCAGAGGAGGGAGTGTTCAATTAACTTTAGTTGGCAGTGATCACTAAAAAAAAGTCTAAAATACTCAAAAGATAAGCGTGAACGCTGTTTGACACAAAACTAAGGGACCATTTTACATTGCAAATTTACCCCACCCCCGAAAAAAAAATAAAAATCTTCTTTAGGGGAGGGGGATAAAAAAAAATGTTCAAACATCATCATCATCATCATCATCAACTTTTTATCGTCAGTCGTTGAACATAGACCTTTCCCAGGATTCGCCAGACCTCTATATCATGGGCGTCGCAGAGTTGATACTTTCTGAACTTGTCTAATTCGTCATCCCATCTCATCACGTCTTTGGGGATCCACGTTGTCCATCGGGTGTCTGACATTCTTTCAACATGTCCATGTAGTATTATGTGTGCGTGCATGTGGCATGCATGCATGTATGTGTGTGTGTGTGTGTGTCTGACATGTGTGTAGTACATAGTACCAGTCAATACAGTGGCTGACGTACTTAGCTGACTTTGGTCTGAAGAGCTTGACAGATCGTGCTTTATATCTTGAAAATGTGTCAGGGTACTTCAAAGTTGTAATCAGTACTTGAGCGTCGCGGAAGATTTACCGACAACGATTCACCGAAAAGAAATAACTGACAAAAAAAAATACTGATTTTTATCGAGATGTACAGTTAGTCGAGAAGCAGTTTACCGAGATATAGAATTTACCAATATCTTTAAAATTGCATACAGGTTCAGAATTTAAAACAATTTTCTGGAAAAGATTTGGAAATCTTCCAGCAGAGTGCCGATTTCGTGAAAAGATAAATGGAGAATTTGGATAAATATTTTTATATATATATTTCATTCGTAAAGAAAGTTAATGAAAGAATTCGAATAAATATTTTTAATACATTCGTAAAAAATGAATGTTGAATTTAAATAACTGTTCTCAAATATTAAAAAAAAGTTATTACTTTTTAAAAAATTATTTACGACTGGTCGGGACTAGTTTGTGACCTCGTCTCATAGACCATAACTAATGTATAGTTAGTTCAATCCTCACTTTATATCAACGTTATTTTTAAATGGCGGAAGACAGAACCACATTATAACACTGTTTGTATTGTCTGGTAGTTAACTGGATGGAAATTGCATCTTATATAATCTTTGGGAAATTGAATATTTGCGCACGATTGCTCAAAACTTCGCCTTTGAAATAGATATATACCAGACCTGTAACTTGTATTGTAAGTTTTGTGGCTTTTCCAGTTTAAATAACATTATCTGTAAATTTAAAAAAAAAACTCTACCTATGACTTACTTCTGAAACACTCGAAACTCGAACGATCCATTTTTCAGACAGTAAATTTAACATTTGAAGAACGGAAAGGGCTATAAGTAAATAAATATATGAATATATAAATGGATAAATCGAATAATAATTTACAATAATTTATCCCCAAAAGAGTAAATATAATTATCAAAAATAACGCTGAATCACGATGTGAAAAATCAGTTAACGAAAACCTGTTTAAACAGCAAGATATCCATTAAATTTTATGTATATCAATTTTTAGTGTAAATAAAAAAATAAAAATATTTGTTTCTGAAATATACTTTGTTTTATTCTGAAATCTTATTTCATTTGACCTTCTTTTGATTTGTACATCACAATAAACTGTGCATGTCGTTAAGTTGTTATCGGAAAATAGTTGTCGGGAAAGTGTTGTCCTTGAATCTTATTGTGTCAAATAAACTCAAGATTTGATACTCTATCCACAATTATTTTGTGAATCTGAATGTAAGGGTACAATGAAACATTGAAATACGGAGAAAGAATTAGGATAGGTGTTTTGAAACTACCATTGTGACTAAATCATATTTGAAAAGTTATGACCATCTACAAGTCCATATTCTTTTGGGAAAATGCGTTGACTGAGAACAGTTCAATAATCGGTATGTTTATTTGGATAATCGAAGACGTTGTTCTTCTTGAAACCAACTTTCTCTTCATGGCTTTTCTCGTCAACAATACGTCCTCAGAAAAGGAAGTAGATTTGTCTCCCCTGTTCATTCGCTGCAACCATGGCCTGCCAATGATGACAGTCTGCCAAGTCTTCCTTCGTTATCACCATCAACTATTCCGTCACATTATCCTTAATCTCGGCCACAGTCTGAAATCTCTAGGAGGTGTGGGAGACTGACAGACCTTTGGAATGCGATGTTTCGCTAGAAATCTCGCACGAGTCGAGAAGAATTGGCAGGGTCGGTCGTTGTGAATGTGACTGCCATTTAGTACACAAGCTTATCTAATGGAGTCTGACTGCCGACTGGGAAAGTGTCTGTTTACGCCAATGCACTAATGTCCCCTCTCATTGGTTGCCAAGTTACGTCAAGGCTGCAGAGCCTGTAGTTGTATAGTTAACCATCAGTAGAGCGACGGGTCATGGATTTGTTAGTGACCTGATCTTGCAAACCATTACTTATGTGTAGAGAGTGCAGTCCTTACTAAATGCCCTATACTGATGGCCTTGTGCCAGATTAGGATAAGCTTAGCAAATGCTTAGGATGTCTTACTATCTACTTATAATAAGCAAGCTAATCAATCAAATTATTACTGCTGTAGTGAATTCAATCCCCACAGGGTGCCTTACTCGTGTGACGTTAATCAAATTGTTGAACTTAGAAAATACAAGTATTCCTCGATTTTCGAAAGTTTACTCTATGCCACTTTTTCGCTTTCACGAAAGAAGGCGAAGAGCGAAAAACATTCAACCTTTGTTTAGCAGTGAGTTAGTATAAAGGGATCTCTCTCTCTCTCTCTCTCTCTCTCTCTCTCTCTCTCTCTCTCTCTCTCTCTCTCTCACGCCTAAGTTGAAATGGGGTAAATCAAATAAGCAATTACATCTTTGTATGGGGAAAACTGTGGAGCGTTTCCGGACTCCAAAATGGTGATGATGGTATATTAGGCTGAGCCTTCAGAGGTTGGAGTGGTGTGGAGGGTATAGGGTGCTAGGTTGTATGAGACAGATACACTGAGTGTGTACTGCTTCTATAACGCCAAAAAATGAGTTTGAAGTTGCTTCATCTAATATAGGTATCCGTCTCTTTCCTAAGATTCACTTTACGCTTTTAGGAAAAAGGTAAAAAGCAGAAATAGCGTCCAGTGTTTGTTTTGCAGCGAGACCTGGGAACAGTCAAAGCATTCTCCCGTATCAATTAATGGTAATGCATTCTCCGTTTTACGTCATTTCGACTTACATAAGGATTCATGTAAGATTCATATCATGTAAGGGCTATGGGAACACTTAAAATGTTTTCTTATATAAATTATTGTTAATTGGTTCTTCGTTTTACGCCATTGAGGCTTACGAAATGTTTTTATAGGAATGCTCGCAGACACCAAAATAACGTTCTTCTGTTTGCGCCAGTGGGTATATGATTTTCAAGCTTCACTTGATTTGGAAAGACCAACCCTTGTGACCGTGTGTTGATTTATATGGGGAACATTTTTGAGTGATCCCAGAATCCCATAATAACCCTCTCTATGTCTGTTAGTTTTACACTAAGCGTAAAACCCTTGCAAGCTCTTTTTTATATGCCCTAGAACATATCTAGCTTATGGATGCACAATATGAATTTGAATAAAAGATGCTCACAGATACAGTTAAAAGCTATGGCGGCTGGAAGTCCTTTTTAAAGTCAGGCCGTGTAAAACGAACTTTCGTAAATCTGAAAGAAGAGCGTTTCTATAAGAACCTTTCCTAGGTCAAAAGTGTGTAAATCTAAAAAGCAGGTAACGTTAAATTGTATGGGAAATTTTTTTATCGTAGTCATCAGAGGTAGGGGTTGGGGAAGGTGAAGACTTGGGTGTAGGAGAGAAATAATGAGGATGCGCACTACCTCGATATATTGGGGTTAAAAACTCATCTGGTAAAAGCAGATACTGGTATTTTTCTTTTCTGAGAATTCACTTTACGACACTTTCTTGCTTTTAAGAAAAAAAGACGAAAACCGAAAGAGACGATCAGCGTTTGTTTTGCACTAAAAACTGGGAAGAAACAAAATGTTTTCCCGTATGAATCAATGATAATTACTTCATTTTACGTCATTTCAGCTTACAAAGGGCCTTTTTTACGAATAGCAAAATAGGTATTTTTCTTTTTCTGAAATTTCACTTTACGCCACGTTTTTGCTTTTAAGAAAAAAAAGCCAAAAACCGGAAAAAGCGTTTAGTGTATGTTTTGCTGTAAAACCTGGGAAGAGACAAAATGTTTTCCCTTAAAAATCAATGATAATTACTTCTTCATTTTATGTCATTTCGGCTTACAAGAGGATTTTGGGGCGGATAGCTAGGGACAACGACTTAAATGGGTTTAGGAACTAGGTATATGAGGAAGGTGAATTTTAGGAAGTAAGTATAGAATATACAAAAACCTGGAAATAGTTATACACCGCAACCACCCGCTCTATTTCACCACTGGTGAGAGATACCCCTTAATAAGTTCTACGCTTGACTTCGTCTGAAGAGACCAAACATTGTGACCGTCAGATGAAACAGCCAATCTTTTCAATTATGTCTGGGATGTTTTTGAGCGGTAGACCCCCAAAAATAAACTTCTTGTCTGCTAGTTTTACGCTAACAGCGAAACAGAAACTTGTCAAGAAGCATGTGAATTGTACACTTGATGACACCTTTTTGAAAAATTCGTATGGTGTTAAGGCTGGTCGTGGAGTTTCAAAAAAACACCGGTAACAAGTTGACACTCCTCGACCCCTGATGACCTTGTAGATAAAAAATTCAAAATGTCCGACAACTGATATCAAATGTGCAATATTTTGGCTTCTGTTGATCATATCTTCAAGTATAATACTACCTTCTACGTGTTTTTGAATGTTGGGAATTCATTTCTGAAGAGTGTTTTTGGTCTTATGGTTATGTCGGTCGCATCAACGTCTTTTTGTGTTCTGAAATGTAGTCTAGGAAATCTATGATTTAAATTGGAAAAAATCAAAACATAATTGTTTTCTCCTCAATGTATATCTATTAAGTCTCCGGAACACCATACTAAAAGTCCCAAGAAATCCAAGTCAAAAATCCAAAAGTACGGCCATTTTTCAAGATTGTCGCCAATTCGACTTTCTTCAATTGTTTTTTGTTTGTTTTTTTTTTTGTTATTTTTGGCGGTGTGAAAAAAGGCTTAATTAGAGTAGATGTGCTTTAGCATTTTGGCCATTTTTAACCAGTTAAAACCATTTTTCTTGGGAATCTTAGGCCTTTATTTCATGATTGCGCTGTTAAATCATTGCCATAGGATTATGATCTAATTTAAAGTTGTGATAAAAAGCAACTGAAAGTTAGAATGAAGGTAAATAGCAGTCAAAATTAATAATAATGTTGCAATACTTCACCCAAGAATAAATTTAAAAAAAAATGAAAATATCGTTCTACTAGAAGTATCTCAGTATTTTGAATATAAAAAGTTCTTTCTCTTTTTTTGAATATTAGAAACTCTGGCAACTAGATTAGATTATATATTTTTTTAAACACCCAGGCAGGCAACATGCTACTCAAGAAGTGGTTAGATTTTTGGATGGATTCATGCACAATAGTTTAGTCATGATTCAAAAAAATATACATTCATAGTCGTCCATTTTGAATTTCAAAATTGCTGCAGTCGTCCATTTTGAATTTCAAACTTGCTGCCCTTAAATTCAGAGAAGAACTGACGACAACTCTCTTCTTAGTCTACATGTCTACATGATTCTCAGATATGATTTAATCTGGTTGCCAAAATTCCTCCCCGCTCCAAAACTATAATGTCCACCTTCCGATAGACCAGTAATCTTTTGCACAATTGGTATATACTGATGAAATACATCGTTGTGAATTTTCTTTCTAACGATATATCATGCCATCTGTAAAATATTGGGTTTCGTTTGTATACAAATATAAATGTTTTGGAAAGAAAATTTCATCGTCGTGTGCTGGAATACCTACCTTCATGCTTCTGTCTGTAACTGTTTTTGCGCAACAGATACAAATTTACAAGATATACTTTCAGGAGATTGACAAAATTCTCTTTTCGACAATGTATCATGACATCAGTTCAAAGATAGGATTTCCTGGACCCAAACAACTTTGTAGGGTCATATTAGCGGCCATCTTGTTTTTTCAACAACTAGCATTGATATGATTAATATGATCTTAAAATTGGCCTTAAAATCAAAAGTACTTTTCAGAAATGGATTCCCTACAATCAAAAATATGGGAGAATGGTATTTAACTTGAAGATATCATCAGTAGAAGCCAAGATGTTGTGCATTTGGTATTAGCTTAAATTTTGCATCCATGGGCCTTCGGAGGCGGGTAGCATGCAAACTTATGGGGTTTTTTTTTGGGGGGGGGTCTTTTAAACTCCATGACCAGCCTTAACCCTAAACCATAATTTGATAAAGAGATAAAACACAGATACTCACAGGTATAGTTCAGAACTGGGGTGACTTGAGGCCTTTCGTAAAAACGAGATGACGTAAACAGAACTTCTGTAAAACAGGAAATACGTGTACAGGTTTCCATAAAATCCAAAAGTTAATTGTTTCTATAATTTAGACAAGAACCATAAGTTCAACGGTGCATTCACCATCTGTGTCAGTACTAGCAGAAGCTGGGGAAGAAAGAAGAAGAACAAGTAGTCTTCCTTTGGGTCAATTAATTTTCAAATTAGTAAAATATTGGTAATGGAATTATTCTGCAAGTATCATTTTCAATAAAAATCGTAAATGGCCATTTTGGGCTTTTTTAGGGTGGGGTGCATTTTTTAGTTCTCATGTGGGTCTTGCATATTCTATCAAGACTCAATTAGCAGCTGGTAAAAATGATCAGAATGATGTCACACGTGTTAATGACATCATACCTTTTAATGACGTCACATCACTTCCTTCCTTCATATTTCTGTTGTTTAGCATAACTGGGACCAACCGAAAAACGACTAAAAACTTTCGTAAGTTGAAAAGACGTAAAATGAACAACCTTAGGCCAACAAGGCTAGATTTTGGCCCGTATCAACATTTTTGTGGTCCGCGGCCAATCAAAGCATTTCTTCAAAATCTTATATGATTTTTTATCAAAAAGTCAATTTTATGATTTATACTGTAAAATAACAATTGTTTTGGCTTCAAAAATCAATAGTACAATAATTGTAATTCACATGCTTGTCAAAAATATAGATTAAGTCCGCTTTCTGCAATACAATCGGCATTTTGAAGTGAATGTTTGGCCCGAACAACAATTAAAATGTCTTATGTAACCCAAAAGGTTGGCGTAAAGCAAAAAAGAAATTACCATATATTTGTATGGGGAAATTTTTCAGCGTTCTCTGACTCAAAAACGATAATAATGATGGGATAAAAAAAATTGACAAAAAAAACAGTTGAAAGTGGCAGAAAAATAACCAAAAGATGCTAAAAGTCGTCAAAAACACGCCCCAAAATGGCCCAAAACGCCTGCGTTACCAAATCAAGAAACAGTGAATTTAGCACGAAAAGTACTATGGTGGCAACACTGCGCACACGTTCTCCCTCTTACTTATACACCCAAGTTTCCTGTACATCCTAACTTTCGATGACTCAGCCTAATATACCATTATCACCACCTTTGTGATCTTGGAACAGTAACAGAAATCGGCTTAAGAAAGTTTAACATAGGAACGCTCCCAGTCCTAGAAAATAACCATGTTCTATGTGCCAGTTCCACGCTTAGTGTGAAATACCTGGAGGTTTTTACGCTTGACTTCATTTGAAAAGACCAACCATCGTGACCGTATCTTGAGACGACCAATCCTTTGAATAAAAAGAATTTGTTTTTTCTCCTGAACTATATAAACCACATTGTGAGCGAGCAACAATCCATTCGTGACTTTGACGTCCGTGAACCTGAAACGGCGTCGGCAAGAGTGGGAAAAAAACTCATATAAGGATTTCACAGCCAAAAAAAAAAAAAAATAGAACTACCAAACGAGGATTAATATATATATATATATATATATATATTCATATATATATATACATCAATAAGGATCCTTTTAAAAAAAGTTATTTATTCTAGTTATATTTTTTACCAGGATAAAAGTCTTTTACGACGGAAACTTACGTAAGTAGAAATTTTTTTGAAAAAACATTTGCTGCAATACCTTGAATAGTGCGGTTTTAATTAGTATTAGTTTTGATGTTGTACGATTATCGTATTGCTGAACAAATTAATGTATTTAAGTATAAGTTGAAAAAAATAGAATTATAAGATTATATCATTGAACAATGAGTTTTTTTTTAAACAGAATGAGGATTTGGGAACAAAAAAAATCACTAATCAAGGTATACCTGACTTTGAAAGGTGAGTGTGTGCATATTGACTAAGCTCAACTCGCTTTAATTCAGTGTTTCTCAAACAATCTGATCTAGTTCACCAACAAGGTATTTTTCACATTGTGTCTTGGACAGTGGCGTATCTAGAGATTTGGGGACCGGGAGGAGTCTTAGCTCCCTGACATTCTTTTTCAAAAAAGTTAATTATTCTGATTTTTTTCAACTTAGAAGAAAATCTTAAACAATAAAAAGTTAGTTACGTAAGTAAAACTTTCATACCTGTTCTGATTAATTAACTCTGATTTGATTTTTTTTTCTTTTTCAGTAATACAGGTTCTATGTTATCAAGTTATTATTCATTTTTTTATATATAGAAAAATCTCTAGGGGCTTGTCTCCGACAAAAAATCAGTACTTAAAAAGAGGGTGTGTCCATTTTTATTTACTAAGCGGAGTTCGGTGCTTGTCATATTAGGGATCTGGACTACTCGCGTAAGGATTATTTGGGTCACTGGAATATTTTAGCTCAATGCTATTCAATAACTTTTTTTAAAAACAAATTTTGTTTTTGAAAAGTCAAGTAATTTTTTGTGAAAAGTAGTTAATGTTTTATTTCATAATAAAGCTTGTTTTTTTTTTCATAATGACTAACGTAAAATTCGTTATAGATTATGAACTCGTTGAAATTTTGACAATTATAGAGGTCTTATTTGTTTCTATTATATCGTTATATGTTAAATTATATAATGTATTTAGCTACTATTAGATTACTAAATATTAGTATTTAGTCTTAATGTCCATGACAATGAGCTGTGATGGTGTAGGGACTATCTGCACCCTCAACAATTTTTTTCTAGATTATTTTTGTGGATGTTTTTAGATTATTTTTTAGATTGAAAAAAATTTCTTAGATTTTTCAATTTTGTTTTTGTTTTTTTTTTCTAAAATATATTACAGCCAGAGTTCAGACACCTCATCTTGTGGGGTCTGCAGGTCCCACCTCTACAATGAGTGGGGTTCGTGAAAAAAAAAGTTCATCCAAAGGGATCGCAAATGTTAAAAAATTCACTAGTCCTGAGCTTACAGCTTAGGGCCTTAGAGTCTCCAAAAGCCTAAAAAAAATTTATAAAGTGGGGCTTTCAAAATCTTTGTGAAACTTTTTAACAAGGGTCTCCCAAGCTTAATATAGATTAGGGACTCATCAATGCAAATCCTACATTTGGTGCTCGCGTTGTTAGTTACTTATCTCAGATTAGTCTTGAACAGTGGTGTGGCACCCAGTGAGAAACTAACTCATTTCTCATAAGTGGCAATTAGTTCACGACACGAGCTTGTGTACCATCAAGTTGGAGTAAGCGCCCGTAAAATTCTCTACATGTGTGCGTGTGTTCGTTTGTATGATTGAGTGTATGTGCTTGTCTTTGTGTGTGTGAGTGCGTGTGTATGTGTGTGTGTGTGTGTGCGTGCGCGTATGTGCATTTGAGTATGTTTGTTCGAATGTGTTTGTGTGTGTTTCTCTTTATGTGCTGCTTCCTGAGTGCTTCTCCTCTGAGCGTGCGCGCGCGTGTGAGAGAGGTTTTGTGTGTGAGCGTTTCCGTGTATCTGTGTGTACATGTGTGTATGAATGTGTGATTGTGAGCATCTGTGAATAAAGTATACATTAACCAGCATGTTACGACTTTTCGGATTATTTTTAAAACGTTATTTTCTGTTTATTTTCATGAATCCTATTGGGAACTGGTCATTGTGCTTGATATCCGCCTCAGGGGTTTAATTTCAAAATTTATCATCATCATCATCATCATCATCATCAGTCTTTTAACGTCCGTCGTTGGACATAGACCTTCCCCATAATTCGCTACAATTCTCTATCATGGGCGTTGCAGAGCCAGTATTTCCTGAATTTGTCTAGTTCATCTCTCCATCTTGTGTTCTGTCGTCCTTGGTTTCTCATGTGATCTCTGGGGATCCGTGTTGTGAGTCGTGATGTCTATCGGTTGTCTTTCATTCTTGCCATTGCCATTTAAGTTTTCTAATAGTTTCTATGATGTATCGGACTCATGTTTTCTTCCTTATATACTTTGCTGTCTTGTGATCTCTCCATGTAAGGTTGAGCATGATTCTCTCATGCGCAGGCTGCATGCTTCTCAGTTTGTAGGTCTGTCTCTTGGTTAGACTCCATGTTTCAGCTCCATAAGTGACTATCGGGAGAATGCATTGGTTATATACTTTTCTTTTTAAGATAATTGGGATTGTCTGGTTTTTGAAAGTTTAGCTTGCTCTGCCGAAGGCTTGTCATCCCAGAGTGATTCTTCGCTTGATTTCCTCCTCTTTTAAGGATTTCATGGAGATTCGTTGTCCTAGGTAGATGTAGTGGTCTTCTTTCTCCAGTTCTGCGTCTTTGAACAGTGTGTTTATCTCCAACGAATATGTTGTACATGACATTTGTTTCGCTGAAGTTCGTGTGGAGACCAACTATCTTGCTTTCTTAATTCAGTGTTGTCCAGTATCATCTGGGGGTCATGAAGTTTTCTCAGCAAAAATGACCATCCTGGCAGTTATGTTCTTATTTTCAACATGATTATTGCACATGATTTTTTTGAAGCAGATAGTTTCAAAATTAGGTGTTACTGATATCCCACGAAAAAAAAAATATCTCATACACCCATGTGTAAGTCAATCTCACCCACGATTAAACCTTCATATTGACCAAAAAGACAGTGCTACCTCTACCAACGAAGTTGGGGGGGGGGGGGCTTTGTGTGTATTCTGTAATGTTTTTATGTCTTTTTCTACGTCCTCATAGCTCCAAATATACTCAATAAATTTCAATGGAATTCAGTGGCAACGTGGGCAATGAGGTGAGGGACAATTGGTTAAACTTGGAGCGAATCCAGGAATAGTTTTTTTAAATGGGAGATATTTTTCAATTTTATAGAAATATATATACGTATATACGCATGAGTGTCCATTCGATATCTCCAAAACTTCTCGATAAATTTCAATTAAATTTTGTAGAAGGGTAGCTAATAGGCTATGGAAAAAGTGATTAAATTTGGAGACGGATCCATGCAAAATTACTCTTGTTGCCAGAGGTATGTGTGCTCTAAGGGCTTTCTAGTTTCAAGGTCATTTTAAATGAGTCAACCATCGTTGTCCGCTACAATAAAGTCTTATATTTCACGTGCTAATTTCAAACTCAGGTAGATATTATTCACTGGCAGGTATTTAAACCAATTAAACATATTATTGCTTATTCACTTTATGGAGTATAGGGTCGTATGTTGCAGTTTCTGCAAGTTTCACTGGGTGTAGCTGCCAACACCACACCCAAACTGTCAGAGTAGCCTTCTATTAGAGGGCTCCAACAGTAACAGACAAAATTGTTCATTCGTGATCTTAAATCCAAGACATAGAGGGAATTCAGAAGTATCGCTAAAATGTATTTGAAACTATTGGGGTTAGTTTTGTTATCTTAATTGTTACAGTCACAGCTTCCAGAGTGTCTGTCGTGTTTGATTACTGAAGCCTATCTACGACCAACAGGGATTTATCGTTCTCATCGTACTGTCAATGGTAGGGGTTATCTCATATCCAAGTACACCTGAATTACAATGGCCCTGCCTAATTGGCCCAAAGTCAGCAGGGACAGCAGAGTACCTTCTATGGAAAAAAGAAAGTGTTAAAGATACTGAATCATATATTCATTTCTGATCACAAACTAAACAACAATTTTCTCATGACTGCAAAAAGATTTTCTGTATACTTCATTGGTAGAAAAATTAAAAAATCTTTTCCACTTAAACCTGTAGAGAAGGAGACATCTGTGTTTTGTTAAATTAATTTCCTCTCGTATTCTGAAACAAACAATTCTCAACTGAAAACCATTAACTGGGCAAGAGGTTGGCAAACCATTAAACATGACAAAATATTCTTGGATGAACCCAATCGAGATGTCATGTAATCTTTTCTAGACGACACAGTGTTGCCAAAATTTCGGCTATGTATGTGTGTGTGTGTGTGTATGATATACACACAGTTGCAGTGTCAGGCAGGGACATTGCTCGATCTCCCACCAGCGTTGACTGAGCCTTGCTCGTCCTCATAGTTTTCTGGTCGAATCTTGCCTGGACTGGTACAAAACAATGGCGTCGCCACTGCATATATATGTTATGTAATGTTATGTAATATGATATATATATATATATATATATATATATATATATATATATATATATATATATATATAATTGTTTATGTGTGTGTGCGTTTATATGTAAGGTTATGTAATATATTATATAATATGTTACATAATACATATATATTATATATGTATGCACGCAGTCAATGGGTGTCTGCTCTAGTTCCCATTGTTGTTTAATATATGCATAGTATGATACATAATAATGCATTATATTATATATATGGTATCTATTTTATAATTCTACTTGTCACGATCTACGCTCGTTACGCCCTGATTGGTCAATTTGTCAAAAAGAAAAACAATCACGGGGGAAAATTCTAAGATACGGAAATTTGAATAAAGCAGAGGACAAGTTGAGATTATGTTTAGCAAACAAGATTGATTAATTTTTGTTTGGCTACACTCTTACTGATTTACACACGTATTGGTCTTGACCCGAACAATCAAGATTCGATGTGTGTACAAGTACATACAGTAGTAGGGAATTATTCATCATCTTTATTGGAGACCGTCAACCAATGTCATCAAAACTGCCAACACGAGTTTTTTTTCAGTTTATTATAATTCATTAAGAATGGCAGACAACCGATGGACATCACGACTCACGACATGGATCCCCCGAGATCACATGAGAAACCGAGGCCGGCAGAATATTAGATGGAGAGACGAGCTAGGCAAGTTCAGAAAGTACTGGATCTGCGACGCCCATCATAGAGAAGTGTGGCAAATCCTGGGGAAGGTCTATGTCCAACGACAGACGTTAAAAGACTGATGATGATGATGATGATGACACCGAGAAGAAAACGTTTTCCTTTTTTTTCCCCCAAATCCTCCCCGTGGTGGGGTTCAATTTGCAATTTAGGTTCATGCTAAACTGATCCCTTAGTTTGAGTCCGGTAGCATTCAGCCTTTTTTCTTTTTTTTTTTTTTTTTTTGAAAATTCGGACTTTTTTAGTGATTACCGCCCAACAAAATGCGAAGAAAGTTACTTATTCATTGATCCCCCCTTTTCTTTCAATTTTTGAATTGATCATCTCAACACTGCTGCCAAATATGCTGGTTACGCGATGGTTTCTATTGAGTGACTAAACTGTCTTAATCTTTTTCACTAGTTAATCCTCGAGTAAAGACTTATCAATGCCTTTGAATTCCTATTAGATATTTTTTAAACGTTCAAGTGGAAGAGCCCATAGCTTCAAATGGTGGGTAGGAGATATTTTTTTATCAGAAAAATTGTCACTTCTGAATGGAGCAGCTAATTGTTACAAACAGAAAAACATCTCTGTCCATTACATATGTAGATTATTTTAGCAAGAAGTTGATATCAAACCACTCAAGAGAGTCAATGAGGATCGAACCTACTTTCAATAGCCTGCAAGATTAGATTGCCAGAATACGTACACCCTGGCCCTTCATTTTCTTCCACATGATTCACTGGTTGATACCAGTGAAAAAAAACCCGGATATATTCTAATTTCTACGAGATGTTGTCTTTAACGGGAAGAATACTGAATTCGTTTCACTGGAAGATTCCATTGTTTCATGGAGGGTCTAAGTATTTTTATCAGCAAAATTATTACCTTTGACCGGGAAAATTTATTGTTACGTATAAAAAATCAAGAAAATCACCCTGTTCATTACACACGTGTGTATTTTCTTCTTCTTTTGTCAAGATGACTGAGAAATGTTAGACTTGTTTTATTCAATTTTTTACTCGTCTTTTTGGCCTCAAATATAGGGATATCCGGTTCAATTTACTTACCACAGGTAAAATGGAATTCGAGTTTGACACTCGGGAAAATCCTTGACCGATGTAATAAATCAAGGTTTGGCACTGATATCATTCAAACTGTTTATGGCGCACTTGAGAGGTCGGGCCTTGTCCCCATGTCCATCCCATCTTCAAATGGGTTTGGCAAATCCGTGAAAAACCATTAATTCTAATCTGAAATTTTCATAACGATATCATGTAAGCACTTGTCAAGAGAATTCCCAAATTTCACCTTCTGAAATTATT
The DNA here is from genome assembly GCA_963457665.1 of Thysanoteuthis rhombus. Classification (NCBI taxonomy): domain Eukaryota; kingdom Metazoa; phylum Mollusca; class Cephalopoda; order Oegopsida; family Thysanoteuthidae; genus Thysanoteuthis; species Thysanoteuthis major. The sequence goes on along the minus strand of OY735240.1, from coordinate 16,299,219 downwards.
CACACCCTCCATGAGGTGGACAAATCCGTCTTGTTATGGATCACTGGTATAAATTGGGGACTCATTGACAAAAAATACGAGTTACCTAGTAGAGAACCACGTTCAAACTCGGGCTGGAAAAGTTTGCATTTACTTCGCAGTAACACCCCTGGGAAAGGCATGAATCCACTCATCTCAAGCTACCAGTAAATGGCAGAGCAGTTCAATCCTTTTAGCTCTGTAAGGTTGTCTATCTTAGGCATCTGGCTAGCAACATCTTGGCTCTGTGAAATCCCACAATTGCAACAAACGATGTATGGGTCTCCATGGATCGTTTGAGAAACGGAGACAAAATTATTGCCTTGTGTGTCGTCGTGTGACACTAGAAGTCACTCGGCTTCGCTTTTGACAAATCTGAACAATTGAGAGAGAACGGAAGATTATAAAGGAAAGCCATAGCCCGTGCGTGCCCCAGAACAAATTGTTTTAAAAAAATATATCTAAAATTATCTGAAAACAAAAATTTTCTTATCTAAAAATATCTAAAAAAACAACGTAAGATTTGGGCTTTGTTGGTCTAAAATGACCAAACAAAAGTCACTTTTTTATTAAAGGTATAACATTTTTAGATGGTGCCTTGTGGTCCGAATTTCCCTGGTTTTATTCCTAAGAATGAGACAAGTGGTACCTGCAGAGAGAGAGAGAGAGAGAGAGAGAGAGAGAGAGAGATCAACCTTTTCAAGTTGATCCATTAACTTTGTAAGCATTTATAATTATTTTATCTTCCAAGTTGTGGATAAAAGAAATGTCATATCATCAAATACAGGTTTTCCCACCATCCGAATGTTGAGTTCACGTAAAAAAAAATCTTCATTGGCTGAAATGGCATAAAGCGAAGAAGTAATTAACATCAATTTATATGGGAAATTATTTTGAGCATTTCCAGACCTCATAAATTGTACGTTAAGCTGAGTTGTCTGATGCTAGAAAAATGAGTGGGGGTACAGGAGAGTGGATGTCGGAGAGAAAAGGAAGAGCTTGTTTACTGCCTTTATAACGTCACACTGCAAAACAAACGCTGAACACTATTTCCAGTTTTCGCCTCTTTTCGTAAAAGCGAGAAAGTAGCGTTGAGCGGACTAACAAAAAACGGAGGATACATATACCAGAAAATCCAAATATCCACGTAGTGCTTATAGAACTTTTTTTAGATAAGATTTCAGTGGTATTTACTGCATTTTGCTCAATACAGGACACGTCTTTTTCAAACAAAATGCCTGTAAACATCTCCTCAGCCAACAATATGTTAAGGAGAAGTCCTTCAATTCAATATTTATTCAGCTTTTACTCCTGTAGTCGACATGTATCTCCAGAAATTTCTCTACTGAAATGAAGGGGCGTCTTTTTTGTCCGTGCATTCGACAGGTCACCGAATAGAATAAGATAATGTACATATTTAATGAAGGAGGAGAAGGAGAAGGAGAAAAGTGAGACGAAGAAACCTTTCACCAAGTACGATAACCATACGATATCCCAAGGGAGAACACGTCCGAAATATAATGTCCATTCACCTTGACGCCCTCCTTTTAGGTTTGCATTGCTTTATGCGCATAACTGAGATCTCTAAAGGCTCAATGGGCCAATAAGCTGAATACACAAATAGCACTTCGAATTGTTATTAGTTGATATTTTAAACCAATGCACGTTGTTTTCTTCCGTGGCTACAAATGTTTTTTGGACACATCGATTTTTAATTAATCTGTACAATATATGAATACCACATCTTAATTTCTGTAAGAAATAATGTACATAATAAAAGCTTTCTCAGAAAACCTTATATGTCCCATTTCAGAGCAGTTGATTCGTAGTGCCAAAAAAAATAATTTGAAATATTTCTTCACTCCAAAGTATATATGATTATTTTTACATAAGTTAAATTTTATTTATTTTATAATTATGCTCTAGATAGAAAAATACTATATCTTTTTAGCATGATTAAATCATTCATTGACATAGTAAAAAAATAATTCAAGTGTATTTTTTGAATAATTTTTTAGGGTCTTAAAAAAAATCAACCGAGCTTTATAGTCCGTGTTCTTGCAAGTTCCACGAACAAACTACAAAATAAAAAAGCTTCGAAAAATCTAAGACATATTCTAGAAACATTTTTATTGAAAGCTATGGATAGGTCCACTAAGGATTTATAGACGTTAAAAAAATTCAGCCGTTTTTGATATTGAATGGATTAAGCCAAAGATTTTTTACTTATATTCAAATTTTGTTTCAAAACTTAATTTTTCATTCTTTGAATAATAAGGATCTTTTAAAATTACGAATTACAATAAAAATTTTCATTTTTGGTCATTTTTGCTCTGCTTTGAAACCCTTTGCAGTGCAACCAGAATAAATGATTTCACTCCATTAATCACACTAAAGATTGGCTAATAACGACAGGTTTGCTAACAAAGAAAATGGTAGAACTGAAAAGAGAAAGATTACACGTACTGAAGTTACAAATTTGTCCCCAAGCAACAAAGATCAGGATACTCGTCCAAATAATTCATTCGGTAATCATATAGCCCCAACTCAGAAATTCAGAGAACAAAAAAGGCTGAAGAGTTAATAGGCCAAAAAATTGTGATCAAAACAACAAAGACGAGTATATTCGTCCAGATTACTCACTTAATTAAGACAATATTTCGTCTCGGGAAATCAGAAAGAACAAGATGTAAATCAACCCAAACGTAATGATCAAAACACTGGCTCGTCATTATATGTCATTTGATAAAAACAATGCTTCATCTCATGAATCCAGACAACACCAGAAGAACCGAAGAGTTGATCGAATCAAACGTTATGATCATAACGACAAAAACGAAATGCCCAGAGAGGACTGAACTCACTACAGTAGTAACTGTTCCTAAAGCTTATTCACTAATTACCACTCCGAATTTCGGTAAAAAAAACACCTAGATAAAAGTCATCAGTCAGAAAGACAACATGTAAAACAGGCTACTGTAAGTTACCATTGTGCTTGGTCAAAAGGCATCATTCCTTGAGAAGCCCAACCCACAATCTCCATCTACACCCCTCTGTTCTAGCTCTCATTTTGCTACCGGAAACTTCGTTATCAGAGGAACGTAAAACCTTGTTTCCATGCATACATGTTCTTTTAATTATTGAAAGAGAATACACTTATTTAAAATATGCCCCACCTAAATACGTATAGAAACATCCTCTGAAGAAAATTATCTGTAATTCATTCAAAAAATGTGTGCATTCATTAGTTTGTTCAACAAGTAAAAATACAGAACAATAAAATAGATAAACAGGGTTCAACTGATCCAAGGTTTCGATTACAGATTTTTTTAACTTTGACCGTCACTCACCATTTTCGACCGCTGTAGTTTTGTCAACGTTACAACCAAATTTCAGCAAAATCGGTCAATGTTTTTGCTTATAGAAAATTGAACAAACGATCAGATCAGCCATAACTCACCATCTCTCAGTTAGGATTTTCCTACGAGTCAACATCTAAAATTTCATCGAATTATATCGAGGAATAACGAAATTATCCAATTGAGAAGATGACACAATGACAACAATAGGGAATAATAATCCCCACCGGTAAAAGAAGTCATCAAGGCTTAAATGCTTTGCTTTCTTATTAGAATCCTCTAATTCTACCCAATAACAATTCAATGCTAACATTACAATTCTTCTAACTTTAATACTTCGTTCAAAATTTTGATTGTTTTCTGAAAGTCGTTTTAAGCACCCATTATTTCGCTGGGGTTTTTGTATAGCGTCTTCGTTGTTAAAACCGTATGTGGGAGAGCCTCGTCTTCAGTGTCTGAACATGATACTACTTGAGGTCTCTATAGGTGAAGGTTTCGTCTCAGCACTCATAAGATAACATTGCTATTGTTGAAAACTGATTTCTCTCTTTTATGCACGACAATGAAGCAACGAAACGATTCCTTGTGACAAGTTTCAAATTTAAACAGAAAAATTCCCGGGAGGGGCAACCAATGATATTTTTGTGGCGGTTTTGGCCGATAGGTTCAGCGTTCGTTTGATTGCCTTAGAGCGCCATAGAGCGCTAAAAAACGCTAAAAAATGCTAAAATGCCCTGAATTAAGAAAAAATAGCCCCAAATGACCAAATACCCCCACTCAAAATACTTATAATAGCCAAAAACATACCAAAAATCGTCGAAATGTTAAAGCACAACTGCGCTACTTGAGCGCCTTTTGAACTGCTAGGACAAGAAACGCACTGAATTTTGCACGAAAAAGTACTAAATTGGCAACGTCTAACGCTCTGTCCCCTTCAAGAAAACTTCAAAAATCTAACCAATTTCTGAGATGTTTGGAAGCTATAAGGGATATGTGTTTGAAATACGGGATGATTTTTCTTATCAATGAATTGTACAAATAGAGGATATGATAATACGTAGATAGTGAGGGAACGCAGTTCCTTCTATCCAAAAAGTAAGGGAACGCTGTCTGCACACATTTTCACTGCATTATGATTCCATGTTTAAATGATAAGTATTTGTGGCTCATTTGCTTATATAGTTTACTAGATTAAACCTAATGAATGAGGGATTTTAGTAGTAGTCTTGACAACAGAACACGAGACTTTTTTAACCCTGATCTTCGAATCCTCACACGTTTTTATACTTTCTCAAATACACATGCATGAAAAAAAATTTCACGCGTTTCGTAAAGAGAGAAGGTTATATAACCATTGCATCCTCCCAATGGTCACTTATGGAGCTGAAATATGGAACCTAACCAAGAGATAGATCCGCAAACTGAGAAACAAGCAACGTGCACGTGAAACAATTATGCTGGGCATCAAATGGAGAGACCACAAGACAGCACAGTACATCCGAGAGAAGACAAGAGCCAGGGACATCATAGAATCCGTTAAAAATCTCAAATTGCGGTGGGATGGCCATGTTGCAAGAATGGCAGACAACCGATGGACATTGCGACTCATGGCATGGATCCCCCAAGATCACATGCGCAACTGAGGCTGGCAGAATATTAGATGGAGAGACGAGCTAGACAAGTTCAGAAAGTACTGGCTCCGCGACGCTCATGATAGAGAAGTGTGGCAAATCCTGGGGAAGGTCTATGTCCAAGGACAGACGTTAAAAGACTGATGATGATGATGATGATGATGATGATGATGATGATGATGATGATGATGATGATGATATTTATCTAGTTTTATCAAATTGGTTTACATTTCTAATAGACATCTCATCTTAGATGAGAGAGGTAAGCTTTCAGTCGATATCCAGCAACAGTATTGACGGTGAAATTGGAATATGCCCTTGTACTAAGCCTATATTCTTCAGATATTCTTGAATACATTTCACCCCTGATTGCCTGATCGTAACTCTAATCTGAGAGAAGCTTGTTCAGAATCTGAGCCGAATTCAGAAAGCGAATTTTAGAATTCACATTATTTTAAAAGATCACATACAAAACTTTTGAAACATTCTTTTAATAGATTTTTGGACCATATTTAATACCAGTTGTTGATATGCACTGAAAAATAGAATTTTAGCTAATCTAGAATGCATAGTTTTCAAAATTTTCCATGGGAGCGAGGCTCCAGACTCCTCTGGAAGAATTTTTGTTTCTGGTCACACGATCCACTCTCAATCTTAACATTGAAATTCAACAGGTCAGCTGACGAGTATACATGAAAAACATTTTATAGTTGATGATTCACCAACTCTCGTTCAGTTAGGAGTTTCAGTCGAAGATTTAGAAGTGAAATGAGCAAAGGTTGTTTGTTTCATAACTTGAAAGAAAATATATTTGACAAAACCCGTATTGTGAAAAATAGAAATACGTAAATTTTATACACGTTTTAACAATCAATTTTAAACCCCGATACTCGATAAAAGACGAAATGAAAATCCTTCTCAAAAAGTATGGGAAGGCGTTTTCCCACGCCCAAAAGTATAAAAGCGATGTTCCCACGCACCCCTATAGCGCTATGCAACAGACTATTGGTATTTATTGACTTTCTTTCATTTCATATTGAACAACCATAGCCATCAAAGATGGCAAAAAATTCCATCCTTTCTATTATATTTGTTTGTTTGTTTGTTCGTTTACTTGATTGTCTGTTCGTTGGCTTGTTTGTTTGTTTGTTCAAGAACTTCTGGCCACACCGTTTTGTCTACAGACTTGAGAACTGGCATCAGTACTCCATTAGACCCCTTCTAATTTTTAAATTTTATTTTTGGAAAAAAAATGTTTTGGGGACCTTATTCAGATAGGTTTATTCATTTGCGTGTTCCAGCGATCCTGACCATATCGATTTGTGCACTGACATGAAAATTGGCATCAGTACTTCATGAGACCCCTTCTGATTTTTAAATTTTATTTTTGGAAAAAAAATGTTTTGGGGGCCTTATTCAGATGGGTTTATTCATTTGCGTGTTCCAGCGATTCTGACCATATCAGTTCGTCTACTGACATGAAAATTGGCATCGGTACTCCATTAAACCCTTTCTAGAAAAAAAAAAAAAAAGGGTTCCTTTGGATTTTTGGAAAGAAGGCTTTTTAGCCTCCCAGGAGTCATATTCCGGCGGGTTTATCGATAACATCTAGCTTTTTCAGAATTTAAAAGTTTTTCTTTTTTTTTCTCTCTCTATTTTTGATGATTTCCATTGGAAAACACCAGTGATGTCCTAAATAGAATTTATTCTGACCACATTTATTCTTCGATCAAATTCTTTTTACATTACTTCAAATCTTGAAATCACGGTTGTTCAATAATTGACTGCGATGGCAAATCTGTATCTTTTTCAAAACATTTTCTTTCTCGTTTGGAATTGAGATCAGTGATATGGAATTTCCCACGCTACAACCAGTCGACATATTGAAGGTAGACAGATATCTCTACAATAACTTCAAAACAAACGATTCAAATACGCTTTTGAGAGATTTAATTTATGTTACATTTGAAATGTTTTTTATACGGTCCACAAAATTGACTGTTTTTTATCAACCTTCAATGGTTTGGCTACAATTCATAGAACCATCAAAACATTAATCCTTTCCAATTATTATAAATATAATGTTATGGCAAATAACAAAAGAATACATAGAAATCCATCGAAATGATTCTACAGTTGAGATGTATTACAAATGATTTTGATACTTGTTCTCTATGTATCCTACTGTAGTGCCCACCTTTTCCTGCTAAAGAAAATCATGCATATACGGAATTATCTGCCCTTTGGAAATTATCTACTTTTAGCCCCTACATCTCTGTAGAAATGGTAAATTCCTTGTCGCATTCTCTTTCACGTCACACATAGCTACCAAGCAGATAGCTGATTGTTATCTTTACGATATTTAAACTGTGGCGGTAAATCTTTCTCTCTCTCTCTCTCTCTCTCTCTCTCTCTCTCTCTCTCTGTTTCGAAAGCCTCTAGGTAAGCTCGTCTCTTCTCTCTCTCTCTTCAATTGGGATAGTAAGTATAGTTTTTATACATACTTTCTTTCTACACACGCATCATCACATATTCATCTCCAGAACACATTCTATCTAAGTTAAGCAATCTCATCGTAGTTAGGTCGGACTTCTTAAGTTAACTTCATAGTGGCTACAACTAGGATGACCATACTGATGGACATTCTATAGACTCTATCTCACATTTACTTAGTGACATTCATTTCCCTCCATCCTTCCTATCTATACATTTATCCTGGTAGATCCCTCCACATATCCGTGTCGGCAGAAACTCCGGTCCTTGTTTATTTTAATTCACTCACGAATTAAACCTGGAACTGTTGTTAACCCTCTTGTTTATTCTTATTTCTGCATTTTGTTAACAATCCAATTAACTGTGTACTAACCTTGTTTTTGTGCTTAAGCAGTGAACACGCTACTTACTAGGATTTATCTCCTTAGATCAATTCTGGTAATTATATATTTTGGGGGGCTAATATAATTAGCAGCCCTAAAACTACAAAAATATACCTGTCAAAAATGGCAGGACCCTAAAGCTATTTTATCCGGTAATTATCTTAATAATTCAAGTATCCTAATTTTGAGGGTTTTTTTAAGTCTCAACTCGTCTCAAGCTATTTTAATATATGATCAAACATAAAGACTTAAGAGTTCTATGACGTAATTTTTATTATGTCATTATTGGAAAGTCGTCAACCAATGAGATCATCCCATTTGAACAAACAGAAATATAAACAAACAAATAAACAAAGGGTTGCATAGAAGCTCAATATTTTATCAGTTATCATCAGAAACCGTCAACCAAAACTGTCGCAAAAACTGTCAACATAGATTTGTTCAGTTTTCAAGTTGGTTTGGCTTGCTATCTACGCCTTTATGCGTCACACGTACAGCCTGCACCAATGGAACTAGTGGGCTAAAAAAATAAACATTCATAGTCCATTTGCAATGCAAGTTTATGTTAAATTAGACTCTTTGTGTCCCGCTTGCTTTTTGAAAATTCAGACTTTTTTTCTATGATCACTGACCGAAAAAAAGTAAATTATTCATTGATCACCTCCTTTTTAATTTTGAATTCATCACCCCCAACACTGCTGCGACATGACAGTATCTAGTAAGTGATTAACTAGACTTGTCATTGTTGAGATTCATTGAGCAAATACATCAAAACTTTCATTCATTCTGATATATATATATATATATATATATATATATATATATATATATATATATATATATATATATATATATATTGGGGACAACAAATACTTGGAGGCATGTATAGCAATTCATTGAAAATGGTTTTGCTATAGAAATGCACCCCCAATTATTTTGATATACCAGCTCTTTCTGTAATATTATAGGTAGGACTTTTCAAAATAAATACATCAAAAGATTAATTCGCTTTAATGATTACATGTATATTGACAAAGCAGATACTAAAAGCAGATGTGAACAAATACGAAAATCTATATAACTCATTCAGCCTTGTAACGAATCCAATATTAGTGATTCAAAATTTGATCATTCAGTGTTTATATTCTGCTAATAAATAGTATAGTATTTGTATCTCAATTTGCATCTCGACTGGGACAGTATTAGGTCAGTAAAGTCAAACTGTGGAGTCCTACAGCGATTTATCATTTAATTCATACTAGAACATTCGGTATCCAAGATCTCCTCTGAGATTTAATTTGAATAAGTTCAGGTTTCGAGAAGAGACTGTTGCTTTTGATAGCTTGTTCGAGCTACGAGCGGATCTCTTTGAGAATAAGTGCTTTCTAACCCCAGTGTCTGTTTTAATTTGTAGCTACTTCATATTTTACACATTTCAGGTGCTGGTCTTGGTGCAGGGAAGTGGAGATCCACAAGGCTATAAATGAATGAAATCGTCACCGTAATGTTAGCGCTCAGAAGTGGAATTTGATTGTTTGATAATAGATTTGTTTACTATTTTTACCTAAAATTTGTTTAAGCAAGACTCGACACTCAATCTGAATACTGTAATCAGTAAGATAAGAATTGCCAGAGGTCAGGAATTAAAGCGAGTGTAACTGACAGAATTTAACTATCTATGTATAAAATAAATAGTATGACTTTTTTCTATATGATTCTTTGTTCCTCTATCCGTAATACATGATGAGAGAAAGATAAAGTTTAATTTTACTGATAAAATTATCTCCTACCCACTATTTGAAACGATGGACCAGTGGTTCTTAACCAGGGAAGTGAGGTAAGCCCTCTTAAGGAACATAAGTAATTTTAAAAAGGGGCACTAGCCAATAAAAAAAAGTATGAATTTTATTATTTCTATTATTATTCGGACTATCCTCATCTTGGTTGTTTTTCATACAATGTTTCGGCCGTTGTACTCTACGGCCTTCATCAGGTATCATCTGATCCACATAACATTTTTTTTTATTCTAGGGGAACAACTTGCATAAAAATCACAATGATTCTACTCTGTTTTTTTTCCCCTACTTTTTCTTTCCGTAGAAATCATGAATCATGAGTTGAAGTACTTGAAAGTGAGTCGTTTTGAGAACTAAAAAAATATATACCGTATTTTGTAATTCAATCAGATTTAGTTTTAAAAAATCTAATTCGGTAGCACTGCTTCTTGGACCAAATCAATGGTTATCTGGTCATAATCGGTTCTTACGAGATTAGTTCTATTGTGCGACTGGTCCAATTAAGCGGAACCCACAGAATAACCGTTATTTTTTTCACGTGTAATAATTAGATATATTAGAAACCATCAACCAAAACTGTCAGTTTAGGTTACTGTGGTTTTTTTAGCTAGTCTAGCTGGCTGACTGGCTGGCTGGCTGACTGGTGGGCTGGCTGGCTGGCTGGCTGGCACGTACAGGTAGCACCAATGGAGATAGAGGGCTGGAAATTTAAACATTTACTCATTATTATGTCAACAAATAACGTGTTTTAAAAACGAGTTTTCACACACACACCCGAACAGGGTTTTAGTACGGAGTCTGTTTGCAATCTGAGTTTATGCTAAATCGGTCCCTGGTTTGTGCCTGGTTGTGTTCATGCTTGTTTTGTTTTTTGTTTTTTGGGGTTTTTTTGTCTTTTCATACGGTCCAACAAAAGGCGAGAGATGTATCTAATTTCCACTTTGTTAGTTGATAACGCCCAACACGACACGCTGCTAAATGCGTGACAGTTTCTTTTGGAAGACTAACCAGAACTGTACTTATAAATTGATTAATTGTTTTATAATACTAACTTTTTGAAACTTTTCTTTTCTTCTGAACAGATTCTGTTGCAACTTGCCGATAATCTCTCCATGAGGGAGTTATGAAACCTTTCCGGCAATTCTTTATTCTTCTCAAAAAATACTTCTTACTCCGACGAAGACAACCGGTAAGTTAAAAAAAAACTTTTTTTCATACACTGGCGTAGCTAGTGATTTAAGGACTCGGAAGGGGACTTGGCTTTTTGAGCCACACTTCCTCCAACATTTAGTGACATTTGATGAAAAGAGAATATTTCCAAAAAACGGACAACGCATTATCACTTAATTGATGAAAAATTACCCCACAGACTGAATCAGTGAACAACCAATCTCAAAGAAGTGGAAGGGTTGTGACATTTTTATACGCTCATGTTTGTTTGTTCATGCGCTTGTTTACAGGTTTGAGTATTCCAGTGCTCCTGGCCATACTGTTTTGATTAAGGACTTGAAAATTGGCATCAGTACTCTACCAGACCCTTGTTAAAAATGCTTTTTTTTTTTTTTCGATTTTTGGAAAGAGGGCTCTTCTTTTTATATGCTCATGTTCGTTTGTTCATGCGCTTGTTTACAGGTTTGAGTGTTCCAGTGCTCCTGGCCATACTGTTTTATTTAAGGACTTGAAAATTGGCATCAGTACTCTACTACTTTTTTTTTCGATTTTTGGAAAGAGGGCTCTTCGGCCTTTTGAGGCTTTATTCAAACGGGTTTATTATCAACATCTAGATTCTCAAGAACCGAGATGTTCTTTCACTCTATTTCAGGCGTTTTCCAGTGGAAAATGCTAGGATGTCAGGAACAGAATTTATTCTGACCATATTTATTCTTCAAGGGAACTTTTCTACATGACTTCAAACTCTGACGCTACGGTTGTTCAATTTCTGACTATGAAAGCGAGTTATTTCACGATTCACATACACCCCTGAGCAAAAAAAACCCCAAAAAACAAAAAAAACGAGCCAAGCACTTTCCATCATGTAAAAGATTTTAATACCTTTGAGAACAATACGGATGCACATTAAGGCCAAAATGGTTGGGAGCAAATTCGGGAAGAGAGATGGCTGAAACAGCATTGAAACACACAGTAAACAATTATCGAAAAGCTTGACCAAACGGCTTATTTTTCTGGAGGAAAACCAAGGAAAAACTATCCTAAAACGTACTCTCCACACAACCACTGGATGCTCTGCTATATAAGATTGTCGATTATTTCACCCATACTTGTTAGAATAAAAGAGTAATTGCAAAAAAAGATATAAAAAAGCCTGGCACATTTTTTCGCCTGGCTGTGTATTTACAGATATATCCTTATTGTATAATGTCAGTGCAAATGCAGTAGATGGACTCTGAATTATAAAATAGCGCCATTGGGGGGCCCGTGGGCGGTTTCAAATAGCTACAATCCTAACCCGCCCTCAACTATGACTTTGTGTTCACACATACACTACTATAATTTGTTACATTCCCAGAAAATCTATTAAAAGACTGGTTAACAAGTTTCCACGAGGCAACCTTTTTATTCTATTTCACATGTCAAACAAACATTTCCTAAACACGTACAAGCATTTGTACGTAGACAAACTTGGATGCATTTTTTGTAATTCAAACAGCAAAACTTCTTATACACATACAAGGTACGTCCAGAAAGTCATGATACCGATTATGTAAACATATTTATTATCAACCAAATAACAAATCAACTTTATCTCTTTCTAAATAGTTCTACACACCAGACGCTGTTCCCACTTCTAAAAACAGTGTTGGGAGTCTTCAATAGACACTGCCTTCAGTTGATTCGTTACGACCTGTTGAATGTTCTCAACATCTCAGGAAATAGTCAAAAACTCAGATTAAAGGAGTAGGGGTATTCGAGGATAGACAGTAAACCATATTTACTACCGTTAGGTTCTTGAACAACACAGAAAAAGGGCCATTCGTGTCCAGCCTGAAATGCTTCGTCACAATAACACCCCTAACACACTGCACTCTCTGTGAAGCAGATTTTTTTGGTCAAAAAGAATATTTCTGTGGTACCGAAGCCCCTTACACCCCTAATATGAGTTATTGGGGCTATTTCCTTCGCAAAAATCAAAACTTGACTCCACAGTCGCCATTTGAGAACTGTTGAGAGCACTTAACAGGTCGTGGCGAATTAACTGAAGGCAGTGCCATTAAAAAACTTCCAGCTCTATCAGATATATAGATAGATTGAAAAAAGATCTTTTACCTATAATTATCTTATTATCTTGAAAAATAGATCTTTTATCTAAAATCATCTGAAAAAAAGTTTCTATCCTATTTGAATGAATTCTGTTCATGACGTCCCTAGCATTTTCGACTAGAAAACATCTGAAATAGAGTGAAAGGCCAAAAAACCCTCTTTCCAAAAATCGAAAAAAAAAGCATTTTTAAGAAGGGTTTAGTAGAGTGCTGATGCCAATTTTCAAGTCCTTAAACAAAACAGTATGGCCAGGAGCACTGGAATACTCAAACCTGTAAACAAGCGCATGAACAAACAAACATGAGCATATAAAAATGTTACAACCCTTCCACATCTTTGATGTTGGTTGTTTGCTAATTTAGTCTGTGGGGTTATTTTTCACCAATTAAGTGATAATGCGTTGTCCGTTTATTGCAAATATTCTTATTCTATCTGAAATTATCTAAAAAAATGCCTGTACAAGATTTGGGCATTGTTGGTCCAAAATGACCATAGAGACAAAAAAAAATCACTTTTTTGAAAAGAATAAAAAATTTTTTTTGAATGGTTCTTATTGGTGTGCTCATACACAATTTCAAGGTTGTAGCCTCCAAAATGTGACTAAGTGTGCCCGAAGATACACACACGCGTGCAGACACATAGATAAACACTGACACAGATTTGCAAAGAGAGAAGAATGTGTGGGCCACTTGGCTGGTTGTTTAGGCGAGCCATTTGTGAGAATACGGTTATTCGATAGATGTGAATAAAATCAGATAGATAGATGTGAACAGACTTAGATACATGTAATTAGGCTGGGGTAGATAGATATAAACAGGTAGATAAATATGGACGGATAGATATATATATATAAGCCGATATATAGATTGATATGAACAGAAAGAGATAGATCTAAGCAAAAAACTACACTGATCTCTAACATGATAATCTTCCCACAAATAACAACCCCACATCCACATCCGACCTGCCTTCATGTATATCCAATATTGGGGACTTGATGCAGTCACGCAGACCCCGACCTATAAAAATCTTAGTATGACATTCATCTCAAAGCCATCAGACTTCCTATAACATCCACAATTACCATTGAGGATATAGAATACTAATTCCCTTGACACCATTACCCCAACATCTGAACTATCCCAAACCTATCGAGCACCAATACAGTCTATTAGTAAATCACCAAACATCTCCTTAGTATCCTTGACAATCTATTGCCCCTCTAAGACCTGCTACTGCTGCTACAACAATATCCTCGAACAGACCAACATAGACTTCACCAAAGACAGAACAAATTACCACTCATCATGATGACCCAAAAAGAATCCTCTTCCTAGATTTCTATTTTTGCTTCCATAGCAAAACATCTGATGCTGAATTCATTTTCTACAGAAACCTTTTAACCACTGAAAGGTACGCACATACTACACGCTACTGAAGATGGGAACTCCTCCTGAAACATGTATAGTCTACAAATTAATTCATTTGTTGATTAATTGGTTAATGAATGAAGTCTCTGCATACTTTTACTCCTGAGTCTGTCTCATTCCCTATTGTTAACAAACACTAACACACATATACATACGCTCGCTCCCCCTCTCTCTCTCTCTCTCTCTCTCTCTCTCTCTCTCTCTCTCTCTCATATAAATATATATCAGGCTGATATAGATAGATAAACAATATGTTAACAGCTTTTTATACCAGTTTAACCAGTAAAATTTTGATAATACGTGAAAAATTCATTAAAATATTTCTTTTCGTTGACCGAAAATTACAGTAATTTGACCTGACTGAATATGACACATAATTTGGTTTATAGAAGTTGAGTTATTCTTAATAGCCTCATTTGACGCACAAATACTTTACTCGACAATTGAATTATACATACTTTAAGGTGTGCTGAACCCTTTATACATCTAGTGAACAGTACAAAATGCTGAATCCTATCCTCACTTATGCAGCAAATACAACCTAATTGAATTATGCATACTACCGTGAATCTCATCTTAAAATCCAACAATTTAATGCATTAGGTATAAAAGTTCCCTACGCCATTTTTTTGGAAACTAGAGATTGAATACATAGTTGGAAATCGGTTTTGAATATCATGCCATCATTATCATCATCGTCAACATTATTAACATCGGACTTTTAACCTCCGTCGTTGGACTCAGAATTTCCCCGAGATCCGCCAGGGTTCTCGATTAAGGGTGTCACGGAGCCAAAACCTTCTGAACCTTTCCAAATCGTCCCGACATCTTTTTTTTTACCAACCACAATTCCTCATATAATTCCTGGGGATCTACGTAGTGAGTTGTAGGTTAGTAGTTGATTAGTACATTAAAAAAAATGTATTCTAATCCATTTTAGTTATTTAATTCTTTAGGTATAGGAGATACTTAATTTGGCCAAAAGACAATAGAAATCTGGTGTGATAATGGATTTCAAGTTATTTAATCATTTTGGTACTAAATCTACTTGACTTGGTCTGAAGACCATTCAAATTTGGTCTCGTTTGACGAAAAACTTCTGGCAACCCTGGTGTTGGGCCTCACGAGCCTGGCTTTGTGTCGGATTTTCCCTCGTGGGGAGGTGAATAAATACAAACTCTCAGCTGAACTTGTAAGGTCAACTATTTCGTACGAGTCAGTTGGGAGGGAAAAGATGCTCCTCCCCGGAAATTCGGGCAAATCAGTGTAATTCGGATAAAACCACGTACATTTCGAGCAAATCAAACCCTCTGCCTCTAAACCTAACGAGACTGACCCAGGGCAAAATCATCTGGACGAGGCTGATTGTTCCTGTCAACCAACACTGATCTAGCCTTTTTGCTATGGATCATCGTTCTCTGCTTTTACCTTTATTGAGGTTGTTGGGGGTTAGGAACACACAGGCAACTCCCAGTTTTACAGCACCTGGTATTCCCAAACAGTCGCCCATCTAAGTATTGGTCGGGCTCGATACTAATTAATTCCGGTGATCTTACGAGAACCGGTGTATCCAACATGATTTGGCCGTCACCCCTCGGGAGGGGGAGATTTATCAATCCTGGTCCTTGTGCAGAGTGCTTAACGGAAAGGCATTGAGTAACATTTTGAAAGTCTTTTGGTATCACTCTGCAGTGGATTGAACCACGGCCTATTGAATGGAAGGTGAGCACTCTAAGCTGGGTCACGATGATCCGTGGCGTTATTGCTGTCTAGTGTAAATGGCAGTCCTTGAACTGGGGCTCCATTTGCAGCATGAAAAACAATAGCTTTTATTTGTAGTGTCTATTGTGCGAAAGTGGGGAGAATTCTCCCATTTACTGGATTCCACTTCATTGTTTTATCTTAGAAATTCCTCTTATTTTTCAATTCTTTTATTGCTGTGAACACTCGCGACTAAAATGTCCTTTCAGGCCGGTTAAAGAGAAATAATAAAGTTTAATAGGTCTTTTAAAACGGTGTAAAACAAGATATTCTATTGTCACTCAAGAGTAACGATCACGTGACCAATATCTTTTGGCAGCATTTTAGCAAAGGAGTGATCAATGTCTAACTCACCTCTTTCGCCTTTTGTATGCTTTTAGTGTTTACTGTGTCGCTATATATGTGTTTCAATAAATGACATTACAGAAAGAGCTAGTACATTAAAATAATTGGAATGTATTTCTACATCAAAATCTTCCCCAATGAATTTCTACAAGTGCTTTCAGTGTTCGTTGTGCCACTATATATATATATATATATATATATATATATATATATATATATATATATAGTACAAATCAGATGTGCGATATAGCATAATATGATATGATATAATATAAAGCAATGTCGGATACGCAATGGATTTTTTCGTTGAGTGCTCGATACATTCAACTTTAAACTCGAGGAGTTAAGTTAGTTTAGAGTAGAGCTGCAAATATTTAATAAAGTAGATTTGCAACTCAAACACGTTAATGTTTCTGTCCTCTTTGGGCCTCTTCAGGCGAACATAAACGTGTTTGTGAAGCGAATCTAGTTTCTACTATATATATATATATATATATATATATATATATATATATATATATATGATTAGACTGAATGAGAGTTTTTATTCGTTTAATGAATCTTACCAATGACCTACATGATTTGTCACTCAATGTATACCGTCATGTGATCAATGTGTTTGGCAACATGTCATGTTGAGGCGATCAATCAAATATTGGAATGGTCGGTGATCAATGAATAAATTATTTTTCAAAAGTAAATGTTCAAATCTTATATTCTCTAGCGGCATATGTACGGTCTGTACCTGTGATTCATACATAGATGGACAGGCAAACAAACCAACTTAAAAACTGAAAGAACATATGTTGACTGTTCTGGCTTCAGTTTTAGTCGACGGTTAATGATACAGCGTATGATTTTGAAAAAAGCCAATTACTTTCAAGGAGTTTTCAGACAACTGAGACAACACGTACTGTTATTTTTGTTGTCTCCACAATGATTCGGTCGATCCATTCTGCGACCTTCTTCAAATGAAATATCCATGAGGAAAGGGAGGGGGTTTCCGTTAACGTTTTAAATTTCTGTTAGGTACCGTTTTGTTTTGTGTATTTTTTTTTTTTGTTGTTGTTTTGTTTTGCACTATCTGGAAACAAATATTTCCTTACAGGTATTACACCTGAAGAAGGCGTAGAATGAATCGGCCGAAACTTTGTGAGAACATTATGAATAACAAGAAGAATGAGTTCCCGAACAATTGAACTCATTTATTGTTGATTATGTTGTTTCCTCAACGTTTCCACCGATCCATTCTACGACCGTTTTCAGTTGTATTATCCATAAGGAAAGAGGGGATCTCTTAACGTTTCAAATAACACATGTAGAAAGCCGTAGAATGTATCGGCTGAAATGATGTGTTAATAACAGAATTAGAAAAAGAATGAGTTCAAGAAAATTTATCTCATGTAGAATTGGCATGCATCGTGGTTTAGATAGCTGCCCTTTTCTCATCGGTACTAGAAATCGGTAATCGAGCCAGATTCATTCTTCGAAGTTTGGCGCAACACAATCTTTCTTCTATTATCCATTCCAGGGTTTTGAATGTTGAATTTCAGTGTAAGTGGGTCCTTCTCAATTAAAGGACTAGCACTATGGCTTCTATTTACCCTATTTCAATCTGCTCAGCTTTGTGTCGTGCCAAGTCAAGCTTAGTTAAGACAAAGAAGCCATGATCTTTCCCATTTAACGATTGGCGCTACGTACTCTTCCTATTCTATATCCCCCATTGAATTTTGTATCGTATTAAGTTATACTTAGTTGATATCAAGATGTCACGATAGATCTTTCTCACTTGATGATTGGCGCTACATACCCCTCCTACCCTATTTCGCTCCATTGAATTTTGTTCCATGCTAAGCTTAGCTCAGTAAATATGAAGAAGCCGTGATAGATGTTTCCATGACGATTGGCGCTACTCACTCTTCCCACCTCAATTCATCCAATTTAGCTCTGTGTCATACAAATTAACCCTAGTAGATATCAGGAAGCAAGGGTAGATTTTTCCCACGACCATTGGCCTTAAATACTATTCCTACCTATCTTAACACCATTGTGTCTTGTATTGAACTAAGCTTAGTTAACATCAAGAAACCACCCTAAAGCTTTCCCATTCTGCGGATTGGCGTTAAATACTCTTCTCAACCCGTTGAAGTCCACTGACTCTTGTGTCCACTTACGCTAAGTGAATATTACCGTAAATCTTTGTGTATATTCTTGAGAAATACGAGAACTGGATATAGCGGAGAAGAGGCATGAAATTATAGCCTCGTATATATGACGGGTTCTAAGCACTATAACTTGGCAGATTTTTGTATACAAGTAGACCCCGACTTACCACCATCCGTACATACGACTAAAATACGTGGTTATAAGAAAAATAATTTAGATATAAAAGTTACACTCATGAATTAAAAAATCCAAGTAAATATAAAAAGTGTTTTGGTCGTACGTGTGTATGAGTTGATTAAGTGCAAGAAAGTATATAGATTATAATTTCAGATTAAAATTCACGCATACAATGTAAATACCATTAATACGTATTACTCTTGGCTGTACCTGTGTTATATATATATATATATATATATATATATATATATATATATATATATATATATATATATTATTTATTTATTTTACAAAACGATATTTTACAATGAATTATAGAGTGGAATGGGTTAAATTCTAACTTTTAAAACGAGGAATGGTAATTATTATACACCTTTTTTCAATGCATCGTTTTTATGATTTTTTTTTTAAAAACATTTTTATGATTTTCAATCATTATTTTTTACTATACATCTTTCATTTTTAAAATATGATTACGTATTTGCTTTCTATTTCATTTTTAAAATTTGTAAGGAAATAAAATGGTAACAGAGTGAAAATGCACTAGGTCTTTTTGATAAAGCATACAAACATTTCAGAAAAAAAATTGTACGGCTGTTTCAAGGCACGACCTGCCGGTCGTAAATCTAAGATTATCTGGATATTTATGCATATATTTTTGCTATCAAATGGGCTCAATTTTAGTAACGCACCCAAGAAAATTTCTGGATACATTCGAGTATTGTATGATACACCCTTCGTATTTTCCCTTGGATTCGAGTACAAAACTTCTCGTGTTATACACCAAAAAATTGCAGAATGTAAGTCACGTAGAAACTTAGGAACAATCACTTTCGTGCAAATAAAACGTTTCCTTCAAACTGAAATCTCTCCTTTCGATGTTGACAGTCGAATCATTCATCTATTGAACAATCGTAGCCATCAGAGATGGCGAAGGGTCCTATCCTTTTAATATGCGCGTGTGTTAATTCGTTTGTTTACGTGTTTACGTTTCATCGCTTCTGACAATACCGCTTTGTCTATGGACTTGAAAATAAGCACTAATTTTCCGACAGGCCACTCCAAATACTGGGGGGGGGATATTCTGGCGGTTTTATTAAAGACATCTAGATTCTGCAAATCTAGATGTTTCTAGATGTTTTCCCTTGTATTTAAGATGTTTCCCAGCGGAATACACCAGTGATGTCATAAGTAGAATTTATTCTGACCATATTTATTCTTTAGGAATCGTTTTACATGACTTCAAATTTCGACGCTACTGTTGTTCAATTATTGGCTGGGATAGCGAGTTACTTATATATTGACTTTTAATACTTATAAGCGTTCAAACTAAATTTGGGATTCTGATTTTCAAAGTCGACAGGTTTTCCTTACTTAGACGACTGCCGTAACACAATCTTCTTATCACTATATGTACCCATTTAGCCTCATTAAATCTTGTTTTTTCTCTTTTTCAGACTCTCCTTCTTCTTGAAGTACTATGGCCGGTTTTAGTATTTATGATCGTAGCCATTATCCGAATGGGGGTACCCCCATTCAAACTGCCACAATGTAAGTCGGAACTTGATATTTTAAATCCTGCTTTCCTAGTTTTTTATCAAACTTTTCATTTATGTTTTTCCATCAATGTTCTTCTACGAATATTTATTAGGGTAATTGGACAGTGATTTTTCTAAACAAATTACATTGATGAAAGATTTTTGCCGGAGATATGGTACTGACGATAATTTTATTGTAGAATGGCATTGTAATTGTTTTTACAACAGGAATAGCATTTGACAATGATTTTCATGATAGAAATGCATCACACAAATGTTTTTAATGATAGAAATTGCATTGATTGATGATTTTTATTATAGAAATAGTATTGGCCAACGATTTTACTGCTGATATTGCATTGCCAATGGTTTTACTATATAAATTGCATATGCCAATGATCGTCAATACAGAAATTGCATTAGCCAATTTTCTACCGATGATCTTTAATACAAAAATTGCGTTAGCCAATTTTCTACCAATGATCTTTAATACAGAAATTGCGTTAGCCAATTTTCTACCAATGATCTTTTATACAGAAATTGCGTTAGCCAATTTTCTACCAATGATCTTTTATAGAGAAATTGCGTTAGCCAATTTTCTACCAATGATCTTTTATAGAGAAATTGCGTTAGCCAATTTTCTACCAATAATCGTCAATACAGAAATTGCATTAGCCAATTTTCTACCAATGATCTTTAATACAAAAATTGCGTTAGCCAATTTTCTACCAATGATCTTTTATACAGAAATTGCGTTAGCCAATTTTCTACCAATGATCTTTTATACAGAAATTGCGTTAGCCAATTTTCTACCAATGATCTTTTATAGAGAAATTGCGTTAGCCAATTTTCTACCAATAATCGTCAATACAGAAATTGCATTAGCCAATTTTCTACCAATGATCTTTAATACAAAAATTGCGTTAGCCAATTTTCTACCAATGATCTTTTATACAGAAATTGCGTTAGCCAATTTTCTACCAATGATCTTTTATACAGAAATTGCGTTAGCCAATTTTCTACCAATGATCCTTAATACAGAAATTGCGTTAGCCAATTTTCTACCAATGATCTTTTATACAGAAATTGCGTTAGCCAATTTTCTACCAATGATCTTTTATAGAGAAATTGCGTTAGCCAATTTTCTACCAATGATCCTTAATACAGAAATTGCATTAGCCAATTTTCTACCAATGATCCTTAATACAGAAATTGCGTTAGCCAATTTTCTACCAATGATCTTTTATACAGAAATTGTGTCAGCCAATTTTCTACCAATGATCCTTAATACAGAAATTGCATTAGCCAATTTTTTACCAATGATCCTTAATACAGAAATTGCGTTAGCCAATTTTCTACCAATGATCTTTAATACAGAAATTGCATTAGCCAATTTCTACCAATGATCTTTAATACAGAAAGTTCCAATGGTTTAACAAAATGTTGCATTTTCCAATGATCTTTACTATAGAAATTGCATTAGCCGATGATTTTATTATAGAAATTGCATTGGCTAATGGTTTCACAATAGATATTGCATTGGCTAATGATTTAATTATAGAAATTGCATTGGCCAATGATTTTATCAAAGATATTGCATTGTCAATTGTTTAGCAATATGTTGCATTTGCTAATGTTTTTTACTATAGAAAAATCAATTATTTAGATTCTGTAATGATTTTTCTTTTATAAGAAAAAAACTTTTCTATATGTAAATTGCAAAGCTCTTCCGTTTAACACTTGTTACTATTGCTTATGCTGTTTCAGGTCAGTATCCAGGCAGAGACATGCCGAGCGCTGGCCTTGTGTCATTTATGCAGTCATTCGTGTGTAACTTAAACAATGGGTGTGAGACTAAAGACTCAAGCAGCAATGCTATGTCTGCTAAGACCAGGTAAGTTATTTTGTCATTCAATCATCAATTTCTTGTCGCTCGTATTCAGGTCAGGCTGTATAAAGATTGTTTTCTTTGTTAGGAAGGCCAACTGGATCGAAATGGTAGACCCTGTATATGATACCCTGTTGTTTATATCATCTGGTATCTCCAGACGCTCGCCCATTGTTACTGGCTTGGCTTGACGTTGCTTGACGTTCCTCAACGTCTGTGATCGTACAAGAACCAGTAAGTCCAACGTGATTTGACCGTATCGGTTTCATGTGACTGAATAATGAACATATTTCATCCAAAATTTTTAAAGAGTATACTGAGGACACGGAGCAGATCTCGCCGAAGCTTCATCATCATCAGTCTTTTAACGTTCGTCGTTGGACATAGACCTTCCCCAGGATTCGCCATACTTCTCTATCCTGAGCGTTGCGGAGCCAGTACTTTCTGGACTCGTCTAGCTCGCCTCTCCATCTAATATTCTGCCAGCATCTGTTGTGCATGTGATCTCGGGGGATTCATGTCGTGAGTCATAATGTCCATTGGTTGTCTGTCATTCTTGCAACATGGCCAACCCATCACCATTCGAGATTTTGAATGGATTCTATGATGTCCCTGACTCTTGTCTTTTCTCGGATGTACTGTGCTGTCTTGTGGTCTCTCCGTGTGAGGCCCAGCATAATTCTTTCATGTGCACATTGCATTGTTCTCAATTTGCAGATCTGTCTCTTGGTTGGGTTTCATGTTTTAGCTCTATAAGTGACTATTGGGAGGATGCATTGGTTATACACCCTTCTTTTTAGGATAAATGGGATCTTCTTATTTTTGAAGGTTGAACTTGCTCTGCCAAAGGA
This sequence comes from Thysanoteuthis rhombus, assembly GCA_963457665.1. NCBI lineage: Eukaryota > Metazoa > Mollusca > Cephalopoda > Oegopsida > Thysanoteuthidae > Thysanoteuthis > Thysanoteuthis major. Next base: position 16,276,104 of record OY735240.1, on the reverse strand, counting down.
ATAACAAAGATGGGAATATTGCAAATAGTTTATATCAAATATACTTATAAATCAGAGTTTTACGGACAAATGAACTTTTTTTTTGTTAGTTCCCACAATATTTCGGTAGATCCATTCAACGGCCTTATCCGGGTGTATTATCCGACAGAACCAACTAACCAAACGCGTAATGAAAAATCTGGTATGACAGTCTATATCTGGAGGAAGAAAGGTGTACATTACCCTCTTTGGAAGGACGTCCGAATAGAAGACAGAGAACGTTAGCGGAGGGTGAGAAAACTCAAAGAAACTGCATGCATGAACTTGTCGGCTAAATCTACTGGTGTAACCAACATGAATTTCAACTTGGTGTAGCGTTTACTGCTAAATAGGGATAGGGTATTGGATTCTTTATTTGAATGGAAGGCACCCAGAGAGTGCATATTTCTGCCAACGTCATTGTTAGGGGAAGTAGCTGTGGATGGATCCGCCACAAAAGTTCCTTTGTAGCCCATAACTTTTGGAGATATCGCTTGAATAGATATGAACTTATGGCAGTATTATGTGGTGTTGGTATATAACTATGACGGGGGGCAGGAATTGAGTATGGATCCACTCCAAATTTTAATTATTTCTCTCGTAACTTATTGCCTACCATCTTAGAGAATTACATAAAAATTCATTGTGAACATTTGTAGGTATGTGAACAGTCATGAGCTGTCAAACAGAATGGGAAAAATATCTCTCAATCAGAAAAAAAATTCCTTGTTCCACCCCCAAAATGAAATCACTTTTTTCCTTACCTGCCACTCATTGCCCATCCCTCCTGAAAATTTCATTGAAATTCATTGAGATATCGTGTGGACAGACAGACAAACGAAAACAGAGAAAGAGAAAGACGCCACCGAATTCGTTGGAAGAGATAACTAACAAATGAACTAAAAACATCAGCAACGTTCGGTACAAACGTTGCCACAGACGAAGAAAAATCGTTTGCTTATTATCTTACTTGGTACTGAAGACAAAAAGAGTCACTCTCTTTGCCGTGAAAACAACAAAATAATGACATCCGGTTTTATTTATTCAGTAAATTTTGAATGAATGATGTGTGAGATACGATGTTTATAATTCTTCGTTTTTTCTTTCTTTCATCCAGCATGGAGAAGCTTGCCAAAGAGTTTACCTCCCTAGTGAACAACCCTGACGCAGAAAATGCACTCGATTCAGTGAATGATGTGGAGAAACTCATAACTGCTCTGGATAAAACCAAAGAAAAGGAGTTTCGAGACATCCTTGGTAGGCAAATTCTTTTTAAAAAGGCAAACTTAAAATGAATAAGTTTGTCCTATTTAATGCCTCAAATCCGATAAAGTTTACCACCTTTTTTTTCGAACAAAATAAAATCTTCTTCTCATCTTCAATGTAGTTACGACGATTCGGCTGATCTATTCATACGACTCTCTCCAGGTGTAAAATGTAATATTCGTAAGAAAACAGAGACTCTCCTATCGGACTGTTCTCCTCTTTTCTTACCTTGGTATGTTAATGAATCTTCTCAGAGTTATGAGAAATACTGATAAAGGGTATTAAGTTGTTACATGCCAATGGTGGCATTTGGTCCGACTTTACACCTCTGTATTGTTTTTTCAATATTATATCTTTAGATTTCTTTAGACTAGATTTTTCAGAGTTCCTCAAATATATTGCTTCTAGGAGCCCTAGCGTCGCTCGCAGTTGCCAGATCTGTAGGTTCAACGTAAAGCCTCTCCACATATGAAAGGTCGTTATGAAAAGATAGTATAAACAATGAAAAACGAAAACATTTAATCAAAATATGGCTCATCTAAAACAATAACATTTTTCCTACAATCCTCCAATGATAATATGTTATCACAATGATATTCTTTAGGTTTAGTGGGTACAAAGTCTGTAAAAGTATGAACTGTGGCTTCCCTATTGTTGCTCCTTTTATTACGAGGTTTAAAATGAAAAAGAGATCACCTGTAGGAGAAATATCATTTGAAAATAGAGGATGTTATTAAACTTCTTATTCAAATTCCCTATGTTTAGACACAGCGAGCTAAGAGGTGTGAAATCTGGTACTGTCATGGAGCATTCCCTTCAGTCCAATTGGGGACCACTTCTCCAACTTTTTAACCATTGCTATTGCCTTGAGATAACGAAATCCAATATGGATGTTGTTAAAGTCATGAAGCCTCCAGAAAGAGCTTGAATATCAGTTGGTCGTTGGCCACTGATATTGATAATTGTTTATGATTGAAAGCAGGTTTGGACCTCCCCTGAAGTTTTTATTGGTATCAAGGTCCTGATCAAAGCCACTCGATGTCCTAAACACAATCTAGAAATGGTTCTCCGCCACGACCCCTCTATTTCTTAGCTGATCAAAAATAAAACTTTCCTGGAGAAGTGAAGGTTATATTGATTTAAAATACACCGAAATAAGTTTTCTCATAAAAATATACTACACCACGAAACTTGTGCTTTTTTAGGATAAGATTTGTGTGGAGGATTGAATCGTTTGAATGTTTGAATTAACTATACATAAGAGAAAAATTGAACTGAATTTAAACTTTCATGTTGACAATTTAAACAATATTTTACGGCAGAAACTGCAAGAAACCTGTGGTTCATCCTTCTCTTTTAATACCCTAAGCATGAGCTTATCATCATCATCATCATTATTAGTCTTTTATCGTCTGTCGTTGGACATTGACCTTCCCCAGGATCTGCCACATTTCTCTATCGTGGGTGTCACAGAGCCAGTATTTTCTGAATTTATCTACTTCATCTCTCCATCTTGTATTCTGCTGGTTTTGGTTTCGCATGTGATCTCTGGAGATCCATGTTGTGAGTCGTGATGTCCATCGGTTCTCTGCCATTCTTATTATGCTTGATAGTTAATCTAGGACTGTTGGTCTTCCTACCTAATGAACCAAACACCGCTTTTATCTCTTTATATTGAATAATTGTACATTTTCTGTTTGTTTCTCTATTTGACAGAGTTCGCGCTTGTTTTTTATAAAGACTTTTTTTTATAGTAATTTTCAATTGATCATCCCCTACACATGATGGTTTCTATTGCATAACAAATGGACCTATTTCTTTTCTCTTCTTGCAGAAAATGGAATATACATCGGCGATCTGTTCAAAGACTCACGGGAAATTAAACGGATCTTGGCTGACGAATTGGGTGTGTTTTCTGCATCTACGGTCGATGCTCTTCTAAAATCCAAAGTCAACATATTTGAGGTGAGCATTTCAAAATGATCTCGGAAGGAAGATACCACTCAGGGATTATCGCTGCCAATGAGATTTAAAAGAAACCCTCTCATCAAACTCACAAAAAAGACTTAGAAATAACCCGGACTATAAAAATATCAAGTTTAACTAGAAACGTAACCGTATTGAACAGAGATGGCAAGGGGTTCTACCATTTTTTTCCATATGTATTAGCAAGTGTTTTTAAAACTGTGTCCACAGATGATTCTGTAAACAGATTTGTCTGCAGACTTGTAAATTGGCATCTACTTCACTAGACCCTTTCTAAAATACCTTATTCAATTTTTTGAAAATAATACATTTTTGACACTGTGGGGTCGTTTTTTTTTTAAGGGTTTATTGAAAACATTTAGATTCTCCAGAATCTAGATATTTTAGATGTTTTCCAGTGGAAAACGCCAGTGATAGCTTGTACTGCAACAGTAAATGAGGTATATTAGGAGTTTATTCATTTGAGGTATGAAAACCCAATGATGAAATATTTTCAAAATGTAAATCTAGAAACCCAGGAGATTGGTGAAAACCCTAGATTTGGTTGTCCCACCAAAAATCTCTCTTTCTCTCTCTCTTTCTCTCTCTCTCTCTCTCTATATATATATATATATATATATATATAGAGAGAGAGAGAGAGAGAGAGAGAGAGAGGGATACTGATTGACAAATATGTAAGGATATCGTGCTGTACCAATCATCCAAAACAAATGCAAGCTGCCTTCAAAAAGACATTATATATACATATATATATATATATATATATACATATATATATATATATATATATATATATATATATATATATATATATATATATATATATATATATATGAGATACAGTAAGAGAGAGAGAGAGATTGAGAGAGAGATACTGATAAAGACGTGAAAAAGATCATGCTGGTCCATCGTCTTTGTACCATTGGCCCTGTACGATCTACCATCAAAAGATACTCTCTCTCACTCTCTCTCTCTCTCTCTCTCTCTCTCTCTCTGTATATATATATATATATATATATATATATATATATATATATGCGTGTGTGTGTGTATCCTGCAGCAGCCCCATTTTCTTTGTTTATTCTATTTACGCCGTATAGGCCAAATGATATAATTACAGTATAATAACGGGAGATCATTTCAAATAGAGTTTCAAAGTGATACGATACATCAATAATGTGTATATGCACACATATATATATATATATATATATATACATACATATATATATATATATATATATATATATATGTATATATTGAGAGAGAGAGTGACAGAGATAGAGAGATAGAAAGGAATTGATAGATACTGACTAAATCTCTCTCTCTCTCTCTCTCTCTCTCTCTCTCTCTCTCTCTCTCTCTCTCTCTCTCTCATGATCTGTCTCGATGGAATTTTTAAAAAGTGCGCATTGTAACTCTTTGTAAAAATAACGAAAATACCGCGAGCAAAAGTAAATCAAATATTCGATCTTCTCGGCGTCTTAAAATTGTCCACTGGTCTCTTGTGATGCATCACTAATCATATATGCTAATGGTACCATGTAACCTGGACTACTTATCTCACGTTGCTAAAGAGGTGATCAGTTTTCTGGAATGACTCCAATTACCAAATGGACTTCTCGAATGCCCCAATATGGCACCAACGTTCTTCAATATCATGTAATTAATCAAATGCATTAGTTGTGGTTTAGGCCATTTTTGTTTTGTTTTATCAATTTTCCTTATGTATTATTTATTTTTGATTCTTTTCTAGATCTTAAGCATGACGGGTTATGTCGACCTGAAAGGCATTGCCTGCAATGGTACCCTTCTAAAATCTTACATCGTTTTCCCGCTCAAAACGAATACCTCGGAAGTGGCAGAGTCTTTGTGCAACATCGACAGTGCATTGATCCCTAATATCACAGAGATGGTACAGAAACAACTCAATATGGTCAGAATCCTTAAAAAGGTGAGCGTCTTTTTTTCATCTGTCGTTAATATTATTTGAGAATTGTTTATTAACTAGAATGTACCCGTTGAGAATGACGGAGTAAGCAACGCAGGGATCTGCATCAAGGAGACCAGAGCTATGTTATTAGGTGATTTATATTTAATAATTTGATTATCTTGATTCTTAAGTTTTTTTTTAACGTCTCAACTCACCTCAAGCTGTCTTTATGTAACGATCAGACATGAAGTCTAGAGAGTTTCTATGACGTAATTTCTATTGTCATGTGACCATGAATTAATCAACCAATGAGATCATCCCATTTGAATCAACAGAAATATAAACCCACAAATGAACAGGAAAAAATCCATATAAGATCATTATTATTTATCTATTTACTTGACGAATCTTTCGAAAAAAGAATATATTTTTCCTGTTTACTTATATTTACAGTTATTTTCCCTGGGCAACGCCTGGTATCCATGCAAGTGTATAAGTATCATGTATCTCTAGTTAATTTATGAAATGTATTATGTGACAGGTCTACTGCTAGAATATCACAAATGGTTAGAGAATCCTATAGTCTTGTCTCTTTCAAGACAAATATCATGTTTTACTACAACTACCACCACTGCTACCTATTCACAGTCGTTTGAAAAACCACGTCGGAAATAAAAACTCTGAGATCGAAATCGAGTGCACAGAACTTGAGAGAGTAGACTACTACATCTACCTAGGACAACAAATCTTCATGAGACCCTTAAAAGAAGAAATCAAGCGCAGAATCACCCTAGGATGGCTAGCCTTTGGCAGAGCAAACACAGCCTTCAAAAACAAGTCGGTCCCAATAATCCTAAAAAGAAGAGTATACAACCAATGCATCCTCCTAATAGTCACTTATTGAGATGAAACATGGTACCTAACCAAGAGACAGATCTGCAAATTGAGAACCATGCAACTTGCACATGAAAGAATTATCGTAGAAACAATTTTTAAAACTAAAATGGCAATGGGCAGGCTATGTTACAAGAATGAAAGACAACCGATGGACATCACGTCTCACAGCATGGATCCCCAGAGATCACATGCGAAACCGAGGCCGACAGAACACAAAATGGAAAGATGAACTAGACAGATTCAGGAAATACTAGCTCCGCGACGCCCATGATAGAGAATTGTAGTGAATCCTAGGGAAGGTCTAAAAGACTGATGATGAATGACGGTCCAGACTTCAAATTTGCTTGACACAAATGAACAAAGGCAGGAAACAAACACGTGATATCGGATATCAAACCAAAGCAATTCTGTCTTGTACAACGAACGCTTTTGTCAGTGATCGCACTTGCGTTTATATTGAGTACACGGAGACGCAATTTGAGAGGTTATTTGAGACATCACCTGAATCGAAATCAAGAATCACTCGAGCGGGATGTGCACCCGGTGTATGGAGGGGCGGGCTCGTGGGGACCCGGGAGTTTCTTAGATAGAGCTATGTCGTAAATTCCAACGATACGATATGTCTATAAATGAAATAGGTTGACTATATCATTTACTGTCGATCGAATATAGTATGGTGTGCTATAAGGGATATAACAGATTTTAAAAAATCAGAATGACTGAAGGACGAGCATGTTTGAACAATGAGTGCCTGAAAAGCAACTTAGCGTCGACTTGTAAAATTCTTTTTGAGGGCCTTGCTCTTATGCAATAATTCAGAAGCATAAAATATCAGAAATTAATGTTTTATTATCAATAACCTCCTTCCTTCCAACGATTCACAAGCTTAATAATACTCTTAACCCAATTTTGTATTTCCATCAATGAGTAGCGAAACGCTGCTTTCAATCCAAAGACGAGTTTGGAATTGAGCATAAAATTACAGGAAATCGACTCACTCGAATTTAACCTAATCTGTTACTTTGCCATAACGCCGTCATGGGAGATATCCTGTCCTTGTGAATTCACCGTTTACGGCAGTTGGTTAGCAGTCACTGAAAATTGGATTTCTTTCCTCTTCAAAATATCGATCGTTGTTTTCGGGTCTATCTGAAAAAATGATTTAAAATGCATATTACCTAATTTGCACCGTATACTACCTACATAACATTCAATACAAAACCAACTTGAGTTGAAACAACGGACATTATCACTCACAAATATGCACTGTATTCGTATTGGCAATAATATTGGCCATTGTCTACTGACCTGAGTATAAGTCGAACTACTGATTGATGGGCTATTCTCAGTAAAAAAAATAGTTTTATATTCTAGAATCTTAAAATATTATTATAGGCTGTGCAGGTGATACTTTAGCTAAGGCAGGGTTGAATGGGCTCTCTGGCCTAAGTTGGCTACCAGTCTAAGAGACAGACGACTCTGATTCCAAACCAGGAGTCAAGCTCCTAGGATAGGCTGGTTTCTCTTCATTCAATTGGTATGGCCAGGGATTACTCCTTGCAGTTGGTATCATGTCACATATTACTTGGAGAGGATATGGGCCCTATCAAGTAACTTCCATTTCCCTAAGAAACGCCATGAATGAGAAGTACTCAGTATGGCACCACATCGATCTACTGGATCATGGGTAGAACTAGAAATGGAAAATAATGTTGTTTAATGGATTCTAATTAAAAATCAATTATTTTTTCCCCAATAAAATTACTCACGTACCAAATAACACTCAGGGATATCGATGAGCCATAAAGTACAGGAATACTTTGAATGATGCAGTTTTGATTACTGTGGGTTTTGATGTAGTACAGTTAAGATATTGCCGTACAAATATCATTAGCAGTAGCAGAAGTAGCATACGTCTTTAGACATGGATTTCCCCTCTCTATCAAGGGCGTTGCAGGGTTTATACTTTCAGGACTTGTCTCAATCGTCGCACCATCTTATTTTTTGCTGAGCACAGTTTTGCACGTGATATCTAGAGGTCCATGTTATGAGTCATGATGGCATGCGCTTGTCTAACATCCTTACAACATGACCAGCCCATTGCCATTTGAGTTTTCTAATGATTTCTATGATATTACTGGTCCCGGTTTCTCCCTAATATACTATGCTGTATTGTTATCACTCCATGTTATGTTCAGTGTGATTCTTTCCAGTGCACGTTGCATTGTTCTTAGTTTGAGGGTCAATCTTTTGGTTAGGTTCTATATTTCAGCTTTAATGCTGACTATCGGGGGATGCATTGGTTGTATATTCTTCTTTTTGAGACTAAAAAGAATCTTGGACTCCTGTTTTTTCTCCAATATACTGTACTGTCTTATGATCTATCCACGTGAGGTTGAGTATAATTCTATCCTGTGCACGTTGCATGGTTCTCAGTTTGAGAGTCAATCTTTTGGTTAGGTTCCATGTTTCGGGTCCATAGGTGATTATCGGAAGGATGCATTGGTTGTATACCCTTCTTTTTAGAACTAAACGGAATTTCTTGTTCTTAAAGGTTGAGCTTGCTCTACCTAAAGCTTGCCTACCTATAGAGTGATTCTTAGCTTGATTTCTTCCTTCGATGACTTCATGGAGATTCGTTGTCCCCGTTAGATGTAATGGTTTACTTTTTCAGGTCTGAGTTTTCGATTTGGATTTGTGTCTTTGTCCACAACATGTTTTTAGTGCATTACATTTGTTTTGCCGAATTTCGTGTGAAGACCAACTTTCTTGCTCTCTTCATTCAGTTCGTCTAGCATTAATTGGAGGTCATGAATGTTTCAACGAAGTTTCATCTGGGTTAAACTCCCTTGCTCCATTAAAATCTAACAGGTAAACAAGTATTGAAAAATATCATTCGAAGCCTATGTGTCTCATTTCAACTCCTTTGTAACAGTTCCGGTTAGTGGGATTTGCAAACTTTGGCAAAACAAGTCGACTTCAGTTGGGTTTTCAGAACTGAAACTGAATTCGTCTTCGGTTCTTGCGTGCATCACTGTGTCAGTTATTCGTGCGTGATGTCACTGATTTTAGATATGGTCATTGTCATCTGACATTGTTGTTACATACGAAAAATAAAGTCAAAACTTAATAGTAGGAGATAGAAAATTATAATAAGACCTTCAGCAGAGTGATTTTGAACGGTACGGAAATTTTTGAAGCGAATAAACTGCTCTAATCAAGGTGTGCTTGTAATTCTCTTTTTTGCAGGTTTCAGCCTTACTTGATCCATACGAATGGGCTGAGGGGATTGGAGATCTTGGGAAAATGATTGAAGTTATAATGAAGATGCCAACAGCCAATGACTTTTTGAAGGATATTGTGGGGCTGAAAAACTTACCTCGATTCCTCAATAGTCTGTCGAAATATGTTTCCACGTTACAAACATACGAACAGGTGCAAGTTACAAAGTAAGTCGGTTTCTATCAATCAATCTATCTATCTATTATTCTATTTATCTCAGTCTGTTCATATCCAACAGTTTGTCCATATCTATCTAAGCATCTCTGTTCATATCTATCTACATATCTATCAATCTATCTCAGTATATTCATATCTATCTCTGTTCATATCTATACATCTATGTTTATATCTATCCATCTCTGTTTACATCTATCTATCTATCTATCTATCTATCTATCTCAGCTTCTTCATATCTATCGATCTATCTATCTATCAATCTACCTGTGACTGTTCATATTAATCTATCTATCTATCTCAGACTGTTTATATCTATATATCACAGTTTTTTTCATATCTATCTATCTATCTATCTATCTATCTATCTGTGACTGTTCATGTTTATCTGTCTATCTCGGACTGTTTAAATCTATCTATCTCAGCTTCTTCATGTCTATCTATCTATCTATCTATCTATCTATCTGTGACTGTTCATATTTATCTATCTCGGACTGTTTATATCTATCTATCCATCTATCTATCTCAGCTTCACATCTATCTATCAATCTATCTATCGATCGATCGATCTGTGACTGTTCATGTTTATCTATCTATCTATCTATTTATCTATATCGGACTGTTCATATATATATATATATATATATATATATCATTCTATCCATCTCAGTCTGTTCATTTCTTTCTTTGTTAGTTCCTTCTTCTAGTTTCTCTCTAGGTAGCTTTTTAGCAAGCTTTGTGGCTAGCTTTTTAGCTAGCATTTTAGCTAGTTAAAACGGCCTGCAGATGCAGAACCGTCTCTTTTGACTGATTTCTATCAATTCAACTCTCACACCTGCAAACTTGGAATTAAAACAAACCTTCCTTTATTATTTCAGTTCTACAGAAATCCTTCAAGTTCTAGAACCAATTCTGACGCTCATAACAAACAATCAAACCCAAAAATCTTTGGATATGTTTAAAAGAGGACTATCAGTTATCGAAAAATCTATGACCATCAATAAAATTGAACTAGATTTCGACGCGAGTAAGTATAAGACAATCACTCGTTTTCCGAAAGTACATTTTATGATCTAGTCTATACCCTTCCCGAGCAGATTAAAAAGTAAGGCCAACAAATTAGAAAAATACGTCAAGAATCTTTCTTTTTTTTTAAATACGGCTAGCAAAGACAACAAATGAGACAGGCAAGCTATCGTCTGAATAATATATTAACAGACGAATTTTAACTGATTGCATCACGAAATTAACGTCTGTAACGACTGTAGCTGAAACTGTAAATACTTGATAACTTATGTTCAACGATTCACTTTGCCAGTCTTTTCCATTTACGTGTCGTATTTTTTTTATTTGCTTGTATTATTTCATTAGCATGCGTTACTCTTTAATTTGCCTGGGAAAAAAGGGTGGGGTTTTCAGTCTTAAGGCAGGGAACGGATTCCTAAAATTAGCCAACTTTACTCCAGCTGGTGCACTAGTCACAAAAAAGTTCTGCCACGAAGATGCATCGAGTTAATTAAAGTCCTGCAAAGTTCTGTATTTAGCCTACCAGAACATCAAAACTGTTGTTGGTGGGGTTGAACATTCAATGTTTCTAATCCAGTGGTTTCGAAAGTGGGGCCTGTGAGAACCAGGGAGGCCGACAAATAAGGATCGGTGATAAGGAACAATGTTATGTATAAACCTGGAATAGTGAATCTTGAGGCAGAGATACATCATCATCCATCACGCGGATGATAATAAGTATGATTATCGGACTCAGACCTGTACGTAAATTAGGATTCAAATAAATATAATCCATTTAGAATAAATATGATTTTTAAAGGCCAGAAATTGCTTATCAGTGTACTTCATTGATAACAGACTAAAAACTAAATGCTAAAAATTGGGATTCGCCAGATTATTTCTTTTACAGGAGGGGTCCCCGAGTTTTCAAAGTTTTGAAAACACTGCTTTATTCCCACAAAGTTGATCAGAGACATCATAGAATCTATAAGAAAACTTAAATGACTATGGGCTGGCTATGTTGCTAGAATGACAGACAACCGATGGACATCACAACTCACAACATGGATGCGAAACCGAGGCCGAAAAAATACAAGACGGAGAGATGAACAGAACAAATTAAGAAAATATTGGCTCTGCGACGCCCACGATAGATAAGTCTGGCGAATCTTAGGGAAGGTCTATGTCCAACGATGGATGTTAAAAGACTGATGATGATGATGATGATGATGATGAAACTTGATGATATCGATTGTCAAACCAATGTCCTGTTTATGTACGAAATCATGTAGATAAGAAATTAGATTATGCATTCATGAAATTGGGGGTCTCCGAAAATTATTAAATATCTCTCGGAATAATGCAACTTAATACACTAATTAGAGAATAAGTGTGTGTATTCTAGTCACGTGAACCAGGCTTCCTCAAACTGGGTTGCGTGGAATTCTTGGGTCACAAATCATATAATTTTGGTCCCGTGACCGATTTTCCGAAATAAACTGTTCTCAGTTTCGATTGAAATATGTGGTAGTTATGCCAAAAATCAAAATACGTCCATTGTACCAGACTTCAGTCGTTGGTTTTCATTAAATTTAATATTAAGACGAACCTATTAAATATAAAAAAATAAAATATAAAAAAACCATAGTTATACATTTTTACAAATTTTGTATATAAAAAACATATACATGATGCTTGCAAAAACGTATCTAGTCTGTAAACGAAACGTGGGACTTTATTCTTTAGGTTACGAAAGTTTTTCGATCAGTCTCAGTGCGAAAAGTTTGAGAAAACTTGGTGTACACAATTGAAATATATTTGGAAGATCACTGGAAGTTTTATGAAATACGACCCTTTGTTTATTTCATCATATAAAGACGATTCAGTCTCAGCAGGGCAAGCTCTGAAGAAGTTTTGAATTAGCATTTAGATAGGTCTGCTGCTCAAGTTGATAGTTGTGTCGGCATCCAGTGTAGGAGAAAGACGACTCTTAATAGAAATCCGGGTCCTGGAATCCCACTAAAGCACTCCGACGTTGTCTTCAGCCTCGTTCTGACATTTCTATAGTGACAGAAGTGCCAAACAATACTGCTATTTTAGGTATCTGGTAGTTAAGTATTAGTAATCCACTCTTTTGAGTTAGATGAAATAATATGAATTGTTATTATTCATCTATGCCTACAATTTACCTTCATCTTACCTTCATCTTAATTGTTGTTACTTTTTATCGCAACTAAACTCGGACTGGATTCCCTTCATCATCATCATCAGTCTTTTAGCGTGCATCGTTGGACAACAGTCTTTCTCCAAGGTTCTTTAGACCTTTCTATTATGGGCATCGCAGAGCCAGTACTTTCTGAATTTATCTAGTTCGTCACGCCATCTTACTTTCTGTCGGTTACAATTTCGCATGTAATCTCTGGGGACCCACGTTGTAAAGTCGTGATGTTCTGCAGCTGCCTGGCATCCTTGCAACATGTCTAGCCCATTGAAATTTGAGGGGGGGGTTCAACTGTTTCTATGACATCTTGGACTCCTGTTTTTTCTCCAATATACTGTACTGTCTTATGATCTATCCACGTGAGGTTGAGTATAATTCTATCCTGTGCACGTTGCATGGTTCTCAGTTCGAGGGTCAATCTTTTGGTTAGGTTCCATGTTTCAGATCCATAGGTGACTATCGGAAGGATGCATTGGTTGTATACCCTTCTTTTTGAAACAAAACGAAATTTCTTGTTCTTAAAAGTTGTGCTTGCTCTACCTAAAGCTTGCCAACCTATAGAGTGATCTTTGATTTCTTCCTTCGAGGACTTCATGGAGATTCGTTGTCCCCGTTAGATGTCATGGTTTACTTTTTCAGGTCTGAGTTTTCGATTTGGATTTGTGTCTTTACCCACAACATCTTTGTTGTGCATTACATTCGTTTTGCTGAAGTTCATGTGAAGACCATCTTTCTTGCTCTCTACATTCAGTTCATGTAGCATTAGTTGTAGGTCATTGAGGTTTTGACGAAGTTTAATCTGGGTCGTACTCCCTTGCTTCATCAAAATCTATGATTTGCAATACTCCATCTAATAAAATGGCTAAAATAAAAGTGAATAGCATTATTCGTTCTTTCTTATCATTTCTTATAATGTTTTTTTAATTGCAGGCAATACGGAAATGAACCTGCGGAGTCTTTTTAACAATGCAGCTCAACTAGAGAACTTCCTATCCAGTGCATTACACATCGACGAGAAACTGTCAGTTGAAATTCTTAACCAGACGGTTGATGTTGGCAAGGTTTGTAGCGTTATCTTACACTATATCATAGAATATATAATATCTGTACCTCGCATGAATGAATCACCTTAGCCCACACTTGAACCAGGATTAATCATCTAAGGAATTATCAAAAATTAATTTTTTTAAAAAAAGATCTTTTATCTGAAATAAATTATTAAAAGTTTTTTTATCTAAAAGTTTTTTTTTAGATACCGGCATAAGATTTGAACTTTATTGGTCCAAATTGACTATAAAGGCCCGCAAAAATGTCTTCTTTGAAAGAAAACAAAAAAATCTATTTTTCAATAGTATTTGCGCAAATTTTCAAGGTTGTATCTCCAAAAATGAGACCAGGAGCGCCTGGAGACACACACACAAAGACAGACAAAGAGTGAACTATCTCTAGCTCAGATGGCTTGTTGGTCAAGCGAGTCATCGGTGGGGCTACGATGATTCAATTTGCATAGTACCTGTAAAAAATGACGAGATTATCAGTATTAGTATATGTGCTCTCTGTCGGTGCAATACTGTCGCCATTGAGAGCTCACCCAAAATCTTAGGGGATCAGTAGCCCCGGGCAGCACCTTCCCATTGCATTAAAGGCGAAGGGTCGGGATAGCTCTCACGTCTTCGCAACATCAGTTGCAAGGAATAGAGTAATTTGTTGAACTTCCTGCATAAAGAACTCCACATTAAACCGACCTTATGTCAAACTCTACCTAGGATCAAAATGTCCCAAGCCGGAACTTTTGCCTAGAATCAAAGTGTAATATCAGTGCGCTCATTGATAACTGTCACACACACACACACAAAATATTTTTGTTTGCATTCTTAAATTTTTGTCATCGGACAACGATTTTATAAAATCTAATTGCTCATAAGGCAAATTAGTCTTATATCAGCATTTAAGTTATAGATATTGTCCGAAACACAAATACTCGACCTGAATGGAAAAAATTCTTGCATCCATCTTTTATTTGTTGAAGATTAGTTTTCTTCTAAATCAAACATAGCTGGATTTTATTATTTCAAGTGATACATTGAACAAGGGAAACGGATGTCATCAGGTATCATCTATGACCAAAATGCATTAATTATAACCAAACTCAACAATATTGAACTTGCCCAAAACTTTTTCAGTAAAGGTGTACTTAATTGTAGACTGTAACATATTTTTGTTAACAGAGTTCCAATGCTGTAGAGATTGGCCGTAAATAATACCTGATAATATACATTTTGATTGTACGTTGTTCTGCCAGAAATAATAAAATCCAGCTTGTTTGATTCAGAAGAAAATTAACTTTCTAGGAAAGAGTGGTAGAGATTACTCATTTACGAGCGACTCTCTATTTGTAACAGTTCACTCTTAGCTTTTTTTTTAATTGAACAATCATAATCTATTAAAAAAGGTGGGTAGAGAAGTTGTATCCTGATGAATGCATACATTTTCATTTACATCGATTACTTGAGTGTTACCAAAGAAGGTCGATTAAATTATATCGTATTTGATGTCATAAGATCCTACTATTATTTCAAGTATAAATTTCGGGAAAAAAACGTGTTTCCCTGAATTCCTTCTATTTATTACTTTTTTTTTTTTCAACTCGACTTCAAGTTCTGTCCTATGTGGGGCTAAACAATGAAGGTTACGTTAACCATTTGGAAAGAAGTCGAGTTTTCATATGTTGTCATTTATACGGTGTGTACTTATTTTTCTACTCGTTTGGATAGTGCAATGTATAGCACGTAGGCCTTGCCTGAAGGTCCTGAGTATGAGCGAAGAGTGTTAAATATTCTTCATTAAGATAAATTTCCCTGTGCACTCAGCAGCTAATTGAGTATACTCTATGCTGCGTGACTAGGGTTGAGGTGACCCTTTGACAGAGTGGCTTCTTGCCAAGAGGATCACTAATCTGACGCATGTTATAAAAACCGGGACTTCGTCACCGGACTCTATACTCCTTTGAGAGATGTTTCTTAATTGACAGGACGGGACGGGACGGGATACGTTGACCCCGTTTTCTCCTATTTGTTTGACTTTTGCTGATGAACTAATTCAATTTTCTCTTCGGCCTTCTAGCTGATGAATTTGTTACCTTTGTATGGGAATGGTTCCTTCTCGGTGTTTTTGTGCAAGACACCAGGAATAAGCAGTTTCCTGAAAGAACCCAAGCTCACTTGGATAACCAAAGAAGGAAGCATGACTCTCCAAGAGATTGTTTGTCACAATTCCATCAACTGGGACCAAATAGATCAGTTTGCAAACATTTCCACCTTTCAGCAAAAGGTAAGTAAAAACAAACTACCTAAAATTCGCAGTCAATCTGGAAAATTTTCAACCATTGAATATCAACAACAAATCGTTCACCTGGAGCCGTAGTCAACTTCAATGCTTTTTCCTTGGGGCCTTGGACACTTATTCCAGCGTTGCTTTTACCTATAAAGAAAATCTCCAATCTTTGAGGATAGCCATCAGCTGCTTCATCGCTTGATTCCTTTCAACGGCCCCAAGCCAGAGATCGCTGCAGGGGGTGAATTTAGACTGGATGCGGGGAGCTGATAGACCCGGTTGATGCGATGTTCTACCAAAAAAACAATCAACGTGAAAGATGACTTGCTCAGTCATTATAAATATGAATACAAACTAACTGTATGGCGTCTCCCTGCCAGCAATAGATTTGGTTGCCAAATTACATCAAGGCTGCACAACCGGTTCTCGAGATATTCAAATTGTTGGGATACTTTCAAGACAGGCATCGTTCATTTGGGGCTCATCTTATGTTATCAGAAACTGCCAACAAAATCTGTCAACACAGGTTTCTTCAGTATTTCAGTAGGTCTGACTGGCTGGTAGTATCGATAACGTGCATAGGTCACACTAATGGAGCTAGAGTGGTGAAAATCGCAACATTTAATCGTTTTCATATCTAGAAATGACTTTGATTTTTTTTGGGGGGGGGGCCATCCCTCTAATTAACCTTTTAGTAGGGGTATCAATTTGCAACGTAAGTTCATGCTAATTGGTCAGCTCACGAATGGCAGCGTTCACGCTTGTTCTTTTGAAAACTGGAGACTTTTTAGTGAAACGCAAGAGAAGTGACATTTTTTTGCATTTGATCAACCCCGTCACAGAATGGTGCCAAGAGAACTTGTTCACGTGACAGTCTCAATTGAGTGACTAACCAGACCTATTTACGTTATTTTTGATTCGATAATCCATTTATACTTTGTATGTATATTTTTCTTATTTTTCTAAATTTTTTTTTTTTCAAAGTTAACAGACACTGTTCCGATCGGAGTTCGAACCTGGCTCGCCAAGCCTTACTCCGATATGCATTATTTATTTTTTATTAAAAAAATGCATTAATTATTTTTCTATAAGATTTTTTTCTATTAATTTTGGTTGACGATTTGTGAGCAGCTAAGAATATATCTCGGAAGAAATGACTTCGTCGTTGGTCTTCCTAATAAGCCTTAAGAAGGCTCAATCTGACAGCGAACCAGAAGAAGAGCAAATAGTCCTTCTTTGAGTCAATTGGATCTCAAACTTGTAAAATATTGCGATATGGAAATATTCTGCAAATATTATTTTTACTAAAAATCGTAAAATGCCATATGGGGCACTTGGAGAGCAGGGGCAGCTTTGGATTTCATTCGGACCTTGGATATTCTATTATGACACCAGCTAGTAAAAATGATTGGAATAGATGTTACACCTTTTAATGTTATCACATTTTCGTTGTTTAACATTGAACTTAAAATTGTATTGGTTAGCACGTCTGCCTCACACACAAAACAAGGAACGACCGACTAACCGGCAGGCAGACCGAAAAAGCGTCTTATAGAGATGTATGGACTCATCTAAATAATGCATGAATTATCTTTTCAAATTAAAGTTAACAAAAACAAACCTATTTTTTTTTTAGCTCAATGACGTTACCGTCCTGCAGAAAGTGTTGAACATTCTAAATGAAGTTGTTGAAGCAGTCAACCGATCTAAGGAGATTCCGTCGGAAGTGAACCGGGTCTTAAACACGTTGGCTCAGGCAAATATCAGTAGAATCGTCAACCCATTACTAATGCTCGCAAATGGAAGGTAGGTACAAGTAAATTTACTTATATAATAAGCCACGTTTATCACCATATTTTTTGCCTGTAAAATTCATCAAGGGAGGTAACTGTTAAATGCATATCATCGTCTCCCTGATTTCTTCCGCCCGGAAAATTGAAACGATTAGCACGTCTTTCTCATGGTTCGATTCACGGTATGAGCAAGGCGTGTGAAAAAATCTTCAGTAGATAATTGAGTACTCTCTAAGCAGTGTTATTAGGGTGGAGGTATCCATTTGGTGGACTCATATCCTACCAAAGGAAATGTCATCAAATTTGTAGATGTATAGTCCTGGTCTCGACCAGACTTGGAAGCATCACTAAGCTGATGCATGCAACAAAAATGGAGATTTCGTCGTCGGCCTCCATATTCCACTTTAACTTCATCAGCAGAAGCTTTTAAGCGTCTGTCGTTGGACATAGACCTTACCCAGAATTCGTCAGACATCTTTATCATGGGTGTCGCGGAGCCATTACTTCCTGAACTTGTCTGTCACACCATCTTATATTTTGTCAGTCGCAGTTTCGCATGAGATCCCAGGGGATCTATGTTGTGAGTCGTGATGTCTAGCGATTGTCTGCTATGTATTGTGAACATGACTAGCCCATTGCCATTTGAGTTTTTCAACGGATTCTATGATATCTCGGACTGCTGTCTTGCGATCTCTCCACATGATATTGAGTATGATTCCCACATGTGCACGTTGCATGGTTTTCAATTTCCCTTACTTCATTTATTTTATTGCAAATGCACAAAAGACCTGGGTTCATTCTGGTTGAATATAAACAAGAAAATACAGAAATTCTTTGGGTCTTTCCAATAATACAATGCAATTGCAAAATTATTCAAATACCGCCGTCATTTTAGACAAGTAATGACTTACTACTTAAGATCATACTAGTTTGTATGATCATAAGTAGTAAGTCATTACTTGTCTAACCAACATTAGCCTTTTAGCGTCCGTCATTGGACATAGACCTTCCCCAAGATTCGACAGACTTTTCTATATCATTGGCATGGTGGAGCCAACTTGTTCAGTTTATAAGGAAGACAGCACAGTATATAAGGAAGAAAATGGCTGTCCGTGACATCATAGAAACTATTAAAAAAACTCAAATGGCAATGGGCAGGCCATGTTGCAAGGATGAAAGACAACTGATGGACATCACGTCTCACAACATGGATCCCCAGAGATCACATAAGGAACTGAGGCCGACAGAACACAAGATGGAGAGACGAACTGGACAGATTCAGGAAATACTGGCTCCGCGACGCCCATGATAGGGAATTGTGGCGAATCCTGGGGAAGGTCTATGTCCAATGACGGACGTTAAAAGACTGATGATGATGATGATGATGATGATGAGTTTGTCGCACCATCTTATTTCTAACCGACCACAGTTTCTTATAGGATCTCTGTAGGTTGTGATTTCCAGTGGCTGTCTGATATTCTTGAACACGACCGGCCCTTTGCCATTTCTTTCAATAATTGAAAGAAATATTCACTTATTATAATACTGAAACGTTTGAGTGAATTCCTCGGCTTCTTCTTGCCTTAGATGATTGAATACATTTAACGCCCCTTTTACTGTAATATCATCCATGAAAACATCCAACATTTTCTACATATTTCCTTGGTTTCATTGTGTGTGTGTGTGTGTGTGTGTGTGTGTGTGTGTGTGTGTGTGTGTGTGTCAACCGAAGTCTGTCAAGATGATTTTCTTCCGTTTTCAAGTTAGTCTGGCTGTATATATCACACGTACAGTCCGCACCAATAGAGATAAAGAGTTGAAAAAATTAGCATTTAATACTCATTATGTCTGGAAATTGTGTGTGTGTGTGTGTGAGTGTATGTGTGTATGTGTGTGTAAGTGTGTGTATGTGTGTGTGTGCTTTGGAAATTCCCCCTCGAATCGTTTTTTTTGTTTTTTTTATTTTAGTGGGGGTTCAATTTGCAATTTGAATTTTTGCTAAGTTGGTCCTTTACTTTGTGCCGGTAGCATGCGCACTTGTTTTTTGAAAATTCATACATTTTCAGATATCAGTCCAACAGAAGGCGAGAAAAATAACTCATTCATTGATCACCCCGTTTTCCAATTCTTCAATTAACATATTAAAAGGCATCAGTGGCAAGGCAGTTTCTATTGAGTGACTAATCAGACCTGTCTTTAGTCTGTCATCTAATTACATAGCTTTACGCTTACGTGACATGATGGCAAAACAGGAATATTGAATCATTGAATACTGTACTTTGATAATATAATAGGTATTATGCTAATACATTGCTAACGATTTCATTCTAGAAATGCATTGACAATCAAAAAGGAAAAGATTGTCCTTGGTCAGGGATTAATTAAAGACTAAATAACAACAAGGACTATATGTAAAATTTAAATTCATTGGTAATGATTCTCCAAAGAAAGATGAGGTCTTTTATATGTATAACGTAATGTGTTGCTAATGAATTTACAATAGAAATGCAGTGGTAATTAGGAAGAAAGTAATTGTTAGTGGTCGGGTATTACTGACAGAATTGGTCCTTTACGTGTATAATGTAAAGGTGTTGCTAATGAATTTAATATAGAAATACAGTGGCAATTAGGAAGAAAATGACTGTTAGTGGTCAGGAATTACTGATAGAATTGGCTTTTTATATGTATAATGTAAAGGTGTTACTAATGATTTTGCTGTAAAAATACATTGAAATTAGGAAGAAAGGAATTATCAGGCGTTGGAAATTGATGAAATCATGACTGAAAAGGTAGGGCTTATATGATATACTGTCATTCCTTGCCATTTTTTTTTAAATTCTGAGTCAAAAAATCTAGGAGTGCATTATCTATGGAAACATAATTGCTGGACATTTTTCCAGAATGGTTTGTTGGGTGTAGAAGGTCCATTTTGCTGCCCCTATTGTCTTGATGGTGATCGATAATATTGATAAGTGAAAACATAGTGGCCAGATGGCAGTGGTGGCAGTAATTAGCAACGAAAATACTCTTTTAATCACATATTTTTCAGATAATTAAAATAATGACCTTTTTCTATTTATATTTTTCTTACGAAAAATCTTATTCTATTTTCCTTACGAAAATTCTAAAATTAAAAATATGCTCACCATAATACATAGACCCTAAGCTAGTAACACAATCGTTATTGCTGCCATACTTATGAGAGGAGTGGGTTTAGCAGAGAATTGTATTGCAAACGACTGTCCCCGATTTTTAGTAAAAATTGTCGTGTTAGCAGCAGTGACCACGTGACCAAGCCAAGACAAAATGGAGGGGGGAATTAAATTTTCGAACTAGAAAGACATTCATAACTTGCTTACATTTGCAGACGAAAAATATGGCCACTTGATGAGGCTTTAAAAATCCCTTTATCCTACTAGCGGCAAACGTCCGCCATTTCGGAGATGCCGATCAAAAAAAAAAGTGGGTGTGGAGAATACACGGGAAATGTTATCTTTCATTCAAAATTGAAGCTTGATATTGCAGCGCGAGATATCTATAGTAGAGGAATACACGCAGAAAATCACGGTACATATGTACCTGTATTCATGACGTTAAAAATTCAGGTGTTCCAACTGAATTTGCTAAAAAAAAAATCTGATACCCTGACAGGTAGTGACCTAAATTGTTGAGATGACTTTAAGAAAAGTGATTGTTGTGCTTCTTCGCCTGGATGAATAAAAGTTATGTCTGATTGTTAGGGAGTAACATTGAAGTAAAACAATGTACATGTTTGTGTGGTAGGATAAATGACTGATCTCTTTTCCTAATAGAGGGTCACCGTTTTATTTTTGATATAATCCGTCAGCCATGCTAAATTGATCTATTTGTTGTTGTCCGCTTGTTTGTTTTTTTGGGTTTTTTTTTTTTTTTTTGGTTTTATTTTGGTCTCTTTTTTTTTTGTTTTGTTTTTTATTAGTTTCCGAAAATTCAGGCTTTTTCTTTAGTAATTACTACCCGAAAAAAGGCAGGGAAAAAACAACTTACTCATGAACCATCCCTTTTCCAATGTCTTGATTGATCACCCCTAACGTGACAAGCTGCAAAAAGATGTTAGTCACGTGACGGTCTCTACTGTGTGACTGACCAGACCTGTTCATATTGGTGTCATTTCTATTCCGGCAATTATATTCGTTGAACAGTGAATAAGGTGTTGAAAAAAAAACTCAGTTATGATTCAGAAGTAAGTAAGTGTGGGACGTTGGTGACTTTTCCCTCTTCTCCAACGCCGGTTCTAGGTTCCCTAATTCCCCAGGCAATCTGAACTTCGACGCTCTAAGATACACAATACGCAAGCAATCAGTTCGAGGATATCCAAGAAGTCCTACCATGTGAGGTGGAGCAAGCCAGCAAGCAAACAAAAAGAAGGGAAGCCCCTGGACCAGATAACATCACCATCAACCTACCCAAAAAGGCTGGTAAAATCATCACTAGGAAACTAGCTATTCTATCCAACTTATGCCTAAAACAAAAAGAAGATTTGAACTCGGCTTTTAAATGAAAAAAGAAACCCGAAAGACCTTAATGATTACAGACCAATAAGCTTACTCAACTGCATCAACACACTTTTCACAAAAACATCACCAAGTGAATCACAAAAGCACTAGATGAAAACCAACCATGGGAGCAAGCTGGCTTTGAAGGGAGCTACTCGACGATGGACCATCTCCATTCGATAAATCAGCCAAAAGAAAAAAACAGCAGAATACAAAATGCCATTCACTGTAGCGTTTATCGACTTCAAGAAGGCCTCCGACTATGAGGAAATTCCCATGGTTACGAAGGCCATCACTCTACAAAGTATAGACACTGTACAAATCAGACTACTGCAACATATATACAGTCACAGCAGCTCATTTATCAGGTTACATGAAGACTCAGAGCCCTTTCAGCTTTGAAAAGGGGTAAGACAAGGTGATACCAGCTCATCCAAATGCTAAATTATATATATATATATATATATATATATATATATATATATATATATATATATATATATATATATATATATATATATATATATATATATATATATATATCTTGAATTCAGTGTAACTGACCGTCCATAGAGCAGGGGTAAAATGCCGGCCGCTGGATCTAAAGCGAAGTTTTCGATCCTACCTCGTGGTCCTGGATGGTCTACAGCCACACTGAAGAGTTGTAATACAACGAAACGGCTGTCTGTCGATGACTCAATCATTAATTATATATATGTATATATATGTACATTCCTGTCCAATTCTTACAGGGCTCTATATATATATACGAAACATCATTGACACTACAAGAAATGATTTGATGAGGAGGTAGTCCTGGCGCTGTAATAGAGCCCTGTAGGAATTGGACATATTAGAGGGACTTTCTATGAGTAAGAATATCCTGGGTAGATATTCCAGATCAGTCGCAAAAAGATTCTGTCGGTAAATGCCATATCTCTAAAAGTTCTTTATGAATTTTAATGAGATCGTGTCGATGGGTGGGCAATAAGCCACGAAAGAAGTCATCAAAATTTTGAAGCAGATCCATGCACAATTACCTTCATACGCCTTAGCTAACTTCCCGCACAACACAAGGTTCAAAGGCTCTCTGTTCATATGATAGAAGTTCTCAATGAATTTCAATTACATTTTGTAGAAGGGTGGGCAATAGGCTGCGGAAGCAGTGATTATTTGAGTGGATCTATCAGAACCTACCTCCCCTATGTTATAGCAATCAGTCCACGCAAGGGTTTATGGCATTTGAATGTAAATAGCATGGAATGACTTGCTCTTAGGCATATGTTTTTTTGTAAACTTTACTCAGCATAAAATGCCCTTTCCAACGATGTACAATATGTCTATGTTTGATGTAACTTTTTTCCTGATTCAGGCACCACAGCGAGAATCCGCCAGTGTGAATAATGTCACTAATTCTTTTGCTACTGGTCTGGAATGTCGACCCAAGATATTCTTATTCTTATCCCTCTAACATGTTCAATTGGTTTCATTAGCCAAATCAAAAGTTCATACGGGGCTCTATTACAGCGCCAGGACTACGAGCCATCAAGCGTGCAATGCATCAGGCACCGAAAGGAGATTGTATGTCTGAAATGGTAAATAAGATATCTAAAAATCACAATCATTAATGGGCGAAGCAAATTTTTATGGAGATGTTGGTAACCTGATCCAGGATTCGTCCTGTGGTATAGAAAATGTGAAGTACACTCGGTCTCAGGGGTGAATAAATATTTTATGCAACACCTCTTTCATCAACAGAATCGCTATCTTATTTAATTTCTATTGATTTAATTATTCATTTTAGTTATTGTATAAGTAGAACAGTAAATAAGATCTTAAGAATGGTCAATAGTTATTCAGAGGGTCAAGATAGTGTGGAAATGTAGGCGTCTCTTTGCCCTCTTTTCACTGGAGTCACTCATTATTTTATTTACCTCTATTAACGAAGTTGGAAGACGTAAAAACAGTGACTAATGTCACAGTCACGTCTTCTACATCATGAGTACATATTCAAACAATAGTTCTTGAATTCCAATGATATTTAGTCGAAAAGTGGGTTATGAACTGAGGAGAAATCGATTAAATTATCGGGTTGATCCAACAATTTTCACGATTACCTCCTCTACATCATTGTTTTAAGCTCACTCAATATCTCCAAAAGTTCTCAATGAATCTTGATGAAATTTTCTCAATCGGTAGGCCATGGTATAAGGAAGAATTGTTTCAAATTCTA
>OY735240.1:16228928-16246428 GCA_963457665.1 Thysanoteuthis rhombus | reverse complement strand
TATAGCAATACGCCTTTGATTTTTCTCTCAAGAAGAGCATTGACCAACGTTCTTCATTGAATAAAATTTATTTTTTACTCACTTTCTTGTTTTTTAAGAGCCAGTATCTTTTGTTAAATTTTTTGTACAGGTATTTTTGGAGAATAACCATAACATCTCTAATGTGCTTTGCAAAAGCCAGTTCCTTCAAATTGGAGGAACTACAATACAACATCCTTTTTGCACCCCACACGACGTGCACGCTGTTGAGGAAGTGTTATCAAAATTGCCTCTGGATAAGGCTGAATCTTTGGTAAGTATTATCATTAAAAAAAGGATAATTCCCTCAATATCAAATACCTGATATGATCTTTTAAAAATACATTATCCAACTCCAGTACTAAGTCTGTAGTTGTCACTGTTTTCCTACAGTAACAAGAACAACAAAAACAATCCTCACTGAAATGAGAGATGTAAAAACCACATTCTCCAACTGTGATTTTGAGCTCACCACTAACTGATTGTCAGGAGGTCTTACCGACTGAGCTAAATTGTCAAGTCTTAGATATTAACGAAAATTTACCATACATGTATATACAGGCTTATTACACTCGATTGAATAAGTATTTTTTGAGTGGATATGTTTCGGTCGGTCTAAGTGCAGCTGACACGATGTGGCTGACTCAATGCCTTGTAAACTAGATTGATATTCGTAATATAGTTTTAAACATTGAAGAAAAGATCCGTCTAGAATATTTACAAAGAATAGCTTATAATTATAAATACATTTGATTTTTATAGAAATATAAAATTTTTTCGTGCTTAGTATCTATTGTCGAATCCGAACAGCGATGGATTGTTGAAAGACGAGAATTTTAGATCCTCGTGGGTGATGTGTAGTGTGCCGGCCCTGTAGCTGGGTAAGGAAAAGAATGCTGTACGAAGAGAAGGGAATGGAATGCGCGCCAAGTATGAAGTCGGACGCGCATTGAAATAAAGAGGAATTAACACATTCAAGAATTATGGCCAGAGAAGAGACGTACGTTTAATACAAGAATAAAGATGAGATACATGTGCGGGTAACATTAATACGATCGATCGTGAGAAGTAATGTTAGGAGAAGATATAGTAAAGGTGGAAGTTCTCTTGTCTTGATAGTGCTGGCGTCGGGGTTGTAGCAGAGTAGTCTGAACGCGTGGATTCCGTATGGTTGGATTGCTCCCAGATACGTGGAAACCGGGTTCAGCGTGTGAGCCTTACTGCCTAGTAAGTGAGTTAACTTGGGGACTATTCTCAGACGCTGTTAGACTCTCGACGAACAGACTATGAAAGACATAGAACATTAGAGAAGAAAAGTGAGTGGCCGGCTGCAAAGGCTGGGGGCAGAGTCATGGCCAGCGAGGAATACTGGCGCCAACGAGCATTGGGCCAAGGGGGAGGAAAGAGAGAGAATGGCCGGCCACATAGGCCGGGGCTAGAAGCGTAACCAACTAGGGGTGCTGGAGCTAATGAGCACTGGACTATGTGCGTCCAGGGGTTTTATAGGGGTCGTCAGAGGAAGTGACGTTTTGGATATCAAGCTAAAAGGAGAGTTTCAAACTTAATTCCTAACTAAAAGTATAGGGGGCACTACAATTTATATAAATATTTCAATAAATATACTTTTAAATAATTTTAAACATTAAAGAAAGAACCCTCTGGAATGTTTTTGTTATTTATCTATTGTCATTACACACAACGATCAAAATCGAAAGCGTAAAGCTGGATAAAGTAGACCACTGCATCTACCTTGGATAACGAATCTCCATGGAAATCTCAAAAGAAGAAGAAATCAAGCAAATGATCACTTTGGATTGGAAAGCTTTCGGCAGAGCAAGCTCTAATTTCAAGAACCAAAAAATACCATGAGTTCTTAAAAGAAGGATAGACAACCAATGCATCCTCCCGATAGTCACCTATGGGGCTGAAAAATAGAACCTATCAATGTCTATCTATTTTGATCAATGTGTTGGGGATGATCAATTGAAAAAATTTGAAAAGAGGTGATCAATGAATAAGTCACTTCTCCCGCCTTTTGTTGGGCGGTGATCGTTGAGAAAAATCTTAATTTTCAACGAGTGTGAATGTTGCTGGACCCAAACTAAGGGACTGATTTAGCATAAACTTGCATTGAAAATTGACCCACCTTCAGTAAAAACCTTTTTTAGTAGGGGTTAGGTTTTTAAAAAACCCAACTATTCCCAGGAGTAAATGTTTAAATTTGCAGCCCTCTAGCTCCATTGGTGCAGCCTGAAGGTGCAATACATACATAGTTAGCCAGCCGGCCAGCACAGCATGAAAAACTAATTAAACTTATTTTTGGTCAACGATTCCTAATAAATATTATTGCACATGATTTTGTCATTTTCTTGTTTCTTTTTCAGTTTCAAGAGTTTTCCTCTGAACTTTCCAGAATGATTAAGTCTCCAGCTAAGCATCGTCAAAAACGTGATCTCCGGGACCTCGTAGCGGTGGCTGAAATGGACGGAACTGTTAGCACCGGGGATTTCAACAGTTTGGCCGACAGCCCCAGTCCAGCAAATTTGACCATCTTGATCGAAGGCTTGGATTCAATCTATCAAAGTCTGACCCAACTTCTCAACCAATCCAACATGTCTTGGGCAAAAATGTTCCTTGATGCTAGCCCTGATAATCTGAAATTCTTGATGAAGGCTCCTTTGGATGAACATTATATCATTGCCAGGTAACCTTACAGTTTTTTCAACAAATACTATAACTCGCAAAGTAATAACGTGATATTATTTATCACCGCTTCCCACAAACTCTGGTTTGATCTCTGCTGCCTGGTTCAGGTTACTCTATGATACGTTTTGACACTTATATCTATCTTCCTATGAAGTGACAATCGGAAGGTGAAGAGAAAAGCAGGTCTTACATTTCCACAATTTTTATTATGTAGGAATGTTTCGATGCATTTTGACGGATTTCATCCATTTTTTCAGAGAAATTTGCAGTGGTGCAGAAAAAATTATGTGTTGTTTACATGTCTGACGTTGAGGAGAGAAAATTTTCACTGCATTGCTGCAAGTTTCTCTGAAAAAGATGGCTGGCAACCGTCAAAATGCATCGAAAATATGCCCACATGATAATAAAAACATTGATATTTAACACCTGCTTCCATCAACATTCTGTCGATTTACTTTACTTCCATAAGACAAACATATATGTGTATATATATATATATATATATATATATATATATATAGTGTGTGTGTGTGTGTATGTTCCCATTTTGCTGATGATATGTGTATCATTATATATCTATTCAGACATCACCTAGCCCTAACTATTCATAGTACAAAATTTGCACACAAACTCTCCTCAATGAATTGGTAAAATGTTTTGATCACCCCTTTTTCCAAATTTCAATCGATCACAAATGCCATTTTTTGTAAACATTGCTTTCCCAAAAAGACTGGTTCAATCCCTGTTTAGGTAAGTCATATGTTCTGACATTTATATCTATCTTTGTTTCTATCTATATATCTATGCAGACCTCGCCCATCTCTACCGTTCATTGTAAAATCTTGAAATTCTACAGACACACTCCTCTCAATGAATGGGGGAAAATGGTCTAAGATGTTGCTTTATTGGTCACCTGCTTGAAGCCGCCTGTTTTTGAAAATTCAGACTTTTATTAGTGATCACAGCCCATCAAAAGGCGAGAAAAGTAACTTATACATGGATCACCCCTTTTTCCCTACTTTTATTTGATCGCCCCCAACCAAACATGTATGGGTGATGATTCATAATCTCCCTTGGAATGCCAGTTTTTTTTTAATCATAAATATATGATTCAAACCATACTGGTCGCATTTCCATCAAGATAGCTTAATTTAACCACTGCTTAATTTTTTCCTCTCAGATGCGTCATGGTGAGAACATCTGCGTCACACACAGAAGGTCCCGGGCTCAATTCCCAGTATGAGAAGAGAGAGTGAAAAACTTTTTACAAGAATACTGTACACTCAGTAGCTAATTGAGTACACCTTAAGCTGTGTGATTATGGTAGAGGTATCCCTTTGGAGAACTTGCATCCTGCTAAGATATATATAGTAGAAATAAATTTCTGGTCTCATCCAGACTTGAGACTTGCAAGGATCACTAAGCTGTTGTGTGCAACAGAAACCTAATGTTCATCACCAGCTGTCATATTCCATTGGAATTGTTTCTTGAGAGTCGGTACGCTTTAGCATTTGCTTTACCAACTTACATGGTAAAATGCAGCGTACATGCTTGGAGGTGATTCATAATTTCCCTCAGAATGCTATTGATTTATTTTTTCTTCAAAGAAGCATTTTCAACCATTATTAATTTTGTCAAGTATTGTTTTTCATTGTAAGCCACACAGACTGTCAATGGCTGTTTGTAGACAGCATGGTTTGGAAATTAAAGATAACCTTGGGATGAGACTGAAACTTAGATCGCTTCTACCATGGAAAGACAGGTTATCCGTACCAGCTCTTATTACCAATTTGATTACAAGATCACCAAGGTACTAAATACAGTCTAAATCAGGGGTTCTCAAACTCATTGGCATCAGCACCCAATTTCGCTCGGACAATTTTCCCATACCCACCTACATGGTAAACATACGAAAGGATACTAAAACGTTTTTAACTATTCAGAAACAATAAAGATGGACAGCTTTCACTGTTTCTTCAATAAAAGCATTGTAAAATAGTAACATTAAGTGCCCGGCATAGATATACTGTTTTAGATATCATCAATCAGATATCTGTGTCTTGTTAGACGCTGCAAGTGCTGACACAGTATATCAGGAAGAAAACGGGAGTCCGTGACATCATAGAAACTATTTTAAAAAAACTCAAATGGCAATGGGCAGGCCATGTTGCAAGAATGAAAGACTACCGATGGACATCACGACTCACAACGTGGATCCCCAGAGATCTCGTGCGAAACCGAGGCCAGCGGAATACAAGATGGAGAGATGAACTGGACAAATTCAGAAAATACTGACTCTGCGTCGCCCATGGTAGAGAATTGTGGCGAATCCTGGGGAAGGTCTATGTCCAACGACGGACGTTAAAAGACTACTGATGATGATGATGATGATGATGATGATGAATACTCAAAATACTATACCGCCCACCAGAATTACAGAACGCGCACCATTTTCCGCTCAGTTGCTCACCGCCCATCCAAGAGTTGAAATTACCCCTCGGTGGGTGATACCGCTCAGGTTGAGAAACCCTACTCGATATGATTGCCAAATATTTATGTAGACTGTACCTAGTACCTGTGAACACAAAAAATAATTCAGTTCTTGTAAAAAAACGAATAAATGAGTCTGTTTTCAAACTCATTCAGTAACGAAGAAGTAGAGCAAGGAAGCTGTAGCTAATTGTAGCAAATTTAAATGTGAGGTTTTACTTAAAGTGAAATTGCTCAAGATTTATATCTCTTCAATTTTTTGAGTAAAATAAAAAACCGATTGAATGTTTATAAGAATCAAAGGCAAATTAGTTTTTGTTTTTTAATAAAATTATCGTTTAACCCTTCCAAACTTCAAGTTTCATTTACAGCATAAATTTTTTTTTCAATAAGTTAAATTTTTGTGTCAAGGCTTTTTAAATTTTCACCTTAGAATGATAATGAATCACTCAACATTTTTTCTAGACGCCAAAACGCCAGTCGCCAAATGGGCTTACGCCAAATTGAATGGTGTTTTAATGCTCATTCCAGAATGTCCTCGCCAAATCGGCAACGCCAAATATTCCCTTTCTCTTCTTCCAGATACTACATTTTCTTAAATTCTCGCACCTAGATATACCATTAGCAAATCACTCTGTATTTTACAAGTAAAGATAGAAACCACAAAAGCAGTTGTATTCGATCTAATATTTATATTTCAGAATTTTTTTTTTTTCAAAAGACATGAATTCAAAGATTTTTTTTAAAATAGCAAATGATTTTGTCTTTCAGCATCTCTGCGTACGTTCTGGAGTGGGGCCCTAAACTGGAAAAAAGTCCAGTCTGGGCATATCTTGGACCTATCCTCAAAGGCCAACATATCATGGTTGAAAAAATGAACTTCCAGTTTGCGAAATTGAAAGGTTAGACAATGTTTTTTTGTTTTTTTATTTTATTGAATATTGGATTAAAAGCCTCATCTTCTATGGTTTAATCACGGTTTCAGCCTATATGATCACTAATTCACCCCCACTTCTAAAGCTCAACTCCAGTGGGCTTTTTTTTTTATCAAAGTTTACAAATGGCATTTACTGGAACGACTCTTAATAAAGTTGAAATGGGACACCTAGTTTTGGAATAATAATTCCTGTTTGATAATCTTTTAGATTATAATAGACCAAGCGAGTTTGATCCTAGCACGGCTAGGCTTGTTCCTTAAGATATTTCATAGAAAATTTGTATGTAGGCTTGTTGAGAGATTTTATCCAGGGAGTGGTAAGTTATGACCGATCCGAATGTTTGCCTAGATTTTATATCAATAGAAAAAAATCGGAGTTCACGATCCTAATGAACAACTAGTTGCCACCCTCCCACTCTGTTTCAATCATTTCCTGCCAGGGACCTTTATGCTTTAAAGATTTTTTTCCAAATACTTTCTTTTGTCATTCTTGCTTTTTTTTCATTTCTCTTTTTGCCCAGATATTAGTTTTGAGGTCTTATACATTGTACTTCTTCATAGTAACTCATAGAAATTTATTTTGGCCAACATTTAAAAGCCACAAATTTTGTGTCTGTTTTTTAGAACTTGATGTTGACTCTTCGCAGTACATATCACAATTGATTGATCTTCTTGACTTTATGTTCCAATACGGACCCGATTTTCTGCCGGGTGTATTTAATATTTTTGAAAACCCACAAATGGTAAGTAAGCTTTTTATAATGGCTTCATAAACTGGCTATAACAGTTAATAATTGGACAACCGTAGCGTTAAAATTTGAAATCATGTAGAAAAATCCCATTGAAGGAAAAATATGGTTAAAATAAATTTTATTTACGACATCTCTGGCGTCTACATCTAAACATATAAATTAGAGTAAAAAAGCATCTAGAAATATCTAGATTCTGGAGAATCAAGATATTATCAATAGACCAGTCAAAATAAGACCCCAAAAGGTCAAAAAGCTGTTTGTCTGAAGGAAAAAAACATTTTTAGAATGTGTCTGGTGGAGTACTGATGCCAAATTTCAAGTCTGTAGACAAAACGATTTGGTAATCTCGCGTTAGTATAAAACATAAGTACCAAACTAGCTTGTACTTAATGTTTCAAGCTCAACTAAAGCTTTTCTCGGGCAAGTTAAAAAAAAAATTAGAGTGAACAAAAAAAAAAAATACAGCGAGAAAATCAAAAACTTCTGCAAGCAAATTAAAATCTTAGGCAAGCAGATCATAAAAATACAGCAAGCAAACTGAACAAAAATACAGTGTGCAAACGAAAAATACGGCAAGCAAATTAAAAATACATTGAGCAAATAAAAGAAAAACAGCAAGCAAATTAAAACATACATTGAGGAAGTAAAAAAATACAGCAAGCGAATTAAAAATACAGTGATCAAAAAAAAAAAAAAATACAGCGCGCAAATTCGAAAAAATGCGGTGAACAAATCGAAAAAATTAAGTGAGTAAATTTTTAAAAAAATGGCAAGAAAATCGAACCAATGAACATGAATAATCAAATAATTACATTTACTGTTTCAATCGCTGCAGTCTAAAGAATAAAAAGAAAATAAGGATATTTCATGAATTATTTTTCATAATTTTTTTCAGCTTGACAAACTGAAGGTTGAATCTTATGACGTAGTTGGATTGTTGTGTTCTGACCAACAAATATTCCAGATACTCCAACTACCGTCTCATGTACCGATTGACCGATTTCAATCCCTGGTCTGCAAGTCAAACTTGACACTTTTGATCTTACAAACGGCATCTTTGGCTCCAATTCCACTGCTGGTAAGTTTTTAAAAGATCTCATTTTGCAACAAAAAAAATTAAGATTTCCATACTATTTTTTTTATTCAACCGAATAATTTCACTTTCCTTAATTCATTTCAATGCATTTTTTATATATGTTTTTAGCATTTGTTGTCAGTATATAATTTGGTGTTGTCTATCTCTGTGTTTGTCTGCCTGTTTGTCTGTCATTTTATAGAAACCACCTAAATACGGGTACAGCCCAACAAAATTTGGTGTGTATACTCATTGGACCAGGGTGGGGTTTAAAGTTTTAATATTTCAACGTTTTTTTTTCAATTTTTGATTTTGAAAAAAATAATATGAGTTCTCGGCAAAAAGGACGATATCGTCAACAAATATGTGACCTTTAATAGCGGAAATAGTGGATTGTTTCCAGAGGCATCGCATTAAAGTACCCCTAAAAAAAGTTTTGATCTCACTTTCATGCCTTCCACGGGAACCAGCAGTAAATCCTGTACGATGGGCAGGTTTCCATCGAGTATGTAATCATTTCAGGAAATAAAGTTTTGATGTTTTTGCCTAATAAATCCGTGGTTTATATAAATAGTTCCTGAGACATATCTATATTTTAATTCCTGAGTATTCAAACAGAAAAGTTTTATGCATTTATTTGTTAATGTTTTAAAGGTTGATGAATGGCTTCACTCACCCAAACCTGTATCCATGAACTGGCGCAAGTTTGTTTCGGACACTAAATTGTGGCTTGAGACTCTCCCTACTATATTCCGCCCAGAGGATGTGAGACGACTGATGATGTTCCTACAACTGAAATCTTCCGATAAGACCAAACTTCAGAATCAATTGGCAGTTGTTATGAATGACATAAACAAAAAAATGACGTCAGATCAGTGAGTACTTTTTTTGTTTTGAAATTTTAATACAAATCAAAAGTATGTTGCAAAATGTAACTAATCTATACCAAAACATTACGGTACAAACTTAAGTCGCTCTAGTTAGGATATACAGCTTTACCATCCTGTCTAAAAGTAGACTATTCCTGTTGAACCTTTTATAAGTAAAAATGGTGTAAAACAAAGAACCAATTACCATTAATTTATATATATTTTTTTCGAGTGAACGTAGTCCTATAAAATAACTTTCTCCTATGTTATATCTGATAAGTGTAACACCTTTATAGCCTCTCTTAGACTTTTCTGATTTCTTAGAAAGCAACTTGCTCATGAAGGTACTAAATAAATCGAGAATAAGTATAGATTCCCACTGTTCAATGCTATTGAAGATTGAGGTTTATCATAAAAGCGAACTTTCGTAAAGCCGGGGATACCTGTATTATACAAAGAAAAATGACAATCTATTTCTAGATAAAGACTTGAAAGAATATAATTTAATCAAGACTTATTTTGAGGCTGAGATAGTCGCATATCTTCTATGAATGTCAAGAGTCTGTTTTTGGCCTTTGTTAGCTTTTACGCAGGCCTTTGAAATTCTGATATAACATCAGCAGCTGGTGAAAAAAATGATCGTAATAGAAGTTACACCTTTTAATGATCTCATGCCTTTTAATGGCATCATACCTTTTAATGACATCTCTTCCTATTTCTGTTTAACTTAACTGGGACCGACAGATCGACTGACAAACCGAAAAGAACTTAATAGAAATGTAAAAAAAATTACACGTTCACAAACTGATTCTTGCGGATTTCATTATTCATTTTCTAGGTTAGTTGACAGAGGAATTGCACTTGGCAAGCTGGTGGAAGAAAGCCCTATGGTTTCAGTTGAAATGAAGAAAGAAATGAAATACCATCTATTTGTCTTTGATATTTACCTTGATGTCACCATGGAATTTCTTACTTTGTGGAAAGGTTGGTACTTTTTTCCTTACTTATTTTTATGTCATAGACTTTTAGCTAAATTTTCTTTTATGGTACTGAGGTTAGTCTTCAAGATTACCCAAAAATGTTTAACTGGATAGTTGAATACTTTCATAATCCTTCGTATAAATTGTGAGCTGTCAGTCTGTCTGTGACATAGCAAACAGGAAGAGAGGAAGGGGGTAATTATGAACACGCGAACACAAAATAGCCGTTCTCCTGTCTGTTTAGCAGTTGGTAATTTAACTACAATAACTACTGCTGCTTCTACTGGTACTGAAGTGTCAAATTTGTTTTTTTCCAAAAACGAGTACCATTATTTTCATTAGCAATCATAATCATCAGTCTTTTAACGTCCGTCATTGGACATAGACCTTCCCCAGGATTCGCCAAAATTCTCTATCATGGACGTCGCAGAGCTAGTATTTTCTAAATTTGTCCAGTCTGTCTCTCCATCTTGTATTTTGTCGGCCTCGGTTTCGCATGTGATCTCTGGGGATCCATTCCGTGAGTCATGATGTCCATCGGTTGTCTGTCATTCTTGCAACATGGCCTGCCCATTGCCATTTAAGTTTTCTAATAGTTTTTATGGTGTCTCTGACTCCCGTTTTCTTCCTTATATACTGTGCTGTATTATGATCTCTCCAAGGAAGGTTGAGCATGATTCTCTCATATGCTCATTGCATGGTTCTCAGTTCGTGGATCTGTCTCTTGGTTAGGTTCCATGTTTTAGCTCCATAAGTGACTATAGGATGATTCTTCGCTTGATCACTTCCTCTTTCGTGAGTTTCATGGAGATTCGCAGTCCTAGGTAGACATAGTGGTCTACTTTCCTTCGTTTTGATTCTTCGATTTTTATAGTTATTTCCTATTTCTTAATGTAATCGTTGCACATGATATTTGTTCTACTGAAGTTCATGTGTAGGCCAACTCTTTTGCTTTCTTCTTTTAGTTCATCTAGCATTAGTTGGGGGTCATGTAGGTTCTCTTCAAATTACTGTCTGAACATGCTGGTATAGACACAGCTTTAATATACCGCTAGTGAAGCAATGGGTGTTTACAAGTAGAGAGTAAATGTGGTAATGAAACATCAATGAACATATTTCTTATAACTTTGCAGTAATTACCATAGAGTGGAGCAAAAAGAAGCTAAAAATGCCTGCATAGATTATCAGCTAATTTTTTAAAAGCTTTTTTAAAATTTACAACGCTTAAACATGAACATGTGATACTTTTCTTCACAATTCACCTCTACCAACGGAGTTGGAGAAGGTGCATCTATTTATCCATGTCTGTCCATTTGTCCACACTATATCTCCAAAGGTTCTCAATGAATTTCGATGGCATTTCGTGGAAGATTAGGACATGGACTAAGGAAGAATTGGTTAAATTTGGGGGATAGGAACCAAGAATTCACTTTTGATTCAGAGATATTTTGCATATTTTGGAAAGAGATGTACAATCTGAAATATGGAAAATCAAAATCCACACAGTTACCTACCATTGTTTGTAGCCTTCCAATAGTCATTTATGGAGCTGAAACGTGGAACCTAGCCAAGAGACAAATCCGCAAATTGAAAACCATGCAACGTGCATATGAAAAAATTATGCTGAGCCTCACATGGAGAGACCTCAAGACAGCACAGTACATCCAGGAAAAGACAAGAGTCGGGGACATCAGAGAATCCATTAAAATCTCAAATGGCAATGGGCTAGCCATGTTGCAAGAATGGTGGACAACCGATGGGTAATGCGACTCACGACATGGATCACCCGAGATCACACGCGCAACCGAGGCTGACAGAATATTTGATGGATAGACGAGCTTGACAAATTCAAAAAGAACTGTCTCTGCGACGCCCATGATAGAGAAGTGTGGCAAATCCTGGGGAAGGTCTATGTCCAACGACGGACGTTAAAAGACTGATGATAATGATGACATATGAACTGATTTTATAAGCTTTTTAGAAAGTGTATGGAGTTGGAGGTATGCGTGCTCTGGGTGCTCTGTAGACTGAAGTTCAAATGATCAAATTCTTTCTTCTTGCAGATAATCTGACCTCTACGATGATACCAAGTGCACAGATTCTGATGGACGTTTTAAATCAATCAATGTCTTTGCCCAACGAAGCTCTCCGAATCTTTCAAAATTCATACGTCAATTATGAAGAGGTAAGTGACAAAAGGGAGAAATCGGGAAGGTTTGCGTCAGGCCAGCACCCTTGCTCTACAAATGCAACATAAGTGATAATCAGATATCATATCATTATATAGAGATTTTTTTTCAAACTGTTGTCCTCATCTCGATTCATTTTTAGAACACAGCGTGTCGGATATTGTACTCGATGGACTTCTACTGGTGGTTGTCGTGAACGTGGATGTTCGGAATCCTGAGCACAGAGACATAATGTCTTCATGTTTAATTTCCAGTGGGAGTAGTTATTCGGCCATGACCGTGTTGTTGATGATTTCTGGTCTCATGATCTTATTGATGTCCAAAACTGGTGTCACATTAGCGTTTTTTTCTTAGTGGTTATCTTGACCTACAAAAAGTTGAGGGTAAAATCTGCTATATCATTCAAAACATTGCCCAATATGCTTCGTCGCATGCAAGAACTTCTGCATGCATGTATATGAACAAAGGGAAGATACTACAAGGTTCAGCAGTACCTTGAAAAAAAAAGAAATATATATATATACATATATATATATATATATATATATATATATATATATATATATATATATATATATATATATATAGTGAGGTGGGGGGCTTCCTAGTTTTCAAATAGTATTGTTTGTCACTGATTCATTGGAGTGAATACATTTTCCAAATCATTGTGTATTTTTTTAAAAATATTTTTTGTGTTTTCGATCCATCATTGGTCTTAGGAAGATTGAAAATTACAATTAAAAATAAGATACACCTTCAATTTTGGAAGATTTTCCCAGTCATATATATATATATATATATATATATATATATATATATATATATATATATGTATAGTTATTGAATTAAAACCTTATATTAACATATACTCGTATAATGGATTCATTTTGCACCAATTTCGTCGGTGGATGAAATGAAGAAAAGTCTCTCCCACTGCATTACATTACCGAAGGAGGAAAAGAAGAAGAATTAACCAATATTTTGTATTTTTTCGTATTATATTGATATTTCTGAGTTATTTATGTTTATTTGTTGAAACAATAATAAATCCTTTCTTTCAAAGTAAGGTTTTAAAACACAAAAAATTAACAGCTCGCGGTGTTGCTAATTTAGATATTTTAGATCCAGATCTAGAGGTGTTTTGTTGCATCTAGATGTCAAAAATCGCTATTTAGATTATTCTAGATGAAATAAGGTATATTTTTAATAAAATGAGTAACAGTTTGATAAGTTAAATATCGATGATTAAATTCACATCTGATTTATTAATGATATGTAATATATTTTTTAGATTTTAGATAATATCAGGAGAATATAGATATTTCTAGATATTTTTATCTCAATTTTAGATGTAATCGGAAATGAATTTGGCGTTACTGGTCGAACGCTCCGTTGCGAAGACTCCTCTATTTCGTAGCAGGCAGGCGACAATGTCGTTTTCAATAGGAATTCACTTGAATACGTGTTTTGTAGCGCTACACAATCTTCTGAGAAATTGACGCTGTACAGTCTACTGGCTCTCGCAACAGTTAACACTTGTAAAATCTACGGTGGCCAAGAAGTCTAAATAATTAATTCTATGATCATCAAATTGTCAAAATTGTCAATTCATTCATTCACCTCAACAAGATGGGCGAAGATAGAAAAAAACGACTTTTTTTACTAATTTACTCCGGAAAAAACTGTTTTTGACTGAGTTTTTAAAAATGTATAAAGAAGCTAATAGAATCTACAGGAAGGAAAATATATATCCGAAATATTTTATCCAAATCTTTTTCAAACAAATCAAGAAAAATATGAAAGTCAAGAAAAAATAGTCTTAACCATATCATTTTTTTTTTTTACAATCTCCAAAAACTGACATCTTTTTTTAGGTAAGTGAAATGAATGAATTATATACGCACTTAATAGGGTAAAATTACCTTTATCTCAAATTATAAATAAATATATTATTAGATTATTATTGTGATAAAAATAAGAACGATGATAGAAATTATACTAATAGCTTTAAATAAATAAAGGTTGTATTTGTAGCCAATCTGATACGAAAATTATTTTTTTTACAGTAATTGTCTGCTTTTAATGTTTGATAAAAAGAATCGAGATTTATTTTTAAAAAGACAAAAAAGTTAAGAGAAAAAACCTCAAATAATTGAATGTTTCATTTAATCAGGATAAAAGTAGTAAATTTTTTAAAATACGTTTTTTGATATATCATACTTGAAAACTATAGCAAGAACGAATTATTTTTTCAATAAAGTATATTATATTCAACTAAAATAAGTAATATTTTAATCCATTAAATTTGCAGTTTTAAAATAAGTAATATTTCTAATAGAATAATGTTTTATGAATATAAGTCTTAATAGAATTCATAATTCTAATTTCAAGACATTTTTTTTAAATATCAATTATCTTATCACTATAAATTAAATAAATTGAAATAATACAAATTCATTAAATTTTTTATTTATTTTATTACTATAAATCAAAAAAATTCAAATATTACTTATTTTATTAAAAAACATTATTTTATTACTATAAATCAAATGAATTAGAATATTACAAATGTTAAGAATATTACTTATTTCAATACTATAAATCGTATGAATTGAAATATTAAAATTTTTTGAGAAAATATTACTCATTTCATTACTATAAATTGAATGAATTGAATTATTACAAATTCTATTGAAAAAATTA
Source organism: Thysanoteuthis rhombus (assembly GCA_963457665.1). Classification (NCBI taxonomy): domain Eukaryota; kingdom Metazoa; phylum Mollusca; class Cephalopoda; order Oegopsida; family Thysanoteuthidae; genus Thysanoteuthis; species Thysanoteuthis major. The sequence goes on along the minus strand of OY735240.1, from coordinate 16,231,709 downwards.
CTTATTTCGTTACTATGAATCAAAAAATTGAAATTTTACAAATTTTATTGAAATATTACTCATTTCATTATTATAAAGTTAATAAATTGAGATATTATTTACTTTATCATTATAAATTGAATTAAGTATTACAAATTTTATTAAATGATATCACTTATTTCACTACAAAAAAATTAAAAATATCATTTATTTTATCAAAAATATTACTTCATTACTAAGGATTGAATGAAATAAACTGTCTTTTTAAATATTACTTATTTTATAACTAAAAATGAGAAATTTTACTTATTCAAAAATCATATTTTATTACCATAAATTAGATAAATTAAAATGATTCTTATTCTATTAAAATATTTGATTTTATCAATTAAATAGATTAGAATAATAATTATTAGAATCATTAATTATTTTATTACTATAAACTAGAATATTTCATTTTATTTTAAAAGTATTTCCTAGAACTTTTTCTTGGTCACCGAATCTATTTCCCATATTTCGAGATGAATTTTCCTCAAAAACTCTTGAAATTAATTAAATCAATTTAATAGCAATTATCTTTGTTAAAAAGTTGGTACTTTATTGTAAAACCTATTTTATGATCAATAGGCTTGAAAAATTATTAATCTATTAAATATCAAATCTTGCATAAGATTTCATGAAGACTGAGAAGTCATTTTCTTTCCAAAAGTTTTATGGACTAGAACTTCCTCCTGCTTTTGTTGTTACCACAAAGTTCCAGCCAATCCATTCTACGACCTTCTTCAGTTGTCAGGAAGAAGAAGGGGAGTCTCTTTTTTTTCTTTGCAAATTATTTGTACACTTGGGAAGGGCTGTAAAATGGATTGTTCAGAAAGTTCAAATAAGTCCTACTCCTATTCCAACCGAAGATGATTACAGCAACTTTTGTGTTGTATATGTAATAAATAAACTCAAAGATATATCAGAATTGTAAATTTGGCTTAGTTTGGAAGACAGCAGCCTAATCAAATCATCGTGAGGAAATTTTAATAAATATTGGTTAGGTTTAACATGATGGGATTGACAAACTATTAAGAGCTTACTGCCCAGAATTTAGTGAAGATTGTTCTTGTTATAGAAAAAAAATTTAGCTTGATAAAAATGAACAAGTTTTGTCTAATGAATATTGACACATCATATTAACATTGGGCTTTTAGCAAAAATAAACAAAGTTCACCAGAAAGTGCCCTGATTTTCCATTTTAACACGTTCTGTGCCAACATTTTTTGGCATATAGCAGGTAAGAGGCAAAAAGGTGAATTAATCTCCTTTAGCTCAGAATATGTGGAGTACTACTTTGGATTGGGGAATAGTTTTCTGGTACAGATCCTTAAAAAATCCATATTACTCATGATGCATATTTTTTTTATCTTGTAATGTATCCTGTGCATTTTGTAGATTTTTTTGCGGCTGATATCAGAAAATGCTCTCAAGAAGAGGATCTGTACAGATTGGCGCCTCCGTGATGTCCTGTTGTTCCCTGCTGATTTCGACCAGTCACTTATTTTACAATACGAAGATTTGCTCTGCAGACTCGACTGGAAGGCTGTGGCTGATCAACTTGAAAAGAATCCAGCGACAAAGAAGATTTCGAAGGCTGTGAGTTCATAATAAGTTATTACTGTATTTGATGGCATATATGAACCCCCCGATCCCCACCCGCTAGGAAAATGGCTCAAAATCTTTGTTATCCAGCCCCATGGTAGCCAGAAGTTGAAGGATAATTGAAAAAAATTTGGTAATAAACAAGTGGAATTCAAGGAGATGCTGAAATAAGATGGGATCTTATTGATTGTCTGAGATAACAATAACAATATACAGTTCAAATATCAAGATACACCTTTCTATTTACCTTCCAAGACTAGTGGTCTTTTTCTCCAAGTTGCTCTAGTTTCAAGTTTACAGCCTCTCTTTCTTTCTTGTTCAAATTGCTTCAACTTTGTCTAGCAACATGTGTATGTATATATATATATACGTATACATCTCAAAAACTGGTACTGAAAGGCCTATCTAGTTCACACCCCTTGACAAAATGAATAACCCCGTACCACTCACTACCACACTCACAACATTCTCACCAAATTCCCCAAAACTAGAACCAAAAAACATAGATAATCATTCGCCTGATGAGGCCCGGAGAGGGCAGAAACATGGGCTAGTTTGTATAGCGAATCCACATTCTACTATTTATTTCCAGCTTTACTCTAAAACAACTTAACTTCAATAGTAAAAAGTTGTATGTATCGAGCACTCTATGAAATAAATCCATTACATATCAGAAGTGGCTTTATATTATCAATATACTATTATATCATGTTATACTGCTAGCCTGATCTGAACCATATATGTATATATATATATATATATATATATATATATATATATATATATATATGTATATATATATATATATATATATATATATATATATATCTTAATTATATTTTATACTTTTAGCTGGAATTTTCAGTTCATATTTATTTGAAATAAATCATTTTATTTCTATTGAAGTCAGGGGTAGATACAGTTACTTTAGGCATAATTGTGCATCATTTATTGGCATTGATGTCAGATGCTTAGATTTATTTGCCTTCTCACAAGAGTGAATTTGACACAAGGTCAGTTTGATATAGGGAGCCATACATATGCATGTGGGCAAGGACAAAATTTTCCCATTCTCTACAACCAGTGTCACAAAGGTCACCCCTTCCCTTTTAGTGAAAGGAGAATCCCCAGGACTTGACCTTATATACTATTTTAGCT
>OY735240.1:16093928-16226428 GCA_963457665.1 Thysanoteuthis rhombus | reverse complement strand
AGAGTCCTTATGGAATTGGCTAAGGATCCACAAAGTACGGTAAGGACAAAACTATTCATACATTTACCATATATAGACAAATACTGTTATCTATAAGCTAGGAATTACCTATAAGATAGTTTTAATCCTTTTCCTGCTTTGTTATAATCACCTCTTTCAGTGAATTCATTTTACATCAAATGAGGGCTGTTTACATAATAGTTTTGTATTGAATTATCCCTGAAATTTCTTTTGTTTTTGTTGTTGGATGGCATCAGGAGTATTGGCATTTTTTGTTTATTGTTTCCAAGATTAAAAAGGGAAGAAAGAGGGCTACATTTTGGCAAATTATGCTTTTCATTTCAAGAAAAATCAAGATACAGCTCAAATGCCAAAAAGACTTGTGTAGTTTACAAAATAAGTCCTGTGACTGAGTGAACTTTTTAAATGGTTTGTTAAATGGCCAGAAAATTCTGACTCCTCAGCCATATTCACCAGATATTGCACCAAAAGATTACCATTTGTGGCTGTCTTCAGAGAGTTCTTGTAATGAAAAAAATTCAAATTGCAAAAGGCACCTAAAGCAGCTCTTTGCTGAGAAAGATAAACAATTCTGGAAGGATGTAACAATGTGATAACAACAAAAGCAACACAAAGAATTAGATCTGTAGTTTGAACCTGTGGAATATTAATTCTTTTCAAAATTACTGAAGGTATTTTTGTTTACCTGAAGAAGGCCATAGATTAGATCAGCCAAAAATATCAATTGTCAACTCCTGGAATGATAATCATTATATTCTATCCTTTTATTCTTACAAAAACTGGATACACTTCCTTTAATCTTGTATATCAGTAATATCAAAAACATTTTTCATATTTTTACAGATATCTGTCTTGACAAAAACATCAAACTGGTATAAAATCTGTGCAGATCAAGCTGCCTTCTCACAGCTTTTTGGCAAAGAACTTGGTATTCAAGAAAATTTGCCAAGTCTGCGAGTGACCCTATGCAAAGACCTGCTTTCTACCAACCTGACTCGTCTTATTGAAAAGCTTCGACAGCATCTCCCTGGGCTTGATCCTATGGCTAAATCGGTAAATATTTTAAAAATGATTGTACCACTAACCCTTTCAAAACTAACCTATTAAGGTTCTTAATACCTGGAATAAAATGTCTCAGTAGACTTTGAAAAAAAAATCTACAGGACATATATCCAAGCAGTCTTGAAATCCTCAATATATATATGTCCCAAGGGTCCTTTAAAGGGTTAAGTGAAACATCAGAAGAAAAGTGATCTGATCCATCTTGTTAATGCACAAGTTCTTAACACCTGCTCTGCTAAGGAAAAAAACACATGGAGTTGAAATCTATACTACACACCCTGCTGACAAGCTTTCAACTTCCTCACTCCCCAACAATGCTCCCTGTCAATTATCTGGACCTTATCCTTGAGGGGGTAATGTGTATCCTCCTTACTCCAGTTATTATGTTGACAACATCCAGGATGCAAAAAGGAAATTCAATTATTGAATGAAATTTGGAATTTTAATGACTCTTCTCAAACTTATAAATTTCAATTTTTCTTTCTTTTTTTATTACAACCCCCCAAACAAAACTCTCTTTTAAGTTTGTCTGGCTGATTGGTTATCTATGTATGTTTCGTGTGTACAGGCCACACCAATGAAGCTGAAAATTTGAATATCTACTCCTTATCACCTCTGGAAAAAACATTCTGTTTTCTTCTTAATCTACCCTTAAGATAGGTTTTTAGTAAGAATTTCAATTTACAATTTAAGTTTTTGTTAAATTGTTCCCTCAGATTGTGCCTTGCAGCATTCATGCTTCTTTTTGAAAACTCAGACTATTTCAGTAATCATGACCCAAAAAAAGAAGTAACATTCATTGATCACTCTTATTTCCTATCAATCACCCTCAACGCAGCATGCGTCCAAGATGTTGGGTACATGACGGTTTCTATTGAATGACTAAACAGACCTCTTCTTTTCTTTTTTCCAGGTCAGTCAGATTGTGGCAAATTCTGCAGATGGCAATGAACCAGTTTCTACATCCCAAATTGTTAACCAGTTAACTTCTTTGAAAAGTTTAACTGAATCCATTCCTCAGTTACCCGTCAGTGTCACTGCAGATAGTGGTATGAATTTCAATGATCTATTGTCAAAATTTCAACAATTTCTGAATCAAGAGACCCCAGACATGTAAGTAATTCATTATTTATTTTCAACTACCATATATGCTGGACTATGAGACAAATGGTTTATAAGGGTAGTCTAAAGATAACACTCACTGTAACTCATCTAAGTCCTAAAACCGTCCAGATCGAAATTCAATTAACAAATAATTTCATCAACACATTGGATGTAGTGTAATATTTGCATATGTTTTGGAATCTGTGAACCAAAACTGTCTCCAAAACTATCAAAATAGGTTTCTTCAGTTTTCAAGTTAGTGCGACTGGCTGGCTATGTATTGCACATATGAGCTAAACCAATGGAGCAAGAGGGCTGAAATTTGCCACATTTTCTCTTTATTATGTCTAGAGAAAACATTTCTTGTTTTTTTTTAGAATTCACACACAAAATAGGTTTTTAGTGGAGGTTTCAATTTGAAATCAAAGTTTGTACAAAACTGATCTCTTAGTCTGTTTCCAGCAGCATTCATGTTTGTTTGGTGATAATTCAGACATTTTTAGTGATCACTGCTCAACCAAAGGCAAAAAAAAGTTACTCATTCATTGGTCAATGCTTTTTTTTAATTGGTCATCCCTAACATAGATTGCTGTCAAAAGATGTTAGTGACATGACTGCTTCTATTGAGTGACTAACCAGACCTGTATGTCTTTAAATGTCCATAGTATATACCAGCATGTACAGTAGTCCACCTCTATCTTATTTTGATTGCTTTTTTATTGATCTAGTCCTTTTTATTTTTGTTGATCTATTCTGCAAGTAAGTAGCATAGATTGGAGTGTGACTTACCATAGAATACCTTATCAATTACATTTCAAAACCCCAATCAGTAGGTGTTGTTCAACTTGGCCATATTGCTATTGCTTGGCTACATTGTTCTCATTTACAATCTCCTTCCATGCCATATTTTTTTTATTTACTTACACTAACAGTAGAAGTTGTATTAGTTTTAAATTGTTTGAATCTCCTGGGTGAAGCTGCCATCATTATTAATTTTTGACTTGTTTTTCTTTCATCTTATTCTTGTTGCTTATTTACTCTTAGTAGTAAGACGTAGTAGTCTTGAGCTGCCTGAGTTTCTTAGATGAAGCATTGCCATTATTAATTTCTGACCAGTTTTTCTCTCATCTTATTTTTGTCGCTTGTTTACCCCATATATGCAAAGTGCACCCAGAAGTTCAGAAAATTTGACCATAAAAGAATCACTCACACTAGTTTCTACCATCTCTTTCAAAGTACTTCTTCATAGAATAAAGTGGTAACTAGGTACTAGAGTACTGCTCACAAACTGTAAAAGCGAAAGTTCACGTGTGCTGTTCAAAATCCCTGGACTTTTGTGTAGTTCCTAGTATATAAAACTCCAATGTCTTGGCCATATGATGTGTAAACTAGAAAACCAAATACTTTTTACTGCTGTAATAAATGAAAGAAAATAACTTGGATGTTTAGAATTCAGTCTTTCAACCATTTTTTCTAAATTTCCAGGGGAAGCCAAATGATGAACCTTATGACTGCAGCTATTGAAACTCTAGTTATGCCCATGATTCAAATCCCACCAGAACAAATGACAATGATGTTAAATTCTGCCAATAATTTCCTACTCAAATTTGAAAGTGTCCTGCCTGATAAAAAAGGTATGTATAAATTTCTATTGTTATCATTATTTATCAAAAATTTACCTAGTCAAGTCATTGAGTCTGTAGCCTAAAGATGAAAAAAGTATATTTTATGCAACAAAAGTTTTTGTTTTCAACATAATCTCCTTTCTTGTCAATGCACTTAAATTGCACTTCATCATTAATCACATAGATCAAACATTATGCCGTGAAAATTGACATGAAGAATTAGCAGGCTTGGTCATTGTGAATGTGGCAGTCACTTGGTACACAAACTTATTCAAAGTGTCTTACCTCTGACTGAGTAATCTTATGGGAGAGTATCTGCTTAGATAAAGGCCCCTTCTGATATGTTACCAAATTGCATCAAGGCAGCCTGGCTGGATCTTGAGATCTTTGAAATGGCTGGATAGACATTATAATTTTTGGGAATCTTATTTATGGGCATCTTTTTGGCTCATCAAATATTTTTTATTTATTTCTTTCAGATGGTATAATTAACATGAAAAACATGTTTGCTGGCCAGCCCGAGATGCTGACAATGTATAACCAAATGATTATGATGCCAGAAGTAGTTTCAACCCTTTTATTCAACATCATCACGAACACTGACAATGTAAGTCTATCTTCAGCTATGATGTACAAAATATAATTGTCTTTCTAGGTTTACATTATTTACAGATTGTCCATTATTATCTCTGTCAACAAATGATATATATATATTCACTCATATCTGTCAATCTGTCCACATAATATCTCCAAAAGTTCTGGAAGAATTTCATTCAAAATTTGGGGGGAGTATAAGATGGAGGGAAAAGGAAGAATTGGTTAAACTTTTGGACAGATCCAGGAATTTGTTTTTGATTGAGATATTTTTTTCATAAATTTGTATTTACCGATGTTTGTCCACTCATGTATTCACAGTCACCTCCCTTGCATTATAGCTATATATGAATTGATTTTCATTCAGTTTTTAGTGACAATGGCAATAGCAGGGGTATACGCAGTCTGAAGCCTTTCTAGTTGAAGACCGGTAATGTCATATGCATGATAAAAAAATAGAAATTCTACAACTCAAATTTTAAAATTCAACTCTTCAACAAAAAGAATTTTCTTAGATGGAGCTTTTTTGTGGATTGAATTTTCAAAAATATTAAAATATTACCAGAAAAAGTGAAAGGAAAGTAACTCTGATCCAAAGTTATTCCTCTTGATACAAGTTTTGAATTTTTTCATATGAATTCAAGAGTTTATGCATTTGTTGTTCATTTTTCCGTTTTCTTTCTTTCCCCTTTCAGGAAAAATTCGTGAATATTGTGAATTCAGGATCTATGGAAGAAATGAGTCAGAAATTGTGCAATTTGGCAAATACACAGGCTTTTGCTAACGTAGGTTGTTCTTCATTTGACTTGAATCGATTCATGAGAAGAATGTGTGGAATGAATTACAATGCAATGGAGAAAGAAATGATGCAGTTATTTGAAGCTAACTCTTATCCACCAGCTCAAGTAAGTAAACATTTAAAATTTTCTCATCAGCCCTTTAGCATCCGTTGTAGGACATAGACAGACTTCTCTATCATAGGTGTTTCAGAGCCAATTCTTTCTGAACATATTTAGTTCATCACTCCATCTTTTTTTTTTGCCAGCCACAGTTTTGCATATGATCTCTTGGTATCTATGACCGTTGTGTCTTTGTCCTCAATATGTTGAGTATATTTCAGAAAAATTAGTAATGAAGAGTGACTTTCATTACAGCTTAAAAATCATTAGCTTTTTCTTGTCAACTATATACAGAGGAAGCCATTTATCATAATCAGATAATAATGATAGATAATGTAATCAAACAGTCATTGTTATTGAAATCAGTCAGTCCAAAACACTTTAATTAAAATGAATTTGAAATTTCACAATAATTTTTCATAATTTTTTATGATCTAAAGTTGTCTATGACGATTAGTTGAATGACAAATCAATAAGTTTGTAACTTTGAATATAAATAGTTTCAATTCTATATACCTTGCTTTATATTATCAGCTAGTAATTGTCATCAAAGTGACCCTGCCCCAATGTGGTCACAATAAGTGGCTTTTTTCTGAATCTTGGTTAACTCTTTGATAGGTGAGTAGCTGCAGTGCTGGTAGTCAGTGTTATAGCACTGGTAAAAGTTAGAATTTGAAGACCCTTCTTTGGAAGATTTGTGCAAGACAATCTTTTACCTCTTCTTCCTGTATTTAGTTTAGTAAATATTTCAGTTAATTTCCATAAGACTTGTGATCTTTTTCTCATTTAGTTTCATGATTTGTAACTTTTCTTGCTTTTTTTTTATCATTCTTATTTCTTATTACAAAATCTGTTATTGGGTATTGTGGGCATTTCTTTGTTGCTTACAAGCCTGCTCCAAGACTATTGTTTTTGAAAAGTAGCATTGTGTTAGATTTACTGTTGATCATTGGAGAAATGGAGGCAAAATAATTGCCCCGTGTAGTGCAGCACATAAGCAATTAAGACATAGTTTCATAACTTGACTCTTAAATTAATTGACCACTTGTAACCACTTGCAATTGACAGTGGAACTCTTCAATTTTAGAGCATAAAAAATAATGGAACTCTCCTGTGGATTGATTTTTTTTTGATTCACCAAATGGTCAATGGTAGATAATTTCAACCAGAAGTTATTTCCCTTGCAATTGACATTATACTTCTTTTGTATCAGTTGAACTACTTCAGACTTGAACAAGGAGATTGAGTATCAATAATCCATCAAGTTATGATAATACCCCATTTAAAAACTTGAAACATCTAAAACTAATGTGTATCAGTGATAGATTTCTTTTAATGTATTGTCTATGTATTTTTTTTAAAGCTTCAATTATATGCAGTCCAACAGCCTGTAAATATTAAACCATTGATGAAAACTATTGAACGAGTGTGGCAGAAGATGACTCTTTTGGATCCTAATCCAAGGACAGCATGGAAACCAATCGATATGTGGATGAATAAGATGCCTACCATAATTGCCATGAAGGATGAGATGATTCGACTTGCACCAAGAATATTTCCATTAAAAAGGTCAGAAGAAATTTTGGTTTGTCCTCCATTAAAGCAAAATAATTAGCTATTCTGTTGACATCTTAATTGAGTACATTCTAACTAATTGAGTACATTTCAAGTAATTGAGTACACTTTAAGTCATCTGAATAGGGTGGAGGTATCCCTTCAGTAGACTTGCATCCTGCCATGAGTTGGAGAAAAACTTGTTGGGATAAATTCCTGGTCACAACTGGACTTGGAACTTGCAAAGATTACTAAGCTGTTGCAGGCAAAGGAAGCCGAGATCAAATCACTGGCTATTTATACTCCAATGGGAGTAGTCTCTTAAGAGACAGACGCTCTACCTTTTCACCGGTAGACATGTTATTTTCATTCTTTTGATTTTGAAACCTGTTACATTGCCAGGCGATTTTTTTTTTATTCAGTGACTCTGTGAAAAATGTATATTCAGATCACTCAGCCAGATTATACCACTTTTAAATGAGGCTTGATTTTCTTTGATAAGTGATCAATTTTTATCTTAACTTTCTGCAAACTGTATGTGCCGGACTATAGAATGATATTTGGAAGCCTTACACTCACAGGAACTCATCCAAGCCCCATAACTGTCCATATTGAGATTTGGTAGATGACCCCCTAGTCATAATACCTGCATATTGGACCCAGTGTAATATTTGAATCATTTGCTTGTTTTCTTAAAATCAAATGTCTGTTCTATATACCAGCGTATAAAGTAATGAATTCTGACTTCATTTTAATTACTAGATATTAAGCATATAATAACCTTTGTTTGTCAGTAATTTTTGCTTTGATTCCTGACCAGTGAGAATCCTCTTTCTCTTCAAATTGAGTGCTGAAACTTGCTGAAGCAATTTTAGGTCAAATATTGTAAAATCTGCTGTTTAACTCTAAATCTTTTCCCTACTGCTGGAAATGTTTAATGGTTAGTACATTAGTGATTGGGTGGGGAGTAGTTTGCAATGTAAGTTTATGCTAGATTGGTCCCTAGTTTTGTACCTGCTTATTTTTTTAAATTGCAGCCTTTTTAGTGATTACTACCCAACTGCGAGAGAAGTAACTTTTCTTTTGATCACCCTTTTTCCAATTCTTTAATAGATCACCTCAACACAGCATGCTGCTGAGAGACATTGGTCATGTAACAGTTTCTATGAGTGACTAACCAGACTCGCATGCTTTTATTATTATTAATTATTTATCATAATTATTATTATCAGATATATGATTGTTAAAATGAATAAAAGTTTTCATGTATTCATTCAATAGATTTAATCATAGCTTACATAGACTTGCTTGCTTCTTAAATTACTTATTCCTGAATGTGCAATTCATCTTTTTTTTTGCAGCATGAATTACTTGTCGGATGTGTTTGGCATGATCAGTAAAATGATGCCATCAATGAAGCCAATGATTCAATCACTAGATACAGATCTTCAACTTCAATATCACATCTTGAAGTTTTTGAATTTGCAACTTGAAAAAATCCAAGGTAAGAAGCTAGATATTTCTAAGTGTGTCCACACATCTCTAATGGACACTCTTCAGTCAATCAGTTGGTTAGTCTATCTTAAAGAAAGACTACTTGCTCTTCTTACTCCTCTTCCTCTGGTTACTATTACATGAACTTATGGTTCTTGTTTTTCTAAACATTTCACTGATGAACCCATTTGGTTCTATGAAAGCATAAATTAGTTTCTAATGTACTTGAATATACATTGCATCATTAAGCCAGCTTCAGTTTAGTTGGGGTGGGATTAAACTAATGAGAAAATTGATAGTTAAATTTGGTATGACAAATATCAGAATAAAGATTTTTTTTTTTAATATTGATATTCTTAGATGTGACTGTCTTTCCACTTAGGCTGTCCCATGCATTTGCTACTCTTGCCAAGAGAAAAAAAGCAAATGCTGAATGATGTTTGAAAATGGGTTTACTTAAACCGTACCAGTTGATCTTGACCCTCATTCCTTCTGTGGTTTTTCTTCATATCTATATATTTGCATACATTTTTTTAAAATAATTGCTATATTTGCTGGCCTATGAAACAGTTTACAAGTGTATTTTGGGGACTATCGTTCATTATAACATATCCAAGCCCCATAGCTGTCTATTTCCGATAGAAGCCACCAAACCATAATACCAGTGCATTGGACAGAGTGTTATATTTGCATGTTTTTTTATTTTGCGAAATAGAAGCTTTACTTTTATATATATAATTTTAATAAAACATTTTTGCAAACAAGAATATATATATATATATATATAATTTTTTTTTTTTCTTGTGTGCAAAAATGTTTCATTAAAATATAAAGTTCATTGAGTTACCCATTATGGACTTTCAACCATCACTGATCATTATCAAGATTAGATTTTGAGGTTCAACAATTATAGTAGCTGTAAAAAGTTACAGCATTAATAGCAACTTGTAGTTTTTATATGTGTTATGTGATAATACTGTAACTTCTACTTAGAGGCGCTTTCAAATGCCAGCCTCCACCACATAAGAAATTTTATTTATGGTGGGCTCTCTGGCTTTGATGCAGATAGCCTCTAAAATTTTTAGTCTTTTTTTTATTGTTAGAGTTGTACAAAATTTTAGTATTATCAACAAGAATCACACAAATATTAGAGAAGAGGCAATGCTGGTAGATTAGATCAACGGCATGTTGAACATTATGAAAGTGTTGTTGCGAATCTGATATATGTTGCTCTTTATTACAGTCTGAGATACAATCTCTAGAAAGGCATGTGAATTGGTAAACAACATTTGTCTTCTGTAACAAGGCATTTTTTATAATAGATTATAATTGTTAGGTATTTGTTGGAATCAGTGGGGATATATATCAACTTTATCTGCCATGTTTAACAATACTTAAAAGAAAAATTGCTGCCCAAACACACATTATTTAAAATATATATAAATATGTATATATATATATATATTAATCACACACGTACACATACACTGTACTTGCTGGCCTATATGACTCAAAATTTACAAGTATTTTTGTGAGACTACTCTTCATTTTAACTTATCCCATAGCTACCATTTTTAGCTTTGTTAGACAACCCCAAAGTCATGATACCAGGGCATTGGATACAGTATAATGTTCATGCTTTTTTTTTTAATATCAATGTGTATTTTCCTCTGGCAAGTATGAGTCATGTAAATGTCCACTTGCAGATACTTATATACTGGCACATACTCTCATGTACATATAAATTCTTATATATATTCATAAACATGCACAGATACTGACATATAGCCACATACATATTTACACTCTTTTTTATATACATCCATGCACACACATAGATACTCATAGATTCATACACTTACATACATACACACACACACATATATATATACATATATATATATATATGCATACATTCTCATTCTGTATTCAAAACCATGATTTTTCAAGCTGTAAATATATGTAAACATTGCTTCTAAATTATTTTCACATGATTTCTTAAAAATATTTTTCTATGCAGGAGAAAAGAAATTTGTGTTGTCTGAATTTGTGGCACCAAAAGAGTTGGAGAATCTTTTCACCTCATTGGAGAACTCACCAAAAATTCTCGAACTAATTCAAGACACCCTTATTGAACTTATTAAGAATACAAGCAGAGTGAGTTTAACACAAAGTTTTGTTTCAATTATGTTGCATATTTTGATGTTGTTACATAAACCTTCTTTAAGCATTAGGCTGAGAAGCCTTAAACCTGGGATCCTTATTCAGAATGGCCACCATATTCATGTGAGAGAGAGAGAGTATGGTTTAATTTTTGATATTTTCAAAATACAAATTACATTGTTTTTGTCCTACTAGTTTTGTAACATCCATTTCCATATTAAACTAACACAGATATAAGCTTTGCAGTGGACTTTTTTCGCACAAAATTTAAAGTGCACCAACCTGTGACCCCAACTTGGATGAATCAATAGATTTTGCAAATAATAGTCCAATTGAGTGTGTACATGAGTATTTTGGATAATATTTCCATACTTTTGCATATTTTTTCGTATTAGGAATATTACAAACGCAAATTTGTTTTCTATATGAGGCTTTAAATACATAAAAAAATTGGAAGTAATGCAGGATGGAGCAAGAAAGCAAAGTCACGGAAAGCCTTACTGAATCTCAGCCCAGGGGCCTAGGTTGTAGATAATTTCACTAGCTATAGGCATTGACGACGGACGAGGGCTGAGTTACCTGTTGATCTGTTGTTATTTCTGTTGCAAGGTTTTTTTTTACCGGGTGTTGGTACTGACTCCATGCTCAACCCTTTACCTTTCATATCCGGGCTCAGGTTTGACATTGATGGAGTTTGCATAAACCCTGTTCCTTCCAAATCATCATGTTTTTTTTTTTCAAGTATTTAATTTTGTTACTTCAGTTTTATGAGAGTTATAGTGTCAGAAGGAAATTGCACTCACCTTTATTTCATAAAATATTAAGTACGGTATCCAGTTAGTTCTCCAGCCTTCCTCAGGTGAATGTTTGCATACAATAATCTTTTAACCATGTCAATTTGTTTTTCCCGATCAACAGAGCTTTGACACTGAAGAGGTGGCAAGATAGAAAAAAAAAATTGGTGCCACTCAAGGGTTACCAGATACATGAGATGAGCTGTTCCGTGAATATTTAGGCTATCATCATCTTTATCTTTGTTTTTTCTATTTTCCTCTGTATTTCATCTCAACTCTTCTTCGAGTGCAATTTTTTCGCCAGTGTCAACTTTGTAAATGACCCGTTAGCTGTATGACATTACAAGAACAAATTTTAATTTTATTTACACTAATTTATTTGAACTGGTACCCTCATCTTGTTTTTTCTAGTTACAACATTTCAGCCATTGTGCTCTCTGGCCTCCTTCATGTGCCCATGGAATTTCATATCAAACTTCTCTTTTAATGCACTAAATTGTTCTCATTCCACCATTCATGCCTGGGGATATCTCTCATCAGTTAAATTCTATAGTATCCTTTCTAAGGGAAGACAAAGAATACAATTTCTTTTCAGAAAGTATGCAGCTATTCAATATCAACAAAAAAAATAGCTTACCTAGGTTAATGACACTTTAATCACCTTCAAAGTACTCCTCTCGGGACCTTTCATTCATTGCAGTATGCCCTCCCTTTTTTCTAAATGAACTGCAAAGCCCATAGATAGCATCACCATCAGCTGCCTTACTGCATGTTCCTTAATTTTATCTATGGTCTGAAATCTCTTCAGGAAAAGTCAACAGTCACAGGTAACCAAATCTGGATTATATGGAAGGTGGGGGCTGACAGACCTGGGTGATGCTATGTTTTGCCAAAATATCCTGCACTCGCTCAGTAATTGAGTTAGAAATGGTCTCACATTATACAAGCTCACTCAATGGCATCTCATTACCTGAGATACTCCACTGGAGAGTGTCTGTTCAGATATATGCAGCAAAGTCCTCTATTGTTCACCAAGTTACATCAAGGCCGCTCAACTGTTTTTTGAGGTATACGAAATGCCTAGATACTTTCAGGGGGGGGGGCTTCTATCTGTTAGGTTTCTTGAAGGTTTGACCAAAAACATTATTTATGGTCATTAAGTGGTATGAGTTTTTGCATTAAACAGAATCATTTATAGGTTCATGACGATAGTGTAAGGAATACTGCATACATAAATAATTAAACAGTTTGTTGAAATCACAAGAACAGCCTCCAAAAAATAAAGATGAAAACAACATGCCAAAACAAAAACCAGACAAAAATTTGAGAAGAAAAAATGAGAAGTTCAATTTAGACAGGAGTACAAAAGGTTGAAAGGAAAACTTCAGGAATTAATCTTGTGTATATAAAATTCTAATATCGTTCATAGTTGGTTGTTCAGTCTTCCATCCCATATAGACACTAACCTGCTAGTTACTTGATCTAGTTACCCTGCCCTCAATCGCTGGCTTCAGACGAGACGGGGAGATGTAGACACTATCAGTGTCTTCTTTCAACTGCCTGCTACAATTCTAATTTCCCTACCTCTGACACTTGCTCAGGATGTCTTTATTTGAAGAGTCAAGCAATGAGAAGAGAGAGCACTTTTTAAGCTAAGCAAGTCAGAACTCTTAATAAGGGAGACTGTGATTGGCTGATCAACCCCCACGACTACTTCTCGCTAAAACTAATGGTTTATTTCATTTTGTCTGATGTGCGAGCACATGTTCCACTACAAATCTAGCATGCATTGATGTATTTGTTATTTAAACAAGTTTTTTGTTTTTTTGATTTCACAGATGTCTGATATCCTTAATGCAGATAACTGGATGAAGGTTTGCGCTGATGTCCAGGTGTTCTCCAAGATATTTGTCACAGATAGATTGGCTGCTCTTGGCTCCACACCTGCAATGCTACAGTCAACTTTTTGCAAAGACGTTCTATCAAATTTCAACTCTGTGCGCTTTTTGGCAGATCTTGTCCAAGCTGTTCCGGGCTTGCCGGAGTTGATATCTGGGGTAAGTGATCTGGTACTGCTTATAACATAATAGTTTAGCCGTGCCATTAAAATAACAGCATATTTGAAATATTGATATACCCATTGCATTTTATATATGTGATTAATAGAAATTTGCATGGCAGTGAGCTTGGACAATAACATTCTGTTGACCACACAGGGATTTTTATAATTTATTGTTTTTGTTTTTAATACTTTTTTTTTTATTGATCTTTAAATTCAGCATTTTTATCACATCATCAGAACATAAAATTCTATTTTACTGTGTCAGTTGCAGCCATCAGCGTGACAGAGTATAACATTATTTTATGTGTGGATTTTATTCACCTTTAGCTTTAAAATGAATTAGACAGTAAGGCAAGGATTGCCAGTCTATGTCTTTCTATATTTCTTCCCATAGTTCATGTATGTTCCTTCAAGAATGAAAACACTCAATGCTTTTTACATTACAGTTAAACAGTGTGTTTACTCCTGAATTCAAAGAAAAAACCAACTTTGCTGGGCTTGCAAGTGAGACTGTGAAATTCCAGAGGCTATTTTTAGAAATACTTTCAGAACCCATCAGCTTTGAGCTTGGTTTCAACATGAACTGGATGGATAGCAATACTTATCTTATGATTATACAAGAATTCTTGACCAAATTGCAATCTATGATAGAAAATCTCAACTTTCAAAGGTAAATATTTCTTATCATTCTCCTTGGTGCTCCACCTCTACTTCCACCATTGGCAGTCAGTCCCAGATTAAGCAAGTACAGAGCCTGTAGCATATGTTGTACAGGAACCCTAGATTTCTTTAAAATACACATAAACATTGAAACATGTTTTTTTTTTTTTCTTGCATAGTAAAGCAATTCATTTTGTCATTTACTATACAGCCAAATAATACAAATATATATGATATTTTGATAATGGTATTACTTTGTTTTAGTTTTGATTAATAACTTCTGTTTCTTATACTTTCAATTTTAAGCATTGTATATACATCATATAGATACTACACTTGCATTAATTTCTATGCTAAAATAATTACCACAATTAAAGGTGATGATTGGCTAAAATCACTAACTTTAAGTACTCAGTTGTTCATAAAACTTGAAGGCAATATAATATTACAGTAATAATAATAATGATAACTACCAAGCATTTGACAAGCCATCATTAACATTTCGAGGGTCTGAGAACACTCCAAAATTTTCCCATCTAAATTAATGATAATTGCTTCTTCTGTTTATGTCATCTAGGCTTACGAACATTTTTTATTGGAACGCTTTACATTTTAATAGCAGGGAAACCTGTATTTTCAATCTGAGACTTTGAGATGTGCTGTTCCATGAATATTCAGGTTATCATCATCTTTATCTTGTTTTTTTGTATTTTCCTCTGCATTACATTTCAACTCTTCTTCAAGTACAATTTTTTCGCCAGTGTCAAGTCTGTAAATGACCCATTAGCTGTATGACATTACAAGAACAAATTTTAATTTTATTTACACTGATCTATTTGAACTGGTGCCCTCATCTTGTTTGTTCTAGTTACAACGTTTCAGCCATTGTGCTCTCTGGCCTCCTTCATGCACCCGTGGAATTTCAAATCAAACTTTTCCTTTAATGCACTAAATTGTTCTCATTCCACTGTTCATGCCTTGGGATATGTCTTATCAGTTAAATTCTATAGAATGATGGTCAGCACTGGTGGTGTATGATTGAATGAATGCCCTGGTTTTGTGAACAAAGATTTTGGCCAGGGTTTCCTTTACTATAGAACCTTAGATATCAGGACCTGTGCACATAATAGCCCTTTGGTCTGTGCAATAAAATTCTATGATATAACTACATCATCATTCAAACCAACAAAAATTTCTTTTGAAGATATTTGATGACCAATTAATGGCATAAAGATGTTGTTGGTCCTTGTAAAATACACTTACTATTCTCATATTTTTGCTCATCTCTTGTTCTTAGCCTCAGTGGTCTTTTTGGATTCCTGGATTCTTCTTCAACCATTGACCTTCCTGCCAAAGCAAATGAACTCAAAGTCAGCCTCTATGTTCAACAACAGATCCTTAAGTTTCTCAATCAACAGCTGAGAAAAATTAATGGTAAGTTGCCTTCCTGAGTACTATGTCCCATAGTCAACATCTCTTGCATACATACATGAACACAATCACACTGATATACACGCATGTATGCAAGCCCATACATGCATATGAATAAACACACATGCATATACCTAAATATTGATTCATTAACATACATAAAAGCACAAACACTTATGCAGATATATAAACATGCAAATGGACAAACCCATACTTACATTTGTAAATGAGTATACATAAACATGAACAAGCATATACATACTCAAATATACACATGCATGCACATTATATTTGAACATACATACACAAAATCATATGTGCAGATGTGCAAGCAATACCAATACATGGATAAATACTTATAGATAGACACACACATATACATATGACCTTCAACTTACCCTAATTTCTAAATAAACATATTAAGAAAGCAATTTTGATATATCTAACAGATTTATAAGTATATTTATTGCCAAAGAAAACCCACTTTAACCAATCTAAATTTCTATTCTCAAATCTCAGATTAAAATCTGTATTGAACAACATGCAGTTTGTGTAGTCATTGACTTTACATTGACCACATTTATGAAGTCTGTTCGGAAAGTATCCAGCCATTCAATATTAACAAAATGAAATAGCCTACCTAGGACATTGATGTTTTAGTTTTCTTCTAAGTACCTCCCTTTGAAACTCACACACTTAACCCAGTGTCCCTTCAACTTTTCAAAATAGTCTGCAAAATCTTCTTATGGGATCATCATCAGCTGCCTTGTCACATTCTCGGTAATCTCATCCATGGTCTGAAATCTCTTTGGGAAATGCCAGAAGTTGCAGGGAGCCGAATTTGGTCTGAGAGGCCTGGGTGATGCAATTCTTGGCCAAATAATCCAGCAGAGTATAAAGAATGACTCAGTCATTCTAAATGTGATGGTCACAGTACACAAGCTATCTACATGATGTCTCCCTGCAATCTGAGTAACCCTATAGGAGTGTGTCTGTTCAATAATTTGCAGTAAGGTCCCCTCTGATTGGTTGCTTAGTTACCTCTAGACAATGCAACCAGTTCTTGAGATATTGAAAATTGGTTGGTACTTTCTGGACAGATAATGTATAGTAACATAACACCAATATTTGGAGTATAACATTATTTTATGATAAGCCTCATAGTAATTTTTTTAAATTTCCATTCTAGGAACTTCTACATTCATTTTGATGGACTATGTAAAATCTGAAGAACTGAACAAAATCCTCAGGAGTGTTCAATTTGGCCCTGATTCTTCTAAGCTCCTGTTTGATGTAGCACTTCATGTAATCCAGCACCAAACAAAAGTAAGGCAACAGAATTACACTCATTGTTTGATACAAGATATCATTACTAGGATAAAGAACGCAAAAATATAAACGCCTTTATGACGTACAACTCTCCTAAAAAAAATATCTAGTAATGTTTCAATGTTTACTAACATCATCATCAAAATACTTAACAAGGAAATGTATTTGTGGACAAAGATAAATGATGTTCTGGGTATGATATGCCTAATTTACACAATAACAATTTTCTGTTATAGAAATATTCATTTAAAAAGATGTTTCAAACACTGAGTATTCTTAATCGTAACTTACTTCTGTCAGTTGTTGCATAAGATCAATTTTTTTGGCCTGCAACTATTTGGATGTTCTGAGATGAGTATTATTATTATTTCATGAATTATTTCGACTAATACCCTCACCTTTGTTGTCTTATTACTACATTTTGGCAGATGCATTCTCCTCCCTTCCTCAAGTGAATGTCACATTCTATAATCCTTGAACAAAAAAAAGAAATGTGAACCAGATATTGTATTTTATGCAGTGATTATTTGAAACATTTGAGGAAGGCTGAAGAAGTTGAAACATAGTGTTCAGAAAATCAAAGATGAGGATCCCAGTCCAAATAATCCATGGAAGAAAAGAGCACATCCAAGGTTCTGAACTAAAATTGCCTTTGTTTATACATAACTTCATCTAAAAAAACCCTACCTTACAAATTCATCTTTTTTGGTATCCTTTCCTATGTGAAAGTGTAATGATTAAAAAAGCAAAAAGAGACTAGATGAAGGAATAATGAGTCATTTTTGGTAGGCAACAGTTAGTTATTCCTTTTCAAAGATGTGTTTCTGGCATTCGTGGTTTGTGATGCTTAGAGAGTGACACTAACTCATCATCACTTATGTTTAATGGTTTCAATATTCTCAATGGCTGCCATATTGTAACACATCGCACCCAAAATCCTATAAAATAGAATATTTATGTATAGCTGAGAAGTAAACAAGGGATCCATCCCTCAAATTGCAAAAAATGACTTTTGATGGTAAAATTGTAAAAATATACCCAAGCTACTAACATAGGAATTGTTTTCACTCAGTAGATGTCATTTTTTTAAACTTAGGATGAACAATGTTAATTAATTTAGTTTCTTATTTGACCAACTATTAATACCAGACCTACTTACGATGATCCATTATGGAGGGTTGAAAACTGACTTGAAAGTAAAAGGAGGATGCCCCTTCCTTTTCAACCCTAACCCCACATCCTTCCATACACGACCTACAACTGTACAGTACAAGGTGAAAGTTGGGGGAAGGTTTTTACATAGATGAAAAAAGAATGTCATCTGACTTTTTTTTTTCTTTGTTATCCCAGCTTCAACATAATTCAGAAAACACAACAAAGGCATAACTTTAGAGATGAATGACTTCACTGCCATCATTTCTCTCTATTTTTCTATTGGCATCAGTTTGTAATGGCTTGACTGATGGCACAATTTTTACAAAACCTTCTTTCACCATTCATGGCCCGTCTATGTCAATCCAACTAAAGATTCCCAGAACATGTGGGACAACAATAAACAAGTCCAAGTAGCTTAATTGAAGGTGAGCAAACTCTAACCGGGTTAGCAATATTATGTTTATTTATTTGTTTATTTAGATGAAGCATTGTCAACCAACATTTTTATTATTAATTTTTGACTAGTGTTTTCTTTCTTATTAATTTCTTACTTGCTTTTTATCGCAACTTACTCAGGCCATCAGTATAAGGCAGTGAGTAATCAGCACAGTATAGAAATAAACAATAAGCTAGTTTGACAACCTATAAAGCGATTGGTGTCATCTCAATTATCTCCTTTATTATCTCCCTCATCGTCAACTCCCTCCTTTTTAATATTATCTGTTTTGCTTCAGGTAAATTTGTCAGAAATATAAAAAATACCCAAGTCTTTGTTGGAACATTGAGTTTTGTCTTGTGGCTTTTGATGTATAGACTTTTGATCCACCCCCAAAATGTAATCAATGCTGCTTTGCCTTGTTTTTTGGGAAATCCAGACTTTTTGTGTTGATTACCTAACATAAGGCAATAAAAGTAACTTTTTCAATTATTTAATTGATCACCCCTCCCAGTATGCTGTCAAAAAACATTAGTCATGTGACAGTTTCTATTGAATAACTAACCAGACCTTTCTTTTCTGATACTAATCAGTCTGTACAAACAACACCTTGAAATTAATTGAATATGTGAATTTCCAGATGAATATAGTCTGAATCGTCTCAACAAACTGTCCAGTAATTCCTTCTGCCTTCTAACTAAAGAAAAATGATCAGCACACACTCACTTGGCCATGTATTTATTAAGCTTAAAGTGCAATTATTTTTGTGTTCTTTACTTTTAGTTGTCATCTTTCGTGACATTCTAATCTATGAGCAGACAAACAAACTTCGTCATTTAAATACCCATATTTTCCTTCAACTGTCTAAATTGGCAGGTCTCTATTCATTCATCCACACAAACACTTTTTCAACATATCCTCACAATCTGTAAATACATTGCCATTATCCAGCAACAAGAATTTCCCATCCATAGAGGTTACCTACCTACCTACTACCTAACCACTTGTAAGAAACTGTCAACTAAAAGTGTCACTATAATTATCAACTGAGGTTTCTTTCAGTTTTTAAGTTGGTCCTGCTGGCTATGTATGTATGTACCACATATACAGCCTATACCAATGTAGCTGGAAGGCTGAAAATTTAAATATTTACTCCTTATTATGTTTTTTAAACATTTTTTCTTTTTTTTTTTAATTCTTCCCCAAAATAGCATATTAGTGAGGGTTTATATTTGCAATGTAACTTTATGCTAATTTAATCCCCTGGTTTGTGTCCACTTGTTTTTCTTGAAATTCAGACTTTTTTTTAGTGATCTGATCACCTCTTCTTCCAATTTTTTAACTGATCTCTCCTCAATGCAACATGTTGCCAAAAGACATTGGTCACATGACGGTTTCTACTGAATGACTAACCAAACCTGTTTTTCATTTTCTCTTCTTTCCAACTTGTTCAATAGATGTCTAAGGTTATCAACACTCAAGTAATTTAACTGACATAACCAACAGTGCTGGGCCCTGGAGAATGTTATATCTAGCTGCCTGCCAAGATGTTATGACCTCAAACATGGTAGCAGAGGCCCTCAGTGAGTGGGGAACTGTCACCTTTAGGGTTATGTGGACATAACCGACTTGTGTAAATATTGCTGCATAAAGGGGACTTAATACAGCAGAAGGACACATGAACAACTAACCCAGCAACTTCTCTAACCACACTCAACTCCACTGTTCATTCTCCGCCCAAACTTCCTGGGGTGGATCCAGGATTTTGAGTAGGAGGGGATGGGTATCCAAATGGGAAAAAAATTAGTTTTATGAATAAATATGTGAAAAAGAAAAATCGCCTAGTCTTGGCTGGAGTTATATATTGTCAAACTGACCTGTTACAAACAATAAGTTAATCATGATTATTTCAAATGTTGAATGTAACCCAGTTCATGAGCTCATTCAATGGTGTCTTTGCCAACTAAGTAACCCAACAGGAGAGTGTCTGTACACACATGTGCAGTAAGGTCCCATCTAATTGCTTGCCAAGTCTCATCAAGGCCAAACAATCAGTCGTCAAGATATTCAGAATGACTGGATACTATTTTTTTAACGTTTCAAAGTGACTTTTGCCAACTGAAGTAATTTCTGCAACTAAACCAATTAAGGCATGTACCTGATTACATTCTACCTTTAATTGACTTTATACTCTTGTAATTCTATTGGAACGAATGATTGTATAAATCAAGTGTATATATTTTTATAAGTTCTTGTGCAATATTCAAATATAGAATGTCTTGACTCCCAATAAATTCTCATGACTATCAGTCTATATAACTCTATACAGGATTCCTCCGACTAACACAATTTTGATTTGCATGTTTTTGAATGATAAACTAACAAACTTTTATCCAAAAAATTAAACAACGCATCAAGAAATTTAACTAATATGGTAATTAAGGGCTAATTGGACATAATTTGCTACCGTACTTCATTTTCTTCTAAAACTGTTTCACAGTGTGAATCTCTTGTGCATGTGTGCACACCAAGATTTCTAAAATTTACCAAAAATCAACTAATCATAAGATTTCAATAGAATTTTCAGTATTTGTTCATTTATGTATGGATTTACAATTGAAAAGGGTATTTTTCCATTATTCTTGTATTGAAAAATTGTTTCAAAAATCATTTTTGATCTTTTTTGAATTTTAACTTTAGGATTAATTACATTATTTCGCTTAGTTTTCTAGTTCAGTTAACTTGGTTTTGATCAGCACGGCACTTTTTGAGGATGCATTAACCTGATTATTCAGGGGGTTCTCTATATTTTTTCATGAGCTCTAAACTCTATGGCCAAATACCATAAAATTTCAACAGAAACATAAAAACAAATTATTGATTTCAAAGAGTTTTTGAATGATTGAACTTCTTGTTGTTTTTGTTGTTAACGCATTTTATCTGATCCATTCTACTGACTTCTTCATATGTACTATCTGAATGTGATGGTGGAAAGCAGAAATTTTTCCAATGGTAGCAACGATGTATAGCATTGGATTCAAGGTGATATCTTTTTTTTCCATGTTTGAACTGGATTTCAATTCCTTATCCTTGTTGATTAGAGGAAACCACATTGAGTTAAACTCTGCACTTGTCTGATTTATATAATCAGTCAACATGTTGATTTGGGCTACTTCCTTGATTTTCATTACTTTCCAACAGTGTTCCCTGTCAGTAATAATAATCACAATAAACATAATCATGTGTTACTAATGCAGTTTTTCTTTACTTTTAGATGGCTCTGCTGTTTGAGCCGAGCACTTGGCTGCAATTGTGCAAGAACAATACAGTATTTTCCCAAGTCTTTGTAACTAACAAAATGAGAGCCGACATCAACATCACAGCATTTCACCATCTTGTCTGCAGCATTATCAACGCACCAATTGATTTCAAGAAACTCCTCCAAGAACTGCAGAACAATGTGGATGGCTTTAAGGAACTTTATGAAGCAGTAAGTCATTCACTTAATAATCATTGCAAACTGTCTTTCAAGTCCATGGTTGGAGGTAGGCCTTAACCAAGGTCTGTCATTGTAAAACATGGGTTGGGGGTGATGGTTATGGAATTGATCCTGACATGCTGGATCATGACGTCTTGGCAGGGATGGAGTGATCTTAGTCTGGCACCTCAGTCTTGACTCCCTTTGACAATGTAGAATGTACTTGGTACGATCGTAGACTTTTCACTGATCATGAGTCTTTCAAACAAGTCTGTTAAAATAAATGTTGTTTTCTTGGAGTGTAAAAAAAATGATGCCAATTTTCCTTTGATTGTCAGACTCAATGAATTTGAAATAAATAGATAAATATACAAATAAGAAGTCATGGTTAATTGCCATGTAACAGCTGACAAAGAATTAGGCTCTCAAAATAAGTGCTACTTGATGAATTAAATATCTACAGACGTCCACAAAGAGAAAGTTATGCAAGTCTGAAATTTGGAGTGAACTGAAACTGATTCTAAAAATAGATCCTTTTCATTAAACAGAGGGTAAAAATGATTATTGACTCGTTTTTCTATTGCATGTGACAAATGCATTGGAAATTTGAAATTAACTGTTAATTTCAATGTCTTATAGAAGAAGGGACATAACCTAATTGAGGGTTTGGCAAGGAGTTACATAACTTACATTGTGGGATACACGATCTCTGCAATCTTTGACTTCGGTTCATTTTCTTTGATTTCTTTAACGGCCATTTTTAATCAGCTGTATAGAATGGCTGAAAGTGGCGAGATATTTCACAATATAGCTGAAATTGTGTAGATTCCATTTCCAAGTAACAGTTTATGCTCTTAAAACACATACAAAGGCTCAAAAAAGTATAGATATACAACTTTCATTAATCTCAACCTAAAGATCTTAACATTAAATAGCATGATTTTCAATATAAAGATACCATTTTTTTTATTTATATAGAAATATATATTTTATATTTATATTTATATATATGTGTGTGTGTGTGTGTGTGTAATTTATTTGACAATTTGGGAAAAAAAACAACTGCATTCTTCATATAACTTTTATTCCTGATAATGCATATCACAATCAATGGTATCGTCAGATTTGATTTAAATAATTTATTTTAGATATATGAGGTCCGGTATTTGGGACCAGATGATAGAATCAAGTTTCTATGGAGTCATTTAGTTCTCTCTTGGATACTTCAAATTCTTTGACTCCTATTTCTATTATGTATTTTTTTTGGTTTAGAAAAGGAACAATATGTATGTTTTTAAAGGATAATATTTGAAAGAAATCTGTGCACTTTTATGACATTATTTTCATTATATTTTGTTGTAGCTGATGAAGGTCCCACTTGCCAGCAAGGATTCCTCCAAATTACAAGTCAGTTACAGTTCAATAGTCACAGAAACTGAACACTTCCAAAAACTGATTTTAGCACTTTTTATTCAACCTCCAGTCTTCAAAATAGACAAAATGAGTAACTGGACCATGGGAATCAATTATAATCATCTTCTCCAGAAAATCATACTCAATTGGAACTCCCTACCAACCACTTTCGTACTAAATAGGTTTGTGATTTTTCTTTGTATTGTCTATAACTCATGAGTCATTAA
Organism: Thysanoteuthis rhombus; assembly: GCA_963457665.1. Lineage (NCBI taxonomy): Eukaryota > Metazoa > Mollusca > Cephalopoda > Oegopsida > Thysanoteuthidae > Thysanoteuthis > Thysanoteuthis major. The sequence goes on along the minus strand of OY735240.1, from coordinate 16,202,927 downwards.
CATTCAAAATTTTGTTTGAACAATTGAATCTCTTCTTTGCATTTTAACACAACCTTTTGACTGATTCATTATTCAGCCTTTGTCAGATGTATGACCCAAGAAAAGAGGCAAATCTTTCTTTCTCCAGGAAAAGATATGATGACTGAAAAATTAATATACCAATCGCAACAATCCATTTCAGCAGCACTGGGTACACAGGTATAATCACATTGCCAACCAAGTACCTAGGTAATTCCAAGGTATTCACCGAATGGGGTAGTTCCCCATTACCTGCTTGTTTTTTTCAAAGCTTTCTTATCCATGTAGTTTTTGTAATTAAGAGATTCAATTGCCCAAACAAAGTTTGGAATGTTTGTGTTTTTTGTTATCATCAATGGATTTTGTGACCTATTGGAAACCGTCAACCAAAACTGTCAACATAGATTCCGACCATTTTCAAGTTGGTACAGCTAGCTTGCTGGCTATATGTGTATGTACCACATGTACAAGCTACACCAATGGAGATAGGTGGGGGCTGATATTTTCCTCATTTTTTCCTCCCCCCTGTTTTCAATGGGGAGGTTTAACTTGCAATGTAAGTTTATGTTAAATTGATCCCTTAGTTTGTGTCCATGTTTGTTTCTAAGAATTCAGACTTATTAGTGATGACTGCCCTACAGAAGATGTGATAACCAATTCATTGATAATCCCTCTTTCCAATTTTTTAATTGATCACTCCCAACATGGCATACTACAAAAGACATTGGTCATATGACAGATATTGAGTGACCAACCAGAACAGTTAATTTAACTCTCAAATTCATGAACTGTTTTTTTCATTGAATAAAAACAAAATTTTAATTTACCTTAAGGTAAATTAAAATTTTGTTTTCATTCAATGAACAAGTACAAGCGAAATAACTCTGATCAAAAGTTATTCCCCTTGGTTTAAGATTTGAATTATTTCAATATGAATTTAAGGATCAAAGCTTTTAAAAAAAGTTGATAGATTATGGTTATCTATTTATGATTTTTATGAGTCTACAAAACAAATTTCCACAGCAAAATAGAATAAATGGTCGCTTGTTTTAAAGTGGCTTATTAGATTCTAGTAAACATATCATCAAGTGGAGATTCATCAATATCCACTTATGAAATATTTGTTGCAAGTATGATTTATTTTCTTTAATATATATAGGTCTGGTTAGTCACTTAATAGAAACCATTGGTTATCATCTTTTGACAGCATGCCATGCAAATTGTAAAAAGGGTGATCAATGGATAAAAAACTTACTTCCCCCAGCTTTTGTTGGGCAGTGATCACTAAAAGTCTGAGTTTTCAAAAAACAAGTGTGAGATTGCTGAACACAAAGGAATCAATTTAGCATAAAAATCTCATTGCAAATTGAACTTGCCACTATAAATCTATAACAGGAGGGAAGTTTTTTGAAAACTTTTTTCTAGACAATAAGGAGTAGATATTTAGATTTTTAGCCCTGTAACATTATACATGTCATACATACATACATACATAGCTAGCCAGACCAGCTTGAAAACTGAAGAAACCTCTATTGACATTTTTGATTGACAGTTTGTCAGTTTACAATATATTTGTATAATAGGGTGTATTAATGAGTTCATAGACTGACATAGTTATTGATTGAATCATCTGAATTTTCACTGTACAATGTTCAATCTATCATTGAAAAAATTACAAAAAATTAATGAGAAATTATATCAAATTTTCAATTTTGTCTAATAGTGTTTTGGACTGATTGATTTCGATAACTATAATCATTTAATAACATTATCTGTGATTTCAATAAATGAATTTTCTCTGTATTTTCTTATGCTTTATATTCTTCTTGTAGTTATGATACCAGTATAAAAATGTTGGAGAAATGGTTACTAACCAATTCAACTTTTATCCCAAAGACACCAGTTTACAGCCTTAATAAAATGCTTCTTGTTCAATACTACGTCCTGGATTTTCTGAATACACAATTCATGAAAGTCAATGGTAATGGATATTCCTTTTTATTCTTTTTACCTTTTCTTTTTTTCATAAAATTTGATGGAGAACGTACAAGGGCTATTGTATCATGTGAATTAAAATCAACACACATGAAGTTATGTCTGATCTTTGAGTCCAACCAACCCTTCTGGGCACAAATTATTTGCAGTGATCTAACAATTCTAGACATTAGTAAAAACCGTCAGTCAGCGGCGGAGCCAGATCAAAATGTTTTTGGCAGAGTGTGCAAGCAGTGTTGCCATCTCAAAAAGAGTTTTTCACGCCAAATCGACCTCAAAAAAGCATTAAAAAACTCTAAAATTCACTTAAAACAATGTTAACCATAAAAATGGCTAAATCTACCTGAAGATCTGGAAAATTTGCTTAAGAAATGGTGCTGCTCATTGGATTTTCACACTGCCGGAACAAGAAACATACTAAATTTAGTGTGAGAAACGCTAAGTTGACAACACTGGTTTGCAACATATATATCTAAGTTTTATCCAAATGTAACCTAGATCTGTACTAGCCTCCCCTTGCCCTCACCCTCAGGGTTTTCTCTTCATTTCTGCATGAATTATGCCAGTGCTTCTAATGTAACAGTATCTGTCCTTGATTTTTTTAAAACACAAAACAGGAAAAGAAAACCCCAACCATCAACTTAGCTGCTACAGCAAACATTCCTTATGTAAAAGGTGAAGTGGAACAGATCCAAACTGTTTGTCAACGTCTGAGTGATGTTCATTGTTGAACGACTCCTTAAAACTTCCTTAGTAGAGTAGGTCCGTTACAGGAGAAAAGCCTGTCCAAAGATTGCATTTATAACATCTCATGCATTTGTGGGAAAGTACATAAGGTAGAAACCAGCTATTACCTCTATGTCAGACTTGAGTGACATGAAGAAGCCATAGCCAAAGGAGAGGTGGAAAAATCTTGTATGACGGATCATATATGGAGTGAGAAGGTACAAATTACCCCCTCTAGGAAAAGGTCCTGGTAATTGACTGTGAGGAGTGTTTGAGGGTGAGGAAGTTGGATAAGACTGGCTATAAAACTGTGTACATCTGCTTTATAGCCAGGTGCATGTTGGGCTAGTTCCAATATCATGTATAGTTTAGAATCACTTTGGTACTTGGTTTTATCTGTGTGCCTAGCATTGCTGACATGGATTGATCTGGTGTTATTATATAGCAATGATAAATTATATATTTTACGATGTGTATATTATTTTTTCTGACGCCATTTTTTTCCTAGAGAAAAAAAGATTAACTTTTTTGTGGATTATGCACCGGAAAAATGCTGTGGTGACAACATCAGAGATACAGAAAGATTGTCTGGTCCAAACAAGATTTGGAAGGATTGTAATAATGTCCAATACAATTTACTCCTCATAATTATTATGATGTTTTATACTTATAATGGCCTTGATTATAATAATGTTTCATAGATTTAATTCCCTTAATAGTGTTCAGTATATTCAATGCAAATGATTATCATAAAGATTAATATGCTTAATGTCTTTGATTTGATTAATTCACCAAAAAAATTAAATATCATAATCAAAATTTACTCTTGATTAAAATTATCTCTCTTTAACCATGTGAATTTTTTTTAAAATCTATATTTAATTCACAGAATAGTTTCAATATTTCAAATTCTAATCATTGAAGAGTTCCACAATTACAAGCAGTTACAAGCGGTCCATAAATTTATGAGTTAATATATTTAGATTGCCCTTGATTTTATAATAATTTTCAGCTGATTTACTGCCCATAATTATGATAATGCTTTCTACATTTGATATCAAAGATCATGATAAAGTAGAAAAGATTCAAGTGTATGGAATTGTTTTCTTTATGCAAATCCGTTCGAAAAGAATGACCACTCATAGGGATCAAAATTAGTGATTCCAATGTATTCCACTTGAGCAGTATTCATTGTATTTTCATGTTTTTCATGTTTGATAATTCCAAAATGATTCTGATGTGTTTTTAATTTCATCTTCAGGAACCAGAGGTGATGGGCTAATGCAAATATTGAACTCTTTTGATGTTAAGAAACTGTTAGAATCGATTGAATCATCTCCAGAGAGTGTCAGCATTATGTTACAAACAGCCATGAATATTATCCAAGATCCAAACAGGGTAAAAAAAAATTTCCGCTCCAAAACTTTTTTCACTTTCTGAGTATTTAATCATATACTGTACTTTTTATGGAAATGATCACTTTATTATGGTTTTTTGTTTTTTTGTGTATGTATCTATGTTTTTCTACCTATGTGTGTGTATCTAGGTCTGTGGTTTTTGTGTATTTGCGTGTATGCAGCTTAGATCATTTTGAGATATGTAATTGAGAGATTTGAGGTTCTGTCCTGTTTCAGGTTTGTGATGCTCATTAACAGAGACTCATCTGACAGAGTGATTAGTTTCAAACCAGAACTGTATAGCTCTGTTATACTGCAGTTGATACATTACCTGTTAAATGTAAAACACTCGCACACAAAAGAATCAGCCAGTCAAGATTACATAGAAGTAATGACAAGAAAAAAAGCAGATACAATAGTTTATAAATTTGTAGAAGTACTAACTTGATGCATGTCTTGATAAAAAATCTCCGGCTGGATTATTTTTTTGTTTTTGGCTGAATTACTTCTGGATAAAATTGTCTTCTTTTCATAAAAATGTTTTCCAAGTTTACATGGTAAATGAAAACCAAAAATAACTCAGTATTTACAGACTTTGAGATATTACCAAAAAAAAATTTCAAGTATTCATAATTTCCCTTTGTTTTCTTACAGCTGCTACATCTACTTGATAGTAACAAATGGAACTTCGTTTGTCAAAATGTGACTGTTTTTAGAGAAATGCTTGCTTTCGGTACATCTGAACGGACAAATAACTACACAGCATTGCAGTCTATCTTCTGCAAGGACGTTCTTCAAAAACTAAACATTTCAAAATTACTTCAAGACTTACAAAGCAACAAAGACTATCAACAGATGGTCATATTAGTGAGTAATTTTCATTTTATCACACCAAGATAAATATACTTATACTTGTCATTCATTTTTCAACCAGATTAGTTTGTCAAGGTTGACTATGAGGGTAACAGCTTTTTGTTGCTACTGCATGAGCTTGTAATGTTGTGGTTTGCCTAAGTGCTCACTAATCTACTCTTTTCTCATTCATTCATTGCAGCATGTAGGGAATGAGATATTTTGTCAAGTTGGTGGGACACAGCACAGGGAAAAGTGGATTTTTGTCTTCCCATTCCTGTGAATTGTTGTCATAGAGGAGATGATGAGAATTAACACATACTTAATTGACCTTGTCAAGGCTGTCTATTTTTTTGCTACAACTGTTTTAGCTTGTAAGTTAGTTATGGGAATAATGGTTTGCCCAAGTGTTAAGTAATCCATCCAGTTCTCCATCAACCATTGTGGCATGCAGGTGATGAGACTTTTTTTTAAAGATATCTGGCAATGGCACAGAATAAGGATGAGTGGCATTAGTGGGGTTTACTGATCCCATTTTTTTGTGCTGTTAGTCACTTGTCATTTCTGTTGCATTACCATAGTCAGTGCTTGGTAACTTAGCTGCAGTTATGAGGAGAAGAAGAAAAGCAGCTTTGCAACCAATATGGGTATATGACAAAAGGCCCCCATATAGTGAAACCATGACTAGAAACCTAACACAAGGCATAAACACGCTTTGCTGACAAAAATACATCTCACTTTTGTTTCCTTAAGAGGGATCCCATTATTATGATTATTTTCATATATATCAGAACTGTCTTGTTTCTTGATTACAAAAAAAAGAAGCAGTATCAAGGGAATCAACAAAGACAACCAGCATATTTTCTTAAAATTCATCCCTTTCTTTTTATATTTCCAAAAAATGTTTTTATCATAAATATCCCTAATGCCTATTGATCAGAGTATTTCTATGATTTGTTTAACCTATAGCACTCTGCATTCCTTTTTAAGGGTACCGAGATTTTGTACACTTTGTAACTAAAATTGACATGTCAACACAATTGTAACTTTCAAACACACTATCATTCAGTGATTGGAGTTGCCTGTAGTTGTAGGACAAACTTTTTACTCTGTAAATGAAGTTGTCTGCTGAGGGCTAAAGCTTAAACTTCCTATATTGAAAACTTGATAATTCTTTTTGATTTGTAGATAACTGAACTGTTATTACTCTTTTCTTTTTTTTTGCAGGTCAGTGATGTTCTTCAATCTAATTTGCTTCAGGCAGATCACTCAAAGATCAATTTACAACAATTCATCGCTGCTCACATCACTTTCCAAAGAATTGTTAATTCATTAAGCTGGAAAAAGGATTCTCAATTGCCGCAGCTATATGAAGCTAAAGGGATGAAATCCTCAAATTCTCTCGCATTAGAAGGGTCAGTTGAGTTTGTAAAGGATAAAACTAATCATGTTGCTGTTAAATGTTTTTTTCTTGACAAAGAATAAAAATAAATCTGAATAACATATTTGACCAATTAAATTATCAAATTGGTTAGTATATCTCTGAATTTTTGAGATGAGGTATTATTGTTTCTATTGATATTCAGACCATCCTCATCTTGGTTGTTTTTCATACAACATTTCGGCCGTTGCACTCTACAGCCTTCGTCAGGTATCATCTGGTAGATGTGGGGAAGTAATGAACTGGGCATCTGCATCAACTTTTCTTGGGGGAGGAGGCAAAAGGATATATTTAAGGTAGGGGGTTATTTGGAATATATCTTAGCAGCAATCCTGTTACGTGGGTTTATTCAGTTGTGGTTGCGTAAAACAATTGTACAACACCATTATTCTTTATTGACTATAAGGTTCCAACTTTCAAATCCTCTCACCCTAGTGGGGGAAGTCTGATCCTGGAATGGTCAAATGCTTTGTTTAACCCCAACACACAGAGGACACCCACGGTTCAGTCTTTGTTCTATGACTGAACGGTAAATTCTCTACACAACCATCAGAATAGTTTTAGTCAATCATTGGTAAGTTTTCGGTAGAGCAAACTCAACTTTCGAGAATACAAAAATCCCACTACTCCTGAAAAGAAGGGTGTACAACCAATGCATCCTACTGATAGCCATCTATAGAGCTAAAGCATAGAATTTAATCAAAAGATTGGCCCTCAAATGAAGGACCGTGCAATGTGAACTTGAAAGAATCCTACTGAACCTCACATGGAGAGATCATAAGACATTACAGTATATTAGAGAAAAGACAGGAGTCCAAGATATCATAGAATCCATTAGAAAACTTGAATGGCAATGGGCTGACCATGGTGCGAGAATATCAGATAACTGCTGGATATCACTACTCACTATGTGGATCCACAGAGATCATATGTAAAATTGTGGCCAACAAGATGGCATGACAAGCTAGTTAAATTCAGAGAGTACTGTGATAGTACTATGATGGAAAGGTTTGACAAATTATGTGGAAGGTGTATGTCCAACAACAGATGCTAGAAGGATGATGATGATAATTGTTTCTTTCCTTACTTTTTGCTTTTTCTTTTACAGCTTCCTGGGAGGTCTTGCTATAATTGACCAACTATGGGAGAACGTCTTTACTATTCTACCAGACGATTTGAAGAGGCTACTTCAGCAGCAATATGTTCAATTGTTGTCAATCCAGAAAGTCTTGGATACAATAAATGTGGAATTGGAACAATTAAATGGTATGAGAATCATATTGAATGAAAGAATTGTCCCTCTTTTTTCTGGAAAAAGAAATGAGTTGGCTTTTCATATTCTGCTAAGAATATAACACCAAACATCTATCTTTTAAATACTTGCATAAACACCACCTTCAGGGCCTTTTAGCTCCAAGTCAAGTCAAATCATATTTATAGAATTTATATTATAATTATTTGCTTTTTTTCATAAAGAACTGTAATTAGCATTTGACAGACCTGGAGTTACCTCCCTCAGGCAGATATTTCCTTTTTTTTTTTATCAATTTAAACTTAATTAATTTAAACCAGTGACCTGAATGGACTGAAAATTGCTCTATTCTCCAAATTGGAGCATTTTAATGGTACTGCAAATGACATCTGCACAAAAAAGTGACAATGGTTTTTAAATGTTTAGATTAGATTTTTTTCTGTTCAACTCTTAATGTCATGAACCACTTGATACTGCTCCTAATTGATAGCATATCTCTTCTGTAGAGGAAACAAAGTCTGTTCAATTTATTATAAATGGAATAAAAATTTCGAAAAATTGACTTCAAGTTGAAAGGAAATAATTTTGATCTATAGTCATTTCCCTTGTTATTGACATCTGAATAAATGAAACTAATAGTTAACTGACAAGCTTTTTTCTGTCAACAGGTACTTCATATCTGCAAAACTTTCAATCACCAACAGTGATGAAATTGTTTGAGCTTCTTGAAAAGAGTCCCCAAGCTGCTAACCTCATGCTCAATGCTCTTTGGCAGACAACCATTCAGCAACCAAATAAGGTAAATTAGTTTTAATGTATTTCAATAAGAGAAAATAAGTACAGGTGATCAAAACTTGTTACTATTCTCTTTCAAATGATGAATGGGCTTTTATAAAAGAAGTTGAACTTTAAGAGTTTTATGACTCTTTTATTGGTCCCATTATCCTGGACTACCCTGTATCATAGCCAGAGTGTTTGTTTATCTATTGCAAGTTATCCTTTTCAAGTAATCCATCACAAGAAAAAAAGCCCTGACTCACAGATAGAACTGAGTTAGCATCAATTACAATAAAACAGAAATTTTATTAAGTTAACAATAGAATTGAAATGATGAAAATTTTTATCATACAATGCAAGTGTATTAAGTAAAGATAAAAGAAGGATTTTTTTTTTCCATTTCCGATATTAACGTCATTAAATAACATAATTATCATTTTGTTCCACTATCATCTGCCAATATTCAGGCAACTTCATAATTCTATCCATCCAGAATTTTTTGCCTTTCTCAGCAAAAAACTGCTCAAGGTGCTTTTTTTCACTCTTCCAAGGATCTAAAAAAAATTTTTCATCAAGAAAATTCTCTAAAGACTGCAGTATGTGATAATTCAGTGCAACGTCTGTTTTTTTTGGGGGGGGTTGTTTTTTTCATTCCACTGCCATCAGAAATATCTATAAAAAAACTCAATATTTCATTTTTTACTTACAGCTATCATTATGGTTGAGTGCCAATGTTTGGTCAAGCGTGTGCTCTAATAGCACAGTGTTTAAGGAAATGTTTGTTCCTGAGCTATCTTATCCTTTAAAAAATTTGACCAATACACAATCCTTGCTGTGTAGAGACATCCTGCCTCATTTGAACATAACCACTCTGATCCAGGAATTGTCTGTCTCAATTGATGGACTACCTCAACTGCTTCAAGACGTAAGTATTTATAGCATACCAGACAAGACCTAGGTACCAGTTAACCTGTTACATGGGCAGACACAAAGTACTAGAGGGCACCTCTCATATTTGTAACAAAAATATATAAAGATAATAATTGTCAGTTATGTAAATGGACTCTCTCCTTGTTATAATGATTGATTTGTTATATTTATCAAATGATGATTTGAAACTGATGGTATGTGGGAACTGTTTTCTTTACTTGATTATTGTTATAAACATTTTATTCCCACATTTATTTTTCTTATAGTGGAACATAAATAAGATAATGCTATGATTTTAAAGGGTGCCAAGGTTCAGCTTGCCCCAGACACGAAGAACCCTAGGACTGTCCCTGGTAGTATGTAGAGGATAAAGAGACTTGTTGAGAAAATAGACATCTTTACTTCTGACTCCAGATTTAGAAAATATAAATCACGCTACAATTTTTGCCTCAATGAAAGTAATGAATTAAGGCCAGCTTTAGGTTCATTTGAAATTAAGTATTTAGTAGTAGATGGCTAAGGTTTGAGTGAAGAAGATACATTCTTTGTAGCTTCTGCTTCCTTTGACCCTTTTTAGTTGGTGTTTGAATAATATTGACAGGTGAAATCTTATGAAAAGTCTAGATGAAAACATTAATGTGACCTAATATAAAGCAAAAGGTCAGCTAGAAATTGTATCTTTTTCTTTGCCCAACTCTTGTTCTTGTTTCTTCTCTGAGTTTGAAATGCAGGATTTGCTTCAGGAGTCTTTTATTCAATAAACATATCCAGTTATTTGGTATTGTTTGATAGTAGCTCCAATACTTATTCGGTTGGCACATTCAAGGACTTGTTAGTGACTCTATCCTCCCATTTGGTGTCTAGGATTGACCACAGTTTTGATTGATGGAACCTTCCATATTGATTAAATGTATAATTACTAACTGATAGTTACACAAATAAAGTAATTTTGAAACATGTTTCTTGTTTTGTTTTGCCATTGCAGCTGTATCAACTGAATCAATTTAATGTGTCTTCTGCACCAGTAAAAGTTGATTATACTTCTTTGGTTGCAACACTTCAAAAGTTCCAGAAACTGATGGAGATTAATTTGGCAAATTTCCAGCAAGATGGTTGGCAGGATATTATGTCTTACTTGGGATCAGTAAAACTGTTGCAATTAAGATGGTCAACTTTTATGACAGGTTTTGACATTAACAGGTAGGTTTTTTACTTATACTTTTAACAACAATATGACTTCAAGTTGAGGAGGAATTAATAAAATACTACTTTTTTTATCAGAAATTTCCAATACATGTTCTGTCCTAATTTCTGAGACAAGGAATTATCATTACGAGTAAATTTTTGTTGCTTGGCTAACAGTATACATAAAGCTGTGTCTATGTGAGTATGTTTATGCAGTACTTTGAAGGATCTCTACAAGGTAATCACCGTCCACCCATAAAACTTGAAAAGAAAGAAAATTCAAAGGGTTTTTTGCGTGATTGGACTCTTTTTTTTGTGTTGTTGATTCTAATGTTAATGACCATTCTCAAAACTATAAACAAAGAAGTTTATCTAATTTTTTTTTTTAATTGTGTTTTTTAGTACTTTGACAACATTGGGCTCAATTAGTGACCTTTTAAAAGTCATAACAAACAATGACTTTTCCGACAGTTTAGGCCAAGTTATCTTCGCAAATGAACAGAGCCTCTTGATACAATATTACGTCACAGAATTCTTGAATTTGCATTTAGAAAAAATCAAAGGTAAGTGTTTTCTCCGTGTTTTGGTTTTGAAATATATTGGATCAATTGTTTGTAGATGTGAGGTGAAATACCAGCAGCTTATATTAGTTTGGGAGCAGCTGTCCTTCTCTATCTGCTTATAACTGCCTGAACATAATAGAGGTTGAACATAAATAGTATAATGGATTTCTGACTAATTTTTCTTTCTTATTATTTCTGGTGCTTACTGACACCTTGTAGAAGTAACCAACATAGTAGTTTTCAGTTGTCTGAATTTCCTAGGTATATTATTGTCATTATCATATTAATTTTTTTTATTGCTTTTATTGATATTTTGACATTTATTTTACTCTCATCAAGTATGCAGCATGGATCAGAAATAGAAAACAAGCTTCCACTGAGATAAGAACTCACATCCCTTATCCCTAGAATCCTATCTTAGTGTGAAAGTGTCTTACTGATGAGGTGAAAGAGCTAATCAGCAGGAATCTTTCAAATTTCATAGTCAAATCAGTCACTAATATAAGATGAAACAAAACTAATCAAGAATTAATAATAATGATACCTAGATTAACATAATTCAAACTGATATCATTGACAAGCAAAGTTTTTTTCCATTGTGTCATGGACCAGTAGTATATCTGTGCCAAATTATTATTTGTACTTGATCAATAAAACATCAATTGATCATTTGTAGATGATGGATTTATTAAAAGTTAACAAGTTTTCAAAAAATAATGTTCATTTTGTAAACAAGAAATACATGTTTTTTCAGATAAACATTCCATAACAAGTGTTACATAAATGAATATTAGATATTTAAAAGGATTTTCAAGAAAGCCACATGATTCAGGTGTAATAGGAGCTTTATATACCCAACATGAAAAGAAAAATGCTTGTTGAGACCCTGAATTCGTTTTTGAAATCTGCAAATTTTGAGCAAGAGCTCAAACAGTTGTCTTCGTATTAGTTTTAACAAATTTTCGTCATCAGCAACTGATGTCTCCGGGAATGAAATTGGTAGAACCAATGTCGATCTGTTCTTTCTGAGCAAGTTCCCTTTCTAAATGCAAAATTGATGTTCTTGAGAGCTGGAACAGCATTTTTACAAAATTTGAACTCGTACAAAAACAATGGTCTGATTTCCTCTGTGGAAGGCATCTGTAAGAGTGAAGGATTATCTTATTAAAAATGAAATGTTGAAAATTTAAAAGGAAGCTAATGTCATATAATTAGTTGGATATGAGTAAGTACATTTCCTGCTTCAGAATTTGTCAAAATTACAATCATGAAGAAAAATGTCAATAAACAGCTATTTTATGTGGGACAACCTAATAGTTTCTCCATTATAAAAAAATGCGTATGTATGGCCAACAATGTCATTCAGAAATACATACTTTAAATGTCATTAAAGATGAAAAAACAAGCCACAAGCAGTGTATGGTTTGCATACCAACACCAGACCTGTACTACACTTTGAGCAACACTGATCTGAGTAATATGTTATTTTAACAGGGACAGAGAAGTTTGTGCTATTGGACTATGTGAATTCACCTGAACTGAAGAAATTGTTTATGCTGCTTGAAGAGGTGCCAAATGCTGTCAGTGTTCTTCTACAAACTCTTTTACGTTGGAATAACCGGCAACAAGAAGTAAGACATATCCTGATTTTTTATCATTAAATGAAACTAGTTCTAATATATTAGAAACTACACTGTCAAAATTATATTTGTGTGTGAGACAGTAAACTCATTGTAATGGCATTATTTATTGACACAGGCGTTCTAATGGCATGTATGGGTTCATTCATTTTATTTGCAGACATGTAGCCCATATATAAGGCATCTTAGACAGTTATGAAGAGTTATATTTGCCTGTACTTTTTGGTTTCTCATTATTAATATACTTCGTATAAAATCTGCCTAATTCATTATGATGGCACTCTCAAATTCCTGGAGGTGCCATAATAATGGGAATTTACTGTATATTATACATACATCATGTGATAAGCATTATAATTGCTCTCCAGTGTAGTTCAATCAATTGATAAATGATTGATAAGAAAGAAATATCTTTAATTTCATCAGAACACAAGAAGAGTTCTTAAACTTATACATTATGTAGATATTTAGTGTGAGAAAGTAATGCATATCCAGACTTCCATCTGTGACAGTGATCATTTGGATTAGTGGGAATGATCATGGTGCTGGGATAGTAGGTTCTCCTGCATCAAACTATATTCCAGACCTGTTAAATTCTGACTTTCATTTGTTTTGTTATATGCAACACTTGTTGTCTAGTAAGCAGTTATAAGTTCAAAATATCAAAACAAAATTTTATGTAAATCTGCAAATCAAAACTGGAATCCTCCCTCATAATGGAATATACAATTTAGCTAGACAGTGGTGTAAGATCATAGAAAGCCAGCCAAATGCTTTCTTGAATGAATAACAATGCTATTAGTGTGTCTCAATAAAAAGATTTTGTCAAAAATCTGCTGAAAACTTTCCCACCATTTCCTCGCATATAAGGTATATATTTAAAAAGATTTTAAAAACTAAACAAATAGGTCTGCCTTGCCAGTTGAATGAAACCATCACCTGACCAACATCTTTTAACAACATAATATATAATTGGGAAAAAAATGGTGATCAACAAATAAAGTTACATTTCTCACCTTTTGTTAGTTGTGATCACTAAAAAAGTTTATTTTGGGGGTGAATTTTTTTTTTTAAATTTAAGCATAATAAGGAGAAAATGTTAAAATTTTTGGCCCTGTAGCTTCATTGCTGTAGATTGTACACAGAATTCATAGCCAGCCAGTCAGACTCACTTAAAAACTGAAGAAACCTATGTTGACTGTTTTGCTTGAAGGTTTTTAATTTGACACTATCAAATGTGTTTTGGGCTGTCTACTGAAGCTCATGATAGACAGAGTATGGATAAGTTGCAGAGAGCAGTAGTTGCCCAAATACCCTTGCAAATCATTGTCTTATAGGCTGATACATACAGTATATTTGTAATTACTCTCCATTGTATTCCAAAAAATGGAGGTATATATCTAAGAAAAATATTCTTTAATTCCATTCACACAAAAAAAAACTTATCAAATTCTATACATTGCGTTATTACAGAGTTATCTTTGTGTTTGTATATTGCAGTTTGAAAAGCTACTCAGTTCAGTTCAATGGGACCAGGTGTGCAGCAACAGTGCAGTATTCAATCAAATCTTTGCAACTGATATTTTGGGGAACAAAAGAGCAGAATTCCAAAGCACAATCTGTAACAGAGTTCTTTTGCAAGGAGACTTCAACAAACTCTTATTTGAATTGAACAACAATGTGGAAGGATTCACTAAGCTCTATCAATCTGTGAGTTATATCTCCATTTATATTTTATGCAGTTCATCCATTCTATCAAAAAGTGATGGCTTTATTTGAATACTTTTGCAATTGTATAGTACTCAAAGAATATCAAAAAGATCATATTGCTCTGCGTTTTCTCTTTCATGTCCAATCAGAATGAACCAAGATTTTTCACGAATTTGCAAGAAAAATAATTAAGGGAGACTACTTTATAATTATCTTTTGCTAATTATCTGTCTTGAAAAATGTCACTGATAGAAAATATAGGCATATATGTGGCATATTACATAAGTAAAGTTGTTCTTTCATAATAAAGCATTTTTATGTGTTAACTTGTAAATATGCTTTTAGAAATGAGTATTTTTATTTTAAATTTTTTTCCTATACCTTCAAAGTATAGCAATCTAAGATGATTGGCATTGAACTGTATATGAAGTACTTAAGATGTGATAACATTAGCATTTAATGATTCTGAACAACGATCAAAGGAGTAATGAATTCGTATCATTTGCAGATTTCTCAATTATACAGTAGCAGTTCATCAATGAATGGACTGAAGATCAATTTTACAAGCATTCTTCTGGCGCAGTCAAAAATTCAAGACTTGATTGCATCCCTAGTTATGAATCCTCCTGTGTTTGAGATTGGAATAGACAACAGCTGGATGAATGGCTCTTTGTACATAAATAGCATTGAAAAGTTCCTTACTGCATTACAAAAGGAACAGTTGGATTTCACAAATGCCAGGTAGACATGAATTACTTTCTCTTACTTTCACTGCCTCCTATCATCAGACATCAACTTATCGCATTCTCCAATATCATCTACTAACAATTCAATAAACTAATCAACAATGAATTTTAAAGCACATTCAATTTTTTTTCTAAGTACTTATTAATTCTTGAAAATAAGAATAAAATGATGTTTGCTTTTTAAAATTATAGTTCTTGGAGATTTAGATTTGGGATGTTTTAATTAGAAAAGATGTTGAAATTGTTGAATGTTGTTCAGTAGAACAAATCATAGATGAAAAAGTCTGTGAAAAGAAAATGATGTAAGGAAGGTAATATTTGTGTATTTTTTCTACTTGTAGTGAATCAGCTATTATGACATATATCGGAAAAATGTTGGATAATGCAGTAAGCAGTTTACCTATGAACAATTCTGTGATGCTAGAAGTTAAGCGTCAGATCCTTGAACAAACCTATTTCTACAAATTTGTCAATATTCATTTGGAGAAAATGAATGGTAAGTGTGCACTGTCTATCGTAAGCACAAACAATTAATTTACTCAAGCTTGAGATCTCTTTCATGTAAATCTTTGCTGTTCATTTTGTAGAGATATGTCTCTGAATAGCCACTTTGATTTTAATTATATTTTCATTCCATTTGCAGCAACAAAGAAGTTTGTTTTGTTAGATTTCATGAATTCAACTGATGTAAGGAAAATGCTCAAGATAGTTGAAAAGAGTCCAGATGCTGTCAGTGTTCTTCTACAAACTATTTTACGTTGGAACAACAGACAACAAGAGGTAAAACATTCTCTGATTTTTTATCATTAATTTGTCTAAACAGTAAAAAAAACAAATCATATTAACCTCCGCATTTTTTCATACATGCACTTCATCAAAGTATTGATGTGTGCTGCCTCTTTCATTCAGCTACTCCTTAATTATAATGACCATTCTCAAAACTGTAGAATGGTCATAAAAAGCCTGAAAAAAATACTATTATGAATGAATAATGATGCCATGAATTCATATAGATGAAAAATTTTGTCTAAAATTTACTTCTAATGTTTGCATCAATATAACATTTCACATCATGTCATTTAATTATAATTATATTTGTAATTGCTCTCCAAAATATTCCTGTGAAGACATGCTTTGTGTCTATGAAAAGTATTTCCTCGTTCGATCAGAGTACAAAAAGAATTTTCAAATCTCTATTCATTGTGTTTTGCTTATGTTTTTGTCTTGCAGTTTCAAAAGCTCTTAAGTACAGTGGAATGGGATAAACTTTGCAGCAACAGTGTAATGTTTAATAAAATCTTTGCAACTGATATATTGGGGAAAGAGAAAGCAGCTCAATTACAGGCTGCAGTCTGTGACAGTGATCTCTTACACATTGATTGGTGGGAAATTGCTGGACATGTGGATGGATTGTTCACTTTCCTTTTATCTGTAAGTTCAGATTTCAATCATTCATTTTCTTAATGCTTGTTCTTTCACTAACAGAGGCCAGTTTTTATGTATTACCACTAAGAAGATTTGATTTAAAAACACTTCATGTTTTAACTTCCAAGTTAGGACAGGATTTAGGATTTTGATCATTAAAGAATACTCCAAAAGGGAGAAAATTACTTCTAAAATCATGTGATAAAGAAATAAATTTCAAATATTGAAAACCAATTAATGTGATCCGACATTTTTCGCTCACATTCGAGACGTAACCTTTTAGCTCTAGAATTGAAAAAGCACATAGTAAAGCAATTAATCAGAGAAGTATGCCACAGAGCCAATAGATGAAAGATTTATAAAGAATAGAATCGAGAACTTTTTATTCATATTGGAGGTGAAGCAAAATGATAATTTTTTCTTTTTCAGGTTTATTATGTGATTATGATTGGAATTTTTTCGAATAAAATTTCTTTCTTTCAACATTTAAAATGATTTCTCTATAGTTTTTTTGCCATAGCAGTGGGATGGCTGTGGACCCCTATCCGATCTTCGGTCTATACCTGCATACATATACTTTTTATCAGTTATCGAAGAAGATATTTCAGCAAATAATTAAAAACGTGTTGGTTTTTTTTTTCCAATTAGTACTTAATAATGAATATAATCGGGTTGAAATTATATTGTTTTAATTACAGGTTGAACAATTATACAACAGCAGTTTCCCACTTTATGACGAGCCACTGAATTTTACAAGCTTTCTAGCAGAGGAATTGAAATACCTGAATTTGATTGAATCTCTAATCATGGATCCTCCAGTGATAGATATTGGAATAGACGACAGATGGATGAATGGCACCATATATATGAAAGAGATTGAAATGTTCATTTCAGCATTACAAAAGGATCAGTTGGATTTCACAAATGCCAGGTGGATAAAAGATATTTCCTTTTTCTTTCATTGACTTCATCAATCACACATTGACTTTTTACATTTTCCAATATCATCAACCATTCAATAAACCCATTGACAACAATTCTTAAGACACATTCAAGTTTTTCTATGTACTCAAGATTTATTGACTCTTAAATACATGGAGAGTTTGTAACTGTTGTAAATTATGAGCAGCCTTTCATGGAAAAGAACTGAAAATACAGAGAAAAAAGATTTAGAAAATCCATCAAATATTCAAATGGATATAATTCTAGTCAATATCTAATTTTCTCAATAGAGGTGTTCAATTTTTTATGAATAAAGAGTTAATAATTGAAAATGTGGATCCAAAAGATCAGGGTTTAAAAATTTTAGTTTTTGGAGATTTCAGTTTGGAATGCTTTAATTTGTGAAAATATTGCTCACTAAAACAAGTCAAATTGCTGACTTATGAAGTGTGGGATTGAAAAATGATATAAAGTAATATTTGTGTATTTTTTATCCTTGTAGTGAATCAGCTATTATGACATATATCGGAAAAATGTTGGATAATGCAATAAGCAGTATACCTATGAACAATTCCGTGATGGAAGAAGTTAAGCGTCAGATCCTTGAACAAACCTATTTCTACAAATTTGTCAATATTCATTTGGAGAAAATGAATGGTAAGTGTGCACTGTCTATCATTTGTGTAAGCACAAACAAATTGTATACTTGAACCTAAAATTTCTCTCAAATTAATCTTTGCTTTTGATTTCAAGATTAGACATGAAACACTCCTATGAATAGCCACATTGATTTTAATTCTATTTCGATTCCATTTGCAGCAACAAAGAAGTTTGTTTTGTTGGATTTCATGAATTCAACTGATGTAAGGAAAATGCTCAAGTTAGTTGAAAAGAGTCCAGATGCTGTCAGTGTTCTTCTACAAACTATTTTACGTTGGAACAACAGACAACAAGAGGTAAAACATTCTCTGATTTTTTATCATTAATTTGTCTAAACAGTAAAAAAAACACATCAAATTAACCTTCGCATTTTTTCATACAGGCACTCCGTCAAAGTATTGATGTGTGCTGCCTCTTTCATTTAGCTACTCATTAATTATAATGACCATTCTCAAAACTGTAGAATGGTCGTAGAAAGCCTGAAAAATACTTTGATGAATGGATAATGAAACCATGAATCCATATGAATGAAAGATTTTGTCTAAAATTTGCTTCTAATGTTTGCATCAATATAACATTTCACATCATGTCATTTAATTATAATTATATTTGTAATTGCTCTCCAAAATATTCCTGTGAAGACATGCTTTGTGTCTATGAAAAGTATTTCCTCGTTCGATCAGAGTACAAAAAGAATTTTCAAATCTCTATTCATTATGCTTTTGTTAATGTTTTGTCTTGCAGTTTCAAAAGCTCTTAAGTACAGTGGAATGGGATAAACTTTGCAGCAACAGTGTAATGTTTCATAAAATCTTTGCAACTGATATATTGGGGAAAGAGAAAGCAGCTCAATTACAGGCTGCAGTCTGTGACAGTGATCTCTTACACATTGATTGGTGGGAGATTGCTGGACATGTGGATGGATTGTTCACTTTCCTTTTATCTGTAAGTTGGGATTTCAATCATTCTTTTTCTTAATGCTTGTTCTTTCACTAACAGAGGCCAGTTTTTATGTATTACCACTAG
Source organism: Thysanoteuthis rhombus (assembly GCA_963457665.1). Classification (NCBI taxonomy): domain Eukaryota; kingdom Metazoa; phylum Mollusca; class Cephalopoda; order Oegopsida; family Thysanoteuthidae; genus Thysanoteuthis; species Thysanoteuthis major. The sequence goes on along the minus strand of OY735240.1, from coordinate 16,183,642 downwards.
GAAGATTTGATTTAAAAACACTTCTAGTTTTAACTTCCAAGTTAGGACAGGATTCAGGATTTTGATCATTAAAGAATACTCCGAAAGGGAGAAAATTACTTCTAAAATTATGTGATAAAGAAATGAATTTCAAATATTGAAAACCAATTAATGTGATCCGACATTTTTCGCTCACATTCGAGACGTAACCTTTTAGCTCTAGAATTGAAAAAGCACATAGTAAAGCAATTACTCAGAGAAGTATACCACAGAGCCAATAGATGAAAGATTTATAAAGAATAGAATCGAGAACTTTTTATTCATATTGGAGGTGAAGCAAAATGATAATTTTTTCTTTTTCAGGTTTATTATGTGATTATGATTGGAATTTTTTCGAATAAAATTTCTTTCTTTCAACATTTAAAATGATTTCTCTATAGTTTTTTTGCCATAGCAGTGGGATGGCTGTGGACCCCTATCCAATCTTCGGTCTATACCTGCATACATATACTTTTTATCAGTTATCGAAGAAGATATTTCAGCAAATAATTAAAAACGTGTTGTTTTTTTTTTTTCCAATTAGTACTTAATAATGAATATAATCGGGTTGAAATTATATTGTTTTAATTACAGGTTGAACAATTATACAACAGCAGTTTCTCACTTTATAACGTGCCACTGAATTTCACAAGCTTTCTAGCAGAGGAATTGAAATACCTGAATTTGATTGAATCTCTAATCATGGATCCTCCAGTGATAGATATTGGAATAGACGACAGATGGATGAATGGCACTATATATATGAAAGAGATTGAAACGTTCATTGCAGCATTACAAAAGGATCAGTTGGATTTCACAAATGCCAGGTAGACAAAAGATATTTCCTTTTTCTTACATTGACTTCATCAATTACACATTGACTTTTTACATTTTCCAATATCATCAACCATTCAATAAACCCATTGACAACAATTTTTAAGACACATTCAAGTTTTTCTATGTACTCAAGATTTATTGACTCTTAAATACATGGAGAGTTTGTAACTGTTGTAAATTATGAGCAGCCTTTCATGGAAAAGAACTGAAAATACAGAGAAAAAAGATTTAGAAAATCCATCAAATATTCAAATGGAAATAATTCTAATCAATATATAATTTTCTCAATAGAGGTGTTCAATTTTTTATGAATAAAGAGTTAATAATTGAAAATGTGGATTCAAAAGATCAGGGTTTAAAAATTCTAGTTTTTGGAGATTTCAGTTTGGAATGCTTTAATTTGTGAAAATATTGCTCACTAAAACAAGTCAAATTGCTGACTTATGAAGTGTGGGATTGAAAAATGATATAAAGTAATATTTGTGTATTTTTTATCCTTGTAGTGAATCAGCTATTATGACATATATCGGAAAAATGTTGGATAATGCAATAAGCAGTATACCTATGAACAATTCCGTGATGGAAGAAGTTAAGCGTCAGATCCTTGAACAAACCTATTTCTACAAATTTGTCAATATTCATTTGGAGAAAATGAATGGTAAGTGTGCACTGTCTATCATTTGTGTAAGCACAAACAAATTGTACACTCGAACCTAAAATTTCTCTCAAATTAATCTTTGCTCTTGATTTCAAGATTAGACATGAAACACTCCTATGAATAGCCACATTGATTTTAATTCTATTTCGATTCCATTTGCAGCAACAAAGAAGTTTGTTTTGTTAGATTTCATGAATTCAACTGATGTAAGGAAAATGCTCAAGATAGTTGAAAAGAGTCCAGATGCTGTCAGTGTTCTTCTACAAACTATTTTACGTTGGAACAACAGACAACAAGAGGTAAAACATTCTCTGATTTTTTATCATTAATTTGTCTAAAGTAAGATAATGCTTTGAAGATTTTGAAGATATGCCACATGGATTCAATGTTCTTCTACAAACTGTTTCACTTTCTAGCTACAAACCCTCTCTTAAAAGTATGTTGTGTTTTCCCGTTTGATCTTCAGGGGAGACTTATTCAAAAATGTTACGCACAGACTAAACAGTTCACATGATACATATGTTTGATGAATATATTTATAGCTCGTTGTGAAATTACTGATGCTACCTTTTTGCCCAATGCTATGGAGATATTAGAAGTGTCTTTGAGGTTTTTCCAAGTCCCTATTGCTTGTGCAAAGGATTCATAGGAATACATCATTTACAAGCCTTAGGAAAATGTGATTTCCATGAAATACGGTAAAGGGCCATTGTTCAGCCTCTCAACAACTGCTTTCATCTTCTTTTTTCATACAAAATAATTATTTCTAGATAAAATAATCACTGACAAAGAGATGAATTTATTATGACAAAGTTATACAAAAGAATTAGTGACTACATCCATGGATAGCATTCAACATCTCAATTTAAATGCAATATATATTTGTATCGTGAAAGATAGATTGGAATAAAAAGGATTGTTTCTCCATGCCATGAAGTCAAAAGCGTTTTTTGCTTGATGATGAATTTTTTTCACATATTCGAAACTCAACTCATCAAATTATCTTGGAACAAGGATGGGAAATTCTTCCACACACTACATCTTCTCTAAATTCAGCATGTTCAGATTATGACATGTTTCACACCTTAAACAGTAGAAGAAACAGCATCGAATTGTGCTTTGCATTTTTTCATATATGCTCTCTATCAAAGTATTGATGTGTGTTGCCTCTTTCATTCAGCTACTCATTAATCCTAATGACTGTTCTCAAAACTGTAAACTGGTAAAAAAAAAACCTGGAAAAAATACTTCGATGAATGAATAATGAAGCCATGAATTCATATGGATGAGAGATTTTGTCTAAAATTCGCTGAATAACATTTCCATCCATAATCATCATCATCATCGGTCTTTTAATGTCCGTCATTGGACATTGACTTCCTCCAGGATTCGCCACAATTCTCAATCATGGGCGTCGCGGAGCCAGTATTTCCTGAATCTATCCAGTTCACCTCTTCATCTTATGTTCTGTTGGCCCCAGTTTCTTATGTGATCTCTGGGGATCCATGTTGTGAGATGTGATGTCCATCGGTTGTCTTTCATTCTTGCAACATGGCCTGCCCATTGCCATGTGTGTTTTTTTCAATAGTTTTCTATGATGTCATGGACACCTGTTTTCTTCCTTATAGACTGTGCTACCTTGTGGTCTCTCCATGTAAGGTTGAGCATGATTCTCTCATGTGCACGTTGCATACTTCACTGTTTGCAAGTCTATCTCTTGGTTAGGTTCCATGTTTCAGCTCCATAAGTGACTATCCGGAGAATGCATTGGTTGTATACTCTTCTTTTTAGGATTATTGGGATCATCTGGTCTTTGAATGTTGAGCTTGCTCTGCCAAAGGCTTGCCATCCAAAAGTAGTTCTTTGCTTGATTTCCTCCTCTTTTCAGGGTCTCATGGAGATTCATTGTCTTAGGTAGATGTAGTGGTCTATCTTGCCAAGTTTTGCATCTTTTATCTTGACAGTTACGTTCTTATTCTCAACATGATTATTGCACACAATTTTCATTTTACTGAAGTTCATGTGTAGGCCGACCTTTTTGCTTTCTTTGTTTAGATCATCTTGCATTAGTTGGAGGTTATGTAGGTTCTCTGCAAAAAAAACGATGTCGTCAGCAAATCTAAGGTTGCTCAAGTATTCGCCGCCTATTTTGATTCCTCTATTTTCCCAGTCCATGTTCCGGAAGATCATCTCAATTCAGGCTGTAAAGAGTTTGGGTGAGCTGGTATCACCTTGTCGTACTCCTTTTGGGAGCTGAAACGGTTCAGAGTCCTTATGTAGCCTAATGAATGAGTTGCTGTGAATTTCAAATCATGTCATATAATTATAATTATATTTGCAATTGCTCTCCATCATATTCCACTTAAGATATGAATAATGGCTAAGAGAAGCATTTCTTAATTTGATCAGAGTACAAAAAGAATTTTCAAATCTCTATTCATTGTGTTTTGCTTATGTTTTTGTCTTGCAGTTTCAAAAGCTCTTAAGTACAGTGGAATGGGATAAACTTTGCAGCAACAGTGCAATGTTTCATAAAATCTTTGCAACTGATATATTGGGGAAAGAGAAAGCAGCTCAATTACAGGCTGCAGTCTGTGACAGTGATCTCTTACACATTGATTGGTGGGAAATTGCTGGACATGTGGATGGATTGTTCACTTTCCTTTTATCTGTAAGTTCAGATTTCAATCATTCTTTTTCTTAATGCTTGTTCTTTCACTAACAGAGGCCAGTTTTTATGTATTACCACTAAGAAGATTTGATTTAAAAACACTTCATGTTTTAACTTCCAAGTTAGGACAGGATTTAGGATTTTGATCATTAAAGAATACTCCAAAAGGGAGAAAATTACTTCTAAAATCATGTGATAAAGAAACAAATTTCAAACATCAAAAACCAAATAATGTGATCCGATATCTTTCACTAACATTCGAGTTGTAACTTTTTAATTTTAGCATTGAAAAAAAATAAAATAAAACGATTACTAAGAAAAGTATACCACAGAGTCAATCAATAGAAAAATTATAAACGATAGAATAGAAAACTTTTTACTTATACAAGAGATAAAGAAATATAATTGTTTTTCCCCTTCAGGTTAATATGTGATTATGATCAATGTATGAATTTTTTTTCTTTTCAACATTCAAAAAGATTTCTTAATTGTATTTTTGCCATAGTAGTGGGATGGCTCTTGACCCCCATCCCGTCTTTGATCTATACCTGCATAGATATACTTTTTTATCAGTAATCAAAGAGGATATTTTTGCTGCATTGCCACACAAAAATTTGATTTGAAAGTTCCTATGCATATTCAATACATCAGTTATGGTGGACGATAATTTTTTACCAAGGACTATGGGGAAAGCAAATAATTGAAAAGTTTTTCTTTTTTGAATTAATACTTAGTAATGAATATAATCAGGTTGAAATTATATTGTATTTTTCACAGATTGAACAATTATACAACAGCAGCTTCTCACTTTATAACGTGCCACTGAATTTCACAAGCTTTCTAGCAGAGGAATTGAAATACCTGAATTTGATTGAATCTCTAATCATGGATCCTCCAGTGATAGATATTGGAATAGATGACAGATGGATGAATGGCACCATATATATGAAAGAGATTGAAACATTCATTGCAGCATTACAAAAGGATCAGTTGGATTTCACAAATGCCAGGTAGATAAAAGATATTTCCTTTTTCTTTCATTGACTTCATCAATTACACATTGACTTTTTACATTTTCCAATATCATCAACCATTCAATAAACCCATTGACAACAATTTGTAAGACATGTTCAAGTTTTTCTATGCACTTAAAATTCATTGACTCTCAAATACATAGATATTTTGTGACTGTTGTAAATTATGTGTAGGCTTTCATGGAATAAAACTGAAAATACAAAGAAAAAAGATTTAGAAAATCCATCAAATATTCAAATGGAAATAATTCTAATCAATATCTAATTTTCTCAAAAGGGATGTTTTAATTTGTGATAATATTGCTCACTAAAACAAGTCAAATTGCTATTTTAAGGAATGTGAGAAAAGAAAATGATACAAGGTTATATTTGTGTATTTTTCTCCTTGTAGTGAATCAGCTATTATGACATATATCGGAAAAATGTTGGATAATGCAATAAGCAGTATACCTATGAACAATTCCGTGATGGAAGAAGTTAAGCGTCAGATCCTTGAACAAACCTATTTCTACAAATTTGTCAATATTCATTTGGAGAAAATGAATGGTAAGTGTGCACTGTCTATCATTTGTGTAAGCACAAACAAATTGTATACTCGAACCTAAAATTTCTCTCAAATTAATCTTTGCTTTTGATTTCAAGATTAGACATGAAACATTTCTATGAATAGCCACATTGATTTTAATTCTATTTCGATTCCATTTGCAGCAACAAAGAAGTTTGTTTTGTTAGATTTCATGAATTCAACTGATGTAAGGAAAATGCTCAAGATAGTTGAAAAGAGTCCAGATGCTGTCAGTGTTCTTCTACAAACTATTTTACGTTGGAACAACAGACAACAAGAGGTAAAACATTCTCTGATTTTTTATCATTAATTTGTCTAAAGTAAGATAATGCTTTGAAGATTTTGAAGATATGCCACATGGATTCAATGTTCTTCTACAAACTGTTTCACTTTCTAGCTACAAACCCTCTCTTAAAAGTATGTTGTGTTTTCCCGTTTGATCTTCAGGGGAGACTTATTCAAAAATGTTACGCACAGACTAAACAGTTCACATGATACATATGTTTGATGAATATATTTATAGCTCGTTGTGAAATTACTGATGCTACCTTTTTGCCCAATGCTATGGAGATATTAGAAGTGTCTTTGAGGTTTTTCCAAGTCCCTATTGCTTGTGCAAAGGATTCATAGGAATACATCATTTACAAGCCTTAGGAAAATGTGATTTCCATGAAATACGGTAAAGGGCCATTGTTCAGCCTCTCAACAACTGCTTTCATCTTCTTTTTTCATACAAAATAATTATTTCTAGATAAAATAATCACTGACAAAGAGATGAATTTATTATGACAAAGTTATACAAAAGAATTAGTGACTACATCCATGGATAGCATTCAACATCTCAATTTAAATGCAATATATATTTGTATCGTGAAAGATAGATTGGAATAAAAAGGATTGTTTCTCCATGCCATGAAGTCAAAAGCGTTTTTTGCTTGATGATGAATTTTTTTCACATATTCGAAACTCAACTCATCAAATTATCTTGGAGCAAGGATGGGAAATTCTTCCACACACTACATCTTCTCTAAATTCAGCATGTTCAGATTATGACATGTTTCACACCTTAAACAGTAGAAGAAACAGCATCGAATTGTGCTTTGCATTTTTTCATATATGCTCTCTATCAAAGTATTGATGTGTGTTGCCTCTTTCATTCAGCTACTCATTAATCCTAATGACTGTTCTCAAAACTGTAAACTGGTAAAAAAAAAACCTGGAAAAAATACTTCGATGAATGAATAATGAAGCCATGAATTCATATGGATGAGAGATTTTGTCTAAAATTCGCTGAATAACATTTCCATCCATAATCATCATCATCATCGGTCTTTTAATGTCCGTCATTGGACATTGACTTCCTCCAGGATTCGCCACAATTCTCAATCATGGGCGTCGCGGAGCCAGTATTTCCTGAATCTATCCAGTTCACCTCTCCATCTTATGTTCTGTTGGCCCCAGTTTCTTATGTGATCTCTGGGGATCCATGTTGTGAGATGTGATGTCCATCGGTTGTCTTTCATTCTTGCAACATGGCCTGCCCATTGCCATGTGTGTTTTTTTCAATAGTTTTCTATGATGTCATGGACACCTGTTTTCTTCCTTATAGACTGTGCTACCTTGTGGTCTCTCCATGTAAGGTTGAGCATGATTCTCTCATGTGCACGTTGCATACTTCACTGTTTGCAAGTCTATCTCTTGGTTAGGTTCCATGTTTCAGCTCCATAAGTGACTATCCGGAGAATGCATTGGTTGTATACTCTTCTTTTTAGGATTATTGGGATCATCTGGTCTTTGAATGTTGAGCTTGCTCTGCCAAAGGCTTGCCATCCAAAAGTAGTTCTTTGCTTGATTTCCTCCTCTTTTCAGGGTCTCATGGAGATTCATTGTCCTAGGTAGATGTAGTGGTCTATCTTGCCAAGTTTTGCATCTTTTATCTTGACAGTTACGTTCTTATTCTCAACATGATTATTGCACACAATTTTCATTTTACTGAAGTTCATGTGTAGGCCGACCTTTTTGCTTTCTTTGTTTAGATCATCTTGCATTAGTTGGAGGTTATGTAGGTTCTCTGCAAAAAAAACGATGTCGTCAGCAAATCTAAGGTTGCTCAAGTATTCGCCGCCTATTTTGATTCCTCTATTTTCCCAGTCCATGTTCCGGAAGATCATCTCAATTCAGGCTGTAAAGAGTTTGGGTGAGCTGGTATCACCTTGTCGTACTCCTTTTGGGAGCTGAAACGGTTCAGAGTCCTTATGTAGCCTAATGAATGAGTTGCTGTGAATTTCAAATCATGTCATATAATTATAATTATATTTGCAATTGCTCTCCATCATATTCCACTTAAGATATGAATAATGGCTAAGAGAAGCATTTCTTAATTTGATCAGAGTACAAAAAGAATTTTCAAATCTCTATTCATTGTGTTTTGCTTATGTTTTTGTCTTGCAGTTTCAAAAGCTCTTAAGTACCATGGAATGGGATAAACTTTGCAGCAACAGTGTAATGTTTAATAAAATCTTTGCAACTGATATATTGGGGAAAGAGAAAGCAGCTCAATTACAGGCTGCAGTCTGTGACAGTGATCTCTTACACATTGATTGGTGGGAAATTGCTGGACATGTGGATGGATTGTTCACTTTCCTTTTATCTGTAAGTTCAGATTTCAATCATTCTTTTTCTTAATGCTTGTTCTTTCACTAACAGAGGCCAGTTTTTATGTATTACCACTAAGAAGATTTGATTTAAAAACACTTCATGTTTTAACTTCCAAGTTAGGACAGGATTTAGGATTTTGATCATTAAAGAATACTCCAAAAGGGAGAAAATTACTTCTAAAATCATGTGATAAAGAAACAAATTTCAAACATCAAAAACCAAATAATGTGATCCGATATCTTTCACTAACATTCGAGTTGTAACTTTTTAATTTTAGCATTGAAAAAAAATAAAATAAAACGATTACTAAGAAAAGTATACCACAGAGTCAATCAATAGAAAAATTATAAACGATAGAATAGAAAACTTTTTACTTATACAAGAGATAAAGAAATATAATTGTTTTTCCCCTTCAGGTTAATATGTGATTATGATCAATGTATGAATTTTTTTTCTTTTCAACATTCAAAAGGATTTCTTAATTGTATTTTTGCCATAGTAATTGGATGGTTCTTGACCCCCATCCCATCTTTGATCTATACCTGCATAGATATACTTTTTTATCAGTTATCAAAGAGGATATTTTTGCTGCATTGCCACACAAAAATTTGATTCAAAAGTTCCTATGCATATTCAATACATCAGTTATGGTGGACGATAATTTTTTACCAAGGACTATGAGAAAAGCAAATAATTGAAAAGTTTTTCTTTTTTGAATTGATACTTAGTAATGAATATAATCAGGTTGAAATTATATTGTATTTTTCACAGATTGAACAATTATACAACAGCAGCTTCTCACTTTATAACGTGCCACTGAATTTCACAAGCTTTCTAGCAGAGGAATTGAAATACCTGAATTTGATTGAATCTCTAATCATGGATCCTCCAGTGATAGATATTGGAATAGACGACAGATGGATGAATGGCACTATATATATGAAAGAGATTGAAATGTTCATTGCAGCATTACAAAAGGATCAGTTGGATTTCACAAATGCCAGGTAGATAAAAGATATTTCCTTTTTCTTTCATTGATTTCATCAATCACACATTGACTTTTTACATTTTCCAATATCATCAACCATTCAATAAACCCATTGAGAACAATTTTTAAGACATATTCAAGTTTTTCTATGCACTTAAAATTCATTGACTCTCAAATACATAGATATTTTGTGACTGTTGTAAATTATGTGTAGGCTTTCATGGAATAAAACTGAAAATACAAAGAAAAAAGATTTAGAAAATCCATCAAATATTCAAATGGAAATAATTCTAATCAATATCTAATTTTCTCAAAAGGGATGTTTTAATTTGTGATAATATTGCTCACTAAAACAAGTCAAATTGCTGACTTATGAAGTGTGGGATTGAAAAATGATATAAAGTAATATTTGTGTATTTTTTATCCTTGTAGTGAATCAGCTATTATGACATATATCGGAAAAATGTTGGATAATGCAATAAGCAGTATACCTATGAACAATTCCGTGATGGAAGAAGTTAAGCGTCAGATCCTTGAACAAACCTATTTCTACAAGTTTGTCAATATTCATTTGGAGAAAATGAATGGTAAGTGTGCATTGTCTATCATTTGTGTAAGCACAAACAAATTGTATACTCGAACCTAAAATTTCTCTCAAATTAATCTTTGCTTTTGATTTCAAGATTAGACATGAAACATTTCTATGAATAGCCACATTGATTTTAATTCTATTTCGATTCCATTTGCAGCAACAAAGAAGTTTGTTTTGTTAGATTTCATGAATTCAACTGATGTAAGGAAAATGCTCAAGATAGTTGAAAAGAGTCCAGATGCTGTCAGTGTTCTTCTACAAACTATTTTACGTTGGAACAACAGACAACAAGAGGTAAAACATTCTCTGATTTTTTATCATTGATTTGTCTAAACAGTAAAAAAAACAAATCATATTAACCTCCGTATTCTTTCATACATGCACTCCGTCAAAGTATTGATGTGTGCTGCCTCTTTCATTTAGCTACTCATTAATTATAATGACCATTCTCAAAACTGTAGAATGGTCGTAGAAAGCCTGAAAAATACTTTGATGAATGGATAATGAAACCATGAATCCATATGAATGAAAGATTTTGTCTAAAATTTGCTTCTAATGTTTGCATCAATATAACATTTCACATCATGTCATTTAATTATAATTATATTTGTAATTGCTCTCCAAAATATTCCTGTGAAGACATGCTTTGTGTCTATGAAAAGTATTTCCTCGTTCGATCAGAGTACAAAAAGAATTTTCAAATCTCTATTCATTATGCTTTTGTTAATGTTTTGTCTTGCAGTTTCAAAAGCTCTTAAGTACAGTGGAATGGGATAAACTTTGCAGCAACAGTGCAATGTTTCATAAAATCTTTGCAACTGATATATTGGGGAAAGAGAAAGCAGCTCAATTACAGGCTGCAGTCTGTGACAGTGATCTCTTACACATTGATTGGTGGGAAATTGCTGGACATGTGGATGGATTGTTCACTTTCCTTTTATCTGTAAGTTCAGATTTCAATCATTCTTTTTCTTAATGCTTGTTCTTTCACTAACAGAGGCCAGTTTTCCTGCATTACTATTAAGGATATGTGATTAAAGAACACTTAAATAGAGAATTCATAGAGAATAGAATAGAAAAATTTTTACATATACAAGACAAAAAAAAAATATAATAGTTTTTCCCCTTCAGGTTATCATAGGATTATGATCAATATTTGTTTAAATATGATTTTTTTTTTTAGCATTCAAAAAAATTTCTTGATCGGTTATTTGCCATAGTAATTGGATGGTTCTTGACCCCATCCCATCTATGATCTATACCTGCATACATATACTTTTTTTATCAGTAATCAAAGAGGATATTTTTGCTGCATTGCCACACAAAATTTGATTCAAAAGTTCCTATGCATATTCAATACATCAGTTATGGTGGACGATAAATTTTTACCAAGGACTATGGGGAAAGCAAATAATTGAAAAGTTTTTCTTTTTTGAATTAATACTTAGTAATGAATATAATCAGGTTGAAATTATATTGTATTTTTCACAGATTGAACAATTATACAACAGCAGCTTCTCACTTTATAACGTGCCACTGAATTTCACAAGCTTTCTAGCAGAGGAATTGAAATACCTGAATTTGATTGAATCTCTAATCATGGATCCTCCAGTGATAGATATTGGAATAGACGACAGATGGATGAATGGCACTCTATATATGAAAGAGATTGAAACGTTCATTGCAGCATTACAAAAGGATCAGTTGGATTTCACAAATGCCAGGTAGATAAAAGATATTTCCTTTTTCTTTCATTGACTTCATCAATCACACATTGACTTTTTACATTTTCCAATATCATCAACCATTCAATAAACCCATTGAAAACAATTTTTAAGACACATTAAAGTTTTTCCATGCACTCAAAATTTATTGACTCTCAAATACATAGATATTTTGTGACTGTTGTAAATTATGTGTAGGCTTTCATGGAATAATACTAAAAATACAAAGAAAAAAGATTTAGAAAATCCATCAAATATTCAAATGGAAATAATTCTAATCAATATCTAATTTTCTCAAAAGGGATGTTTTAATTTGTGATAATATTGCTCACTAAAACAAGTCAAATTGCTGACTTATGAAGTGTGGGATTGAAAAATGATATAAAGTAATATTTGTGTATTTTTTATCCTTGTAGTGAATCAGCTATTATGACATATATCGGAAAAATGTTGGATAATGCAATAAGCAGTATACCTATGAACAATTCCGTGATGGAAGAAGTTAAGCGTCAGATCCTTGAACAAACCTATTTCTACAAATTTGTCAATATTCATTTGGAGAAAATGAATGGTAAGTGTGCACTGTCTATCATTTGTGTAAGCACAAACAAATTGTATACATGAACCTAAAATTTCTCTCAAATTAATCTTCGCTGTTGATTTCAAGATTAGACATGAAACATTTCTATGAATAGCCACATTGATTTTAATTCTATTTCGATTCCATTTGCAGCAACAAAGAAGTTTGTTTTGTTAGATTTCATGAATTCAACTGATGTAAGGAAAATGCTCAAGATAGTTGAAAAGAGTCCAGATGCTGTCAGTGTTCTTCTACAAACTATTTTACGTTGGAACAACAGACAACAAGAGGTAAAACATTCTCTGATTTTTTATCATTAATTTGTCTAAAGTAAGATAATGCTTTGAAGATTTTGAAGATATGCCACATGGATTCAATGTTCTTCTACAAACTGTTTCACTTTCTAGCTACAAACCCTCTCTTAAAAGTATGTTGTGTTTTCCCGTTTGATCTTCAGGGGAGACTGATTCAAAAATGTTACGCACAAACTAAACAGTTCACATGATACATATGTTTGATGAATATATCAATAGCTCGTTGTGAAATTACTGATGCTACCTTTTTGCCCAATGCTATGGAGATATTAGAAGTGTCTTTGAGGTTTTTCCCAAGTCCCTATCACTTGTGCAAAGGATTCATAGGAATACATCATTTACAAGCCTTAGGAAAATGTGATTTCCATGAAATACGATAAAGGGCCATTGTTCAGCCTCTCAACAACTGCTTTCATCTTCTTTTTTCATACAAAATAATTATTTCTAGATAAAATAATCACTGACAAAGAGATGAATTTATTATGACAAAGTTATACAAAAGAATTAGTGACTACATCCATGGATAGCATCATAATCTCAATTTAAAAGCAATATATATTTGTATCGTGAAAGATAGATTGGAATAAAAAGGATTGTTTCTCCATGCCATGAAGTCAAAAGCGTTTTTTGCTTGATGATGAATTTTTTTCACATATTCGAAACTCAACTCATCAAATTATCTTGGAGCAAGGATGGGAAATTATTCCACACACCACATCTTCTCTGATCTCACCATGTTCAGATTATGACATGTTTCACACCTTAAACAGTAAAAGAAACAGCATCGAATTGTGCTTTGCATTTTTTGATGAATGAATAATGAAGCCATGAATTCATATGTATAAGAGATTTTGACCAAAATTAGCTGCAAACATTTGCATCCATTATCATCATCATCATCATCAGTCTTTTAATGTCCGTCATTGGACATTGACTTTCTCCAGGATTCGCCACAATTCTCTATCATGGGCATCACGGAGCTAGTATTTTCTGAATCTGTCCAGTTCATCTCTCCATCTTGTGTTCTGTCGGCCCCGGTTTCTTATGTGATCTCTGGGGATCCATGTTGTGAGATGTGATGTCCATCAGTTGTCTTTCATCCTTGCAACATGACATGCCAATTGCCATGTGTGTTTTTTTCAACAGTTTCTATGATGTCATGGACATCCGTTTTCTTCCTCATGTACTGTGCAGCCTTGTGGTCTCTCCATGTAAGGTTGAGCATGATTCTCTCACGTGCACATCGCATACTTCTCTGTTTGCAAGTCTATCTCTTGGTTAGGTTCCATGTTTCAGCTCCATAAGTGACTATCCGGAGAATGCATTGGTTGTATACTCTTCTTTTCAGGATTATTGGGATCATCTAGTTCTTGAAAGTTGAGCTTGCTTTGCCAAAGGTTTGCCATTCTAACGTGATTCTTTGCTTGATTTCCTTCTCTTTTGAGGGTCTCATGGAGATTCATTGTCCTAGGTAGATGTAGTGGTCTACCTCGCTGAGTTTTGCATCTTTTATCTTGACAGTTACGTTCTTATTCTCAACATGATTATTGCACACAATTTTCATTTTACTGAAGTTTATGTGTAGGTCAACTTTTTTGCTTTCTTTGTTCAGATCATCTAGCATTTGTTGAAAGTTGTGTAGGTTCTCTGCAAAAAGGACGATGTCGTCAGCAAATCTAAGGTTGCTCAAGTATTCACCGCCTATCTTGATTCCTCTATTTTCCCAGTCCATGTTCCGGAAGATCATCTCAATTCAGGCTGTAAAGAGTTTGGGTGAGCTGGTATCACTTTGTATTACTCCTTTTCAGAGCTGAAACCATTCCGAATCCACTTGTAGCTAAATAAATGAGTTGCTGTGGATTTCAAATCATGTCATGTGATTATAATTATATTTGTAATTGCTCTCCATCATATTCCAGTCAAAGATATGAATAATAGCTAAGAGAAGTATTTCTTAATTTGATCAGAGTACAAAAAGAATTTTCAAATCTCTATTCATTATGTTTTGCTTGTGTTTTTGTCTTGCAGTTTCAAAAGCTCTTAAGTACAGTGGAATGGGATAAACTTTGCAGCAACAGTGCAATGTTTCATAAAATCTTTGCAACTGATATATTGGGGAAAGAGAAAGCAGCTCAATTACAGGCTGCAGTCTGTGACAGTGATCTCTTACACATTGATTGGTGGGAAATTGCTGGACATGTGGATGGATTGTTCACTTTCCTTTTATCTGTAAGTTCAGATTTCAATCATTCTTTTTCTTAATGCTTGTTCTTTCACTAACAGAGGCCAGTTTTCATGTATTACCACCAAGAAGATTTGATTTAAAAACACTTCATGTTTTAACTTCCAAGTTAGGACAGGATTCAGGATTTTGATCATTAAAGAATACTCCAAAAGGTAGAAAATTACTTCTAAAATTATGTGATAAAGAAACAAATTTCAAACTTCAAAAACCGAATAATGTCATCTGATATTTTTCACTAACACTCAAGTTGTAACTTTTTAGCTTTAGCATTGAAAAAGTGTAAAATAAAACGATTACTCAGAGAAGTATACCACAGAGTCAATAAATAAAGAATTCATAGAGAATACGATAGAAGACTTTTTACTCATACGATAGATAAAAAAATATAATAGTTTTTCCCCTTCTGGTTAATATGAGATTATGATCAATATTTGTTTGAATCCGATTTTTTTTTTCAACATTCAAAAAGATTTCTTAATTGTATTTTTGCCATAGTAGTGGGATGGCTCTTGACCCCCATCCCATCTTTGATCTATACCTGCATACATATACTTTTTTTATCAGTAATCAAAGAGGATATTTTTGCTGCATTGCCACACAAAATTTGATTCAAAAGTTCCTATGCATATTCAATACATCAGTTACGGTGGACGATAATTTTTTACCAAGGACTATGAGAAAAGCAAATAATTGAAAAGTTTTTCTTTTTTGAATTAATACTTAGTAATGAATATAATCAGGTTGAAATTATATTGTATTTTTCACAGATTGAACAATTATACAACAGCAGCTTCTCACTTTATAACGTGCCACTGAATTTCACAAGCTTTCTAGCAGAGGAATTGAAATACCTGAATTTGATTGAATCTCTAATCATGGATCCTCCAGTGATAGATATTGGAATAGATGACAGATGGATGAATGGCACTATATATATGAAAGAGATTGAAACGTTCATTGCAGCATTACAAAAGGATCAGTTGGATTTCACAAATGCCAGGTAGACAAAAGATACATCCAGTTTCTTTCATTGACTTCATCAATTACACATTGACTTTTTACATTTTCCAGTATCATCAACCATTCAATAAACCCATTGAAAACAATTTTTAAGACACATTAAAGTTTTTCCATGCACTCAAAATTCATTGATTCTCAAATACATAGATATTTTGTGACTGTTGTAAATTATGTGTAGGCTTTCATGGAATAATACTAAAAATACAAAGAAAAAAGATTTAGAAAATCCATCAAATATTCAAATGGAAATAATTCTAATCAATATCTAATTTTCTCAAAAGGGATGTTTTAATTTGTGAAAATATTGCTCACTAAAACAAGTCAAATTGCTGACTTATGAAGTGTGGGATTGAAAAATGATATAAAGTAATATTTGTGTATTTTTTATCCTTGTAGTGAATCAGCTATTATGACATATATCGGAAAAATGTTGGATAATGCAATAAGCAGTATACCTATGAACAATTCCGTGATGGAAGAAGTTAAGCGTCAGATCCTTGAACAAACCTATTTCTACAAATTTGTCAATATTCATTTGGAGAAAATGAATGGTAAGTGTGCACTGTCTATCATTTGTGTAAGCACAAACAAATTGTATACTCAAACCTAAAATTTCTCTCAAATTAATCTTTGCTTTTGATTCCAAGATTAGACATGAAACATTTCTATGAATAGCCACATTGATTTTAATTCTATTTCGATTCCATTTGCAGCAACAAAGAAGTTTGTTTTGTTAGATTTCATGAATTCAACTGATGTAAGGAAGATGCTCAAGATAGTTGAAAAGAGTCCAGATGCTGTCAGTGTTCTTCTACAAACTATTTTACGTTGGAACAACAGACAACAAGAGGTAAAACATTCTCTGATTTTTTATCATTAATTTGTCTAAAGTAAGATAATGCTTCGAAGATTTTGAAGATTTGCCACATGGATTCAATGTTCTTCTACAAACTGTTTCACTTTCTAGCTACAAACCCTCTCTTAAAAGTATGTTGTGTTTTCCCGTTTGATCTTCAGGGGAGACTGATTCAAAAATGTTACGCACAAACTAAACAGTTCACATGATACATATGTTTGATGAATATATTTATAGCTCGTTGTGAAATTACTGATGCTACCTTTTTGCCCAATGCTATGGAGATATTAGAAGTGTCTTTGAGGTTTTTCCAAGTCCCTATCGCTTGTGCAAAGGATTCATAGGAATACATCATTTACAAGCCTTAGGAAAATGTGATTCCCATGAAATACGGTAAAGGGCCATTATTCAGCCTCTCAACAACTGCTTTCATCTTCTTTTTTCATACAAAATGATTATTTCTAGATAAAATAATCACTGACAAAGAGATGAATTTATTATGACAAAGTTATACAAAAGAATTAGTGACTACATCCATGGATAGCATTCAACATCTCAATTTAAATGCAATATATATTTGTATCGTGAAAGATAGATTGGAATAAAAAGGATTGTTTCTCCATGCCATGAAGTCAAAAGCGTTTTTTGCTTAATGATGAATTTTTTTCACATATTCGAAACTCAACTCATCAAATTATCTTGGAGCAAGGATGGGAAATTCTTCCACACACTACATCTTCTCTAAATTCAGCATGTTCAGATTATGACATGTTTCACACCTTAAGCAGTAGAAGAAACAGCATCGAATTGTGCTTTGCATTTTTTCATATATGCTCTCTATCAAAGTATTGATGTGTGTTGCCTCTTTCATTCAGCTACTCATTAATCCTAATGACTGTTCTCAAAACTGTAAACTGGTAAAAAAAAAACCTGGAAAAAATACTTCGATGAATGAATAATGAAGCCATGAATTCATATGGATGAGAGATTTTGTCTAAAATTCGCTGAATAACATTTCCATCCATAATCATCATCATCATCGGTCTTTTAATGTCCGTCATTGGACATTGACTTCCTCCAGGATTCGCCACAATTCTCAATCATGGGCGTCGCGGAGCCAGTATTTCCTGAATCTATCCAGTTCACCTCTCCATCTTATGTTCTGTTGGCCCCAGTTTCTTATGTGATCTCTGGGGATCCATGTTGTGAGATGTGATGTCCATCGGTTGTCTTTCATTCTTGCAACATGGCCTGCCCATTGCCATGTGTGTTTTTTTCAATAGTTTTCTATGATGTCATGGACACCTGTTTTCTTCCTTATAGACTGTGCTACCTTGTGGTCTCTCCATGTAAGGTTGAGCATGATTCTCTCATGTGCACGTTGCATACTTCACTGTTTGCAAGTCTATCTCTTGGTTAGGTTCCATGTTTCAGCTCCATAAGTGACTATCCGGAGAATGCATTGGTTGTATACTCTTCTTTTTAGGATTATTGGGATCATCTGGTCTTTGAATGTTGAGCTTGCTCTGCCAAAGGCTTGCCATCCAAAAGTAGTTCTTTGCTTGATTTCCTCCTCTTTTCAGGGTCTCATGGAGATTCATTGTCCTAGGTAGATGTAGTGGTCTATCTTGCCAAGTTTTGCATCTTTTATCTTGACAGTTACGTTCTTATTCTCAACATGATTATTGCACACAATTTTCATTTTACTGAAGTTCATGTGTAGGCCGACCTTTTTGCTTTCTTTGTTTAGATCATCTTGCATTAGTTGGAGGTTATGTAGGTTCTCTGCAAAAAAAAACGATGTCGTCAGTAAATCTAAGGTTGTTCAAGTATTCGCCGCCTATTTTGATTCCTCTATTTTCCCAGTCCACGTTCCGGAAGATCATCTCAATTCAGGCTGTAAAGAGTTTAGGTGAGCTGGTATCACCTTGTCGTACTCCTTTTGGGAGCTGAAATGGTTCAGAGTCCTTATGTAGCCTAATGAATGAGTTGCTGTGAATTTCAAATCATGTCATATAATTATAATTATATTTGCAATTGCTCTCCATCATATTCCACTTAAGATATGAATAATGGCTAAGAGAAGCATTTCTTAATTTGATCAGAGTACAAAAAGAATTTTCAAATCTCTATTCATTGTGTTTTGCTTATGTTTTTGTCTTGCAGTTTCAAAAGCTCTTAAGTACAGTGGAATGGGATAAACTTTGCAGCAACAGTGCAATGTTTCATAAAATCTTTGCAACTGATATATTGGGGAAAGAGAAAGCAGCTCAATTACAGGCTGCAGTCTGTGACAGTGATCTCTTACACATTGATTGGTGGGAAATTGCTGGACATGTGGATGGATTGTTCACTTTCCTTTTATCTGTAAGTTCAGATTTCAATCATTCTTTTTCTTAATGCTTGTTCTTTCACTAACAGAGGCAAGTTTTTATGTATTACCACTAAGAAGATTTGATTTAAAAACACTTCATGTTTTAACTTCCAAGTTAGGACAGGATTCAGGATTTTGATCATTAAAGAATACTCCAAAAGGGAGAAAATTACTTCTAAAATCATGTGATAAAGAAACAAATTTCAAACATCAAAAACCAAATAATGTGATCCGATATCTTTCACTAACATTCGAGTTGTAACTTTTTAACTTTAGCATTGAAAAGAAATAAAATAAAACGATTACTAAGAAAAGTATACCACAGAGTCAATCAATAGAAAAATTATAAACGATAGAATAGAAAACTTTTTACTTATACAAGAGATAAAGAAATATAATTGTTTTTCTCCTTCAAGTTAATATGTGATTATGATCAATGTATGAGTTTTTTTTCTTTTCAACATTCAAAAAGATTTCTTAATTGTATTTTTGCCATAGTAGTGGGATGGTTCTTGACCCCCATCCCATCTTTGATCTATACCTGCATAGATATACTTTTTTATCAGTTATCAAAGACGATATTTTTGCTGCATTGCCACACAAAAATTTGATTCAAAAGTTCCTATGCATATTCAATACATCAGTTATGGTGGACGATAATTTTTTACCAAGGACTATGAGAAAAGCAAATAATTGAAAAGTTTTTCTTTTTTGAATTGATACTTAGTAATGAATATAATCAGGTTGAAATTATATTGTATTTTTCACAGATTGAACAATTATACAACAGCAGCTTCTCACTTTATAACGTGCCACTGAATTTCACAAGCTTTCTAGCAGAGGAATTGAAATACCTGAATTTGATTGAATCTCTAATCATGGATCCTCCAGTGATAGATATTGGAATAGACGACAGATGGATGAATGGCACCATATATATGAAAGAGATTGAAACATTCATTGCAGCATTACAAAAGGATCAGTTGGATTTCACAAATGCCAGGTAGATAAAAGATATTTCCTTTTTCTTTCATTGACTTCATCAATTACACATTGACTTTTTACATTTTCCAGTATCATCAACCATTCAATAAACCCATTGAGAACAATTTGTAAGACATGTTCAAGTTTTTTTATGCACTTAAAATTCATTGACTCTCAAATACATAGATATTTTGTGACTGTTGTAAATTATGTGTAGGCTTTCATGGAATAAAACTGAAAATACAAAGAAAAAAGATTTAGAAAATCCATCAAATATTCAAATGAAAATAATTCTAATCAATATCTAATTTTCTCAAAAGGGATGTTTTAATTTGTGATAATATTGCTCACTAAAACAAGTCAAATTGCTGACTTATGAAGTGTGGGATTGAAAAATGATATAAAGTAATATTTGTGTATTTTTCTCCTTGTAGTGAATCAGCTATTATGACATATATCGGAAAAATGTTGGATAATGCAATAAGCAGTATACCTATGAACAATTCCGTGATGGAAGAAGTTAAGCGTCAGATCCTTGAACAAACCTATTTCTACAAATTTGTCAATATTCATTTGGAGAAAATGAATGGTAAGTGTGCACTGTCTATCATTTGTGTAAGCACAAACAAATTGTATACTCGAACCTAAAATTTCTCTCAAATTAATCTTTGCTTTTGATTTCAAGATTAGACATGAAACACTCCTATGAATAGCCACATTGATTTTTTTTTTTTCCATTTCATTTGCAGCAACAAAGAAGTTTGTTTTGTTAGATTTCATGAATTCAACTGATGTAAGGAAAATGCTCAAGTTAGTTGAAAAGAGTCCAGATGCTGTCAGTGTTCTTCTACAAACTATTTTACGTTGGAACAACAGACAACAAGAGGTAAAACATTCTCTGATTTTTTATCATTAATTTGTCTAAACAGTAAAAAAAACACATCAAATTAACCTCCGCATTTTTTCATACAGGCACTCCGTCAAAGTATTGATGTGTGCTGCCTCTTTCATTTAGCTACTCATTAATTATAATGACCATTCTCAAAACTGTTGAATGGTCGTAGAAAGCCTGAAAAATACTTTGATGAATGGATAATGAAACCATGAATCCATATGAATGAAAGATTTTGTCTAAAATTTGCTTCTAATGTTTGCATCAATATAACATTTCACATCATGTCATTTAATTATAATTATATTTGTAATTGCTCTCCAAAATATTCCTGTGAAGACATGCTTTGTGTCTATGAAAAGTATTTCCTCGTTCGATCAGAGTACAAAAAGAATTTTCAAATCTCTATTCATTATGCTTTTGTTAATGTTTTGTCTTGCAGTTTCAAAAGCTCTTAAGTACAGTGGAATGGGATAAACTTTGCAGCAACAGTGCAATGTTTCATAAAATCTTTGCAACTGATATATTGGGGAAAGAGAAAGCAGCTCAATTACAGGCTGCAGTCTGTGACAGTGATCTCTTACACATTGATTGGTGGGAAATTGCTGGACATGTGGATGGATTGTTCACTTTCCTTTTATCTGTAAGTTCAGATTTCAATCATTCTTTTTCTTAATGCTTGTTCTTTCACTAACAGAGGCCAGTTTTCCTGCATTACTATTAAGGATATGTGATTGAAGAACACTTAAATAGAGAATTCATAGAGGATAGAATAGAAAAATTTTTACTTATACGAGAGAAAAAAAAATATAATAGTTTTTCCCCTTCAGGTTATATGATTATGATCAATATTTGTTTAAATATGATTTTTTTTTTTTAACATTCAAAAAAATTTCTTGATCGGTTATTTGCCATAGTAATTGGATGGTTCTTGACCCCATCCCATCTATGATCTATACCTGCATACATATACTTTTTTTATCAGTAATCAAAGAGGATATTTTTGCTGCATTGCCACACAAAAATTTGATTCAAAAGTTCCTATGCATATTAAATACATCAGTTATGGTGGACGATAATTTTTTACCAAGGACTATGGGGAAAGCAAATAATTGAAAAGTTTTTCTTTTTTGAATTAATACTTAGTAATGAATATAATCAGGTTGAAATTATATTGTATTTTTCACAGATTGAACAATTATACAACAGCAGCTTCTCACTTTATAACGTGCCACTGAATTTCACAAGCTTTCTAGCAGAGGAATTGAAATACCTGAATTTGATTGAATCTCTAATCATGGATCCTCCAGCGATAGATATTGGAATAGACGACAGATGGATGAATGGCACCATATATATGAAAGAGATTGAAACTTTCATTGCAGCATTACAAAAGGATCAGTTGGATTTCACAAATGCCAGGTAGATAAAAGATATTTCCTTTTTCTTTCATTGACTTCATCAATCACACATTGACTTTTTACATTTTCCAATATCATCAATCATTCAATAAACCCATTGAAAACAATTTTTAAGACACATTAAAGTTTTTCCATGCACTCAAAATTCATTGACTCTCAAATACATAGATATTTTGTGACTGTTGTAAATTATGTGTAGGCTTTCATGGAATAATACTAAAAATACAAAGAAAAAAGATTTAGAAAATCCATCAAATATTCAAATGAAAATAATTCTAATCAATATCTAATTTTCTCAAAAGGGATGTTTTAATTTGTAAAAATATTGCTCACTAAAACAAGTCAAATTGCTGACTTATGAAGTGTGGGATTGAAAAATGATATAAAGTAATATTTGTGTATTTTTCTCCTTGTAGTGAATCAGCTATTATGACATATATCGGAAAAATGTTGGATAATGCAATAAGCAGTATACCTATGAACAATTCCGTGATGGAAGAAGTTAAGCGTCAGATCCTTGAACAAACCTATTTCTACAAATTTGTCAATATTCATTTGGAGAAAATGAATGGTAAGTGTGCACTGTCTATCATTTGTGTAAGCACAAACAAATTGTATACTCGAACCTAAAATTTCTTTCAAATTAATCTTCGCTGTTGATTTCAAGATTAGACATGAAACATTTCTATGAATAGCCACATTGATTTTAATTCTATTTCGATTCCATTTGCAGCAACAAAGAAGTTTGTTCTGTTAGATTTCATGAATTCAACTGATGTAAGGAAAATGCTCAAGATAGTTGAAAAGAGTCCAGATGCTGTCAGTGTTCTTCTACAAACTATTTTACGTTGGAACAACAGACAACAAGAGGTAAAACATTCTCTGATTTTTTATCATTAATTTGTCTAAAGTAAGATAATGCTTTGAAGATTTTGAAGATTTGCCACATGGATTCAATGTTCTTCTACAAACTGTTTCACTTTCTAGCTACAAACCCTCTCTTAAAAGTATGTTGTGTTTTCCCGTTTGATCTTCAGGGGAGACTGATTCAAAAATGTTACGCACAAACTAAACAGTTCACATGATACATATGTTTGATGAATATATTTATAGCTCGTTGTGAAATTACTGATGCTACCTTTTTGCCCAATGCTATGGAGATATTAGAAGTGTCTTTGAGGTTTTTCCAAGTCCCTATTGCTTGTGCAAAGGATTCATAGGAATACATCATTTACAAGCCTTAGGAAAATGTGATTTCCATGAAATACGGTAAAGGGCCATTGTTCAGCCTCTCAACAACTGCTTTCATCTTCTTTTTTCATACAAAATAATTATTTCTAGATAAAATAATCACTGACAAAGAGATGAATTTATTATTACAAAGTTATACAAAAGAATTAGTGACTACATCCATGGATAGCATTCAACATCTCAATTTAAATGCAATATATATTTGTATCGTGAAAGATAGATTGGAATAAAAAGGATTGTTTCTCCATGCCATGAAGTCAAAAGCGTTTTTTGCTTGATGATGAATTTTTTTCACATATTCGAAACTCAACTCATCAAATTATCTTGGAGCAAGGATGGGAAATTCTTCCACACACTACATCTTCTCTAAATTCAGCATGTTCAGATTATGACATGTTTCACACCTTAAACAGTAGAAGAAACAGCATTGAATTGTGCTTTGCATTTTTTCATATATGCTCTCTATCAAAGTATTGATGTGTGTTGCCTCTTTCATTCAGCTACTCATTAATCCTAATGACTGTTCTCAAAACTGTAAACTGGTAAAAAAAAAACCTGAAAAAAATACTTCGATGAATGAATAATGAAGCCATGGATTCATATGGATGAGAGATTTTGTCTGAAATTTGCTGCAAACATTTCCATCCATAATCATCATCATAATCATCATCATCATCGGTCTTTTAATGTCCGTCATTGGACATTGACTTCCTCCAGGATTCGCCACAATTCTCAATCATGGGCGTCGCGGAGCCAGTATTTCCTGAATCTATCCAGTTCACCTCTCCATCTTATGTTCTGTCGGCCCCAGTTTCTTATGTGATCTCTGGGGATCCATGTTGTGAGATGTGATGTCCATCGGTTGTCTTTCATTCTTGCAACATGGCCTGCCCATTGCCATGTGTGTTTTTTTTCAATAGTTTTCTATGATGTCATGGACACCTGTTTTCTTCCTTATAGACTGTGCTACCTTGTGGTCTCTCCATGTAAGGTTGAGCATGATTCTCTCATGTGCACGTTGCATACTTCACTGTTTGCAAGTCTATCTCTTGGTTAGGTTCCATGTTTCAGCTCCATAAGTGACTATCCGGAGAATGCATTGGTTGTATACTCTTCTTTTTAGGATTATTGGGATCATCTGGTCTTTGAATGTTGAGCTTGCTCTGCCAAAGGCTTGCCATCCAAAAGTAGTTCTTTGCTTGATTTCCTCCTCTTTTCAGGGTCTCATGGAGATTCATTGTCCTAGGTAGATGTAGTGGTCTATCTTGCCAAGTTTTGCATCTTTTATCTTGACAGTTACGTTCTTATTCTCAACATGATTATTGCACACAATTTTCATTTTACTGAAGTTCATGTGTAGGCCGACCTTTTTGCTTTCTTTGTTTAGATCATCTTGCATTAGTTAGAGGTTATGTAGGTTCTCTGCAAAAAAAAACGATGTCGTCAGTAAATCTAAGGTTGTTCAAGTATTCGCCGCCTATTTTGATTCCTCTATTTTCCCAGTCCACGTTCCGGAAGATCATCTCAATTCAGGCTGTAAAGAGTTTGGGTGAGCTGGTATCACCTTGTCGTACTCCTTTTGGGAGCTGAAATGGTTCAGAGTCCTTATGTAGCCTAATGAATGAGTTGCTGTGAATTTCAAATCATGTCATATAATTATAATTATATTTGCAATTGCTCTCCATCATATTCCACTTAAGATATGAATAATGGCTAAGAGAAGCATTTCTTAATTTGATCAGAGTACAAAAAGAATTTTCAAATCTCTATTCATTGTGTTTTGCTTATGTTTTTGTCTTGCAGTTTCAAAAGCTCTTAAGTACAGTGGAATGGGATAAACTTTGCAGCAACAGTGCAATGTTTCATAAAATCTTTGCAACTGATATATTGGGGAAAGAGAAAGCAGCTCAATTACAGGCTGCAGTCTGTGACAGTGATCTCTTACACATTGATTGGTGGGAAATTGCTGGACATGTGGATGGATTGTTCACTTTCCTTTTATCTGTAAGTTCAGATTTCAATCATTCTTTTTCTTAATGCTTGTTCTTTCACTAACAGAGGCAAGTTTTTATGTATTACCACTAAGAAGATTTGATTTAAAAACACTTCATGTTTTAACTTCCAAGTTAGGACAGGATTCAGGATTTTGATCATTAAAGAATACTCCAAAAGGGAGAAAATACTTCTAAAATCATGTGATAAAGAAACAAATTTCAAACATCAAAAACCAAATAATGTGATCCGATATCTTTCACTAACATTCGAGTTGTAACTTTTTAATTTTAGCATTGAAAAAAAATAAAATAAAACGATTACTCAGAAAAGTATACCACAGAGTCAATCAATAGAAAAATTATAAACGATAGAATAGAAAACTTTTTACTTATACAAGAGATAAAAAAATATAATAGTTTTTCCCCTTCAGGTTAATATGTGATTATGATCAATGTATGAGTTTTTTTTCTTTTCAACATTCAAAAAGATTTCTTAATTGTATTTTTGCCATAGTAGTGGGATGGCTCTTGACCCCCATCCCATCTTTGATCTATACCTGCATAGATATACTTTTTTATCAGTTATCAAAGACGATATTTTTGCTGCATTGCCACACAAAAATTTGATTCAAAAGTTCCTATGCATATTCAATACATCAGTTATGGTGGACGATAATTTTTTACCAAGGACTATGGGGAAAGCAAATAATTGAAAAGTTTTTCTTTTTTTGAATTGATACTTAGTAATGAATATAATCAGGTTGAAATTATATTGTATTTTTCACAGATTGAACAATTATACAACAGCAGCTTCTCACTTTATAACGTGCCACTGAATTTCACAAGCTTTCTAGCAGAGGAATTGAAATACCTGAATTTGATTGAATCTCTAATCATGGATCCTCCAGTGATAGATATTGGAATAGACGACAGATGGATGAATGGCACCATATATATGAAAGAGATTGAAACATTCATTGCAGCATTACAAAAGGATCAGTTGGATTTCACAAATGCCAGGTAGATAAAAGATATTTCCTTTTTCTTTCATTGATTTTATCAATCACACATTGACTTTTTACATTTTCCAGTATCATCAACCATTCAATAAACCCATTGAAAACAATTTTTAAGACACATTAAAGTTTTTCCATGCACTCAAAATTCATTGACTCTCAAATACATAGATATTTTGTGACTGTTGTAAATTGTGTGTAGGCTTTCATGGAATAATACTGAAAATACAAAGAAAAAAGATTTAGAAAATCCATCAAATATTCAAATGGAAATAATTCTAATCAATATCTAATTTTCTCAAAAGGGATGTTTTAATTTGTGATAATATTGCTCACTAAAACAAGTCAAATTGCTGACTTATGAAGTGTGGGATTGAAAAATGATATAAAGTAATATTTGTGTATTTTTCTCCTTGTAGTGAATCAGCTATTATGACATATATCGGAAAAATGTTGGATAATGCAATAAGCAGTATACCTATGAACAATTCCGTGATGGAAGAAGTTAAGCGTCAGATCCTTGAACAAACCTATTTCTACAAATTTGTCAATATTCATTTGGAGAAAATGAATGGTAAGTGTGCACTGTCTATCATTTGTGTAAGCACAAACAAATTGTATACTCGAACCTAAAATTTCTTTCAAATTAATCTTTGCTTTTGATTTCGAGATTGGACATGAAACATTTCTATGAATAGCCACATTGATTTTAATTCTATTTCGATTCCATTTGCAGCAACAAAGAAGTTTGTTTTGTTAGATTTCATGAATTCAACTGATGTAAGGAAAATGCTCAAGATAGTTGAAAAGAGTCCAGATGCTGTCAGTGTTCTTCTACAAACTATTTTACGTTGGAACAACAGACAACAAGAGGTAAAACATTCTCTGATTTTTTATCATTAATTTGTCTAAACAGTAAAAAAAACACATCAAATTAACCTCCGCATTTTTTCATACAGGCACTCCGTCAAAGTATTGATGTGTGCTGCCTCTTTCATTTAGCTACTCATTAATTATAATGACCATTCTCAAAACTGTTGAATGGTCGTAGAAAGCCTGAAAAATACTTTGATGAATGGATAATGAAACCATGAATCCATATGAATGAAAGATTTTGTCTAAAATTTGCTTCTAATGTTTGCATCAATATAACATTTCACATCATGTCATGTGATTATAATTATATTTGTAATTGCTCTCCATCATATTCCACTTAAGATATGAATAATGGCTAAGAGAAGCATTTCTTAATTTGATCAGAGTACAAAAAGAATTTTCAAATCTCTATTCATTGTGTTTTGCTTATGTTTTTGTCTTGCAGTTTCAAAAGCTCTTAAGTACAGTGGAATGGGATAAACTTTGCAGCAACAGTGCAATGTTTCATAAAATCTTTGCAACTGATATATTGGGGAAAGAGAAAGCAGCTCAATTACAGGCTGCAGTCTGTGACAGTGATCTCTTACACATTGATTGGTGGGAAATTGCTGGACATGTGGATGGATTGTTCACTTTCCTTTTATCTGTAAGTTCAGATTTCAATCATTCTTTTTCTTAATGCTTGTTCTTTCACTAACAGAGGCCAGTTTTCCTGCATTACTATTAAGGATATGTGATTGAAGAACACTTAAATAGAGAATTCATAGAGAATAGAATAGAAAAATTTTTACTTATACGAGAGAAAAAAAAATATAATAGTTTTTCCCCTTCAGGTTATCATATGATTATGATCAATATTTGTTTAAATATGATTTTTTTTTTTTACATTCAAAAAAATTTCTTGATCGGTTATTTGCCATAGTAATTGGATGGTTTTTGACCCCATCCCATCTATGATCTATACCTGCATACATATACTTTTTTTATCAGTAATCAAAGAGGATATTTTTGCTGCATTGCCACACAAAATTTGATTCAAAAGTTCCTATGGATATTCAATACATCAGTTATGGTGGATGATAATTTTTTACCAAGGACTATGGGGAAAGCAAATAATTGAAAAGTTTTTCTTTTTTGAATTAATACTTAGTAATGAATATAATCAGGTTGAAATTATATTGTATTTTTCACAGATTGAACAATTATACAACAGCAGCTTCTCACTTTATAACGTGCCACTGAATTTCACAAGCTTTCTAGCAGAGGAATTGAAATACCTGAATTTGATTGAATCTCTAATCATGGATCCTCCAGTGATAGATATTGGAATAGACGACAGATGGATGAATGGCACCATATATATGAAAGAGATTGAAACGTTCATTGCAGCATTACAAAAGGATCAGTTGGATTTCACAAATGCCAGGTAGATAAAAGATATTTCCTTTTTCTTTCATTGACTTCATCAATCACACATTGACTTTTTACATTTTCCAATATCATCAACCATTCAATAAACCCATTGAAAACAATTTTTAAGACACATTGAAGTTTTTCCATGCACTCAAAATTTATTGACTCTCAAATACATAGATATTTTGTGACTGTTGTAAATTATGTGTAGGCTTTCATGGAACGGAACTAAAAATATGAAGAAAAAAGATTTAGAAAATCCATCAAATATTCAAATGGAAATAATTCTAATCAATATCTAATTTTCTCAAAAGGGATGTTTTAATTTGTGATAATATTGCTCACTAAAACAAGTCAAATTGCTGACTTATGAAGTGTGGGATTGAAAAATGATATAAAGTAATATTTGTGTATTTTTTATCCTTGTAGTGAATCAGCTATTATGACATATATCGGAAAAATGTTGGATAATGCAATAAGCAGTATACCTATGAACAATTCCGTGATGGAAGAAGTTAAGCGTCAGATCCTTGAACAAACCTATTTCTACAAATTTGTCAATATTCATTTGGAGAAAATGAATGGTAAGTGTGCACTGTCTATCATTTGTGTAAGCACAAACAAATTGTATACTCGAACCTAAAATTTCTCTCAAATTAATCTTCGCTGTTGATTTCAAGATTAGACATGAAACATTTCTATGAATAGCCACATTGATTTTAATTCTATTTCGATTCCATTTGCAGCAACAAAGAAGTTTGTTTTGTTAGATTTCATGAATTCAACTGATGTAAGGAAAATGCTCAAGATAGTTGAAAAGAGTCCAGATGCTGTCAGTGTTCTTCTACAAACTATTTTACGTTGGAACAACAGACAACAAGAGGTAAAACATTCTCTGATTTTTTATCATTAATTTGTCTAAACAGTAAAAAAAACACATCAAATTAACCTCTGCATTTTTTCATACATGCACTCCGTCAAAGTGTTGATGTGTGCTGCCTTTTCAATTCTTCTTCTTCTTTTTCTTCATCATCATCAGTCTTTTAGCGTCCTTCATTGGACATAGACCTTCCCCAGGATTTGCCACACTTCTTTATCATAGGCGTCACGGAACCAGTACTTCCTGAACTTGTCTAGCTCGTCTCTCCATCTAACATTTTGCCAGCCTCGGTTGCGCATGTGGTCTCGGGGAATCCATGTTGTGAGTCGTGATGTCCATCGATTGTCTGCCATTCTTGCAACATGGCCAGCCCGCCGCCATTTGAGATTTTTTATGGATTCTATGATGTCTCTAACTCTTGTCTTTTCACGGATGTACTGTGCTGTTTTGTGGTCTCTCCATGTGAGGCCCAGCATTATTCTTTCATGTGCACGTTGCATGGTTCTCTGCTTACGGGTCTGTATCTTGGTTAAGTTCCATGTTTCAGCTCCATAAGTGACTATTGGGAGGATGCATTGGTTATACACCCTTCTCTTTAGGATTAATGGGATCTTCTTATTTTTGAAGGTTGAGCTAGCTCTGCCAAAGGCTTGCCATCCTAGTGTGATTCTTCGCTTGATTTCTTCTTCTTTTTAGAGTCTCATGGAGATTCGTTGCCCTAGGTAGATGTAGTGGTCTACTTTCTCGAGTTCTGTTTCCTCGATTTCGATCTTAGTGTTTTTATCTCCAATGTGGTTGTTGCACATGATCTTCGTCTTGCTGAAGTTCATGTGTAGGCCGAATTTCTTGCTCTCTTCATTTAGTTCATCTATCATTAGTTGGAGGTCGTGTAGGTTCTCTGCGAAAAGGGCTATGTTGTCTGCAAATCTAAGGTTGCTCAGATACTCGCCGTCTATCTTAATTCCTTTAGTCTCCCAGTCTAGCCTTCTGAAGATCATCTCGAGGCAGGCTGTGAAGAGTTTAGGTGAGCTGGTATCACCTTGTCTTACTCCTTTCTGGAGCTAGAAGGGGTCCGAGTCTTTATGTAGCCTGATAAATGAGCTGCCGTGATTGTATATATGTTTCAACACTTCAACATATACTGGATCTACACCTTGCCGACTGATGGCCTCCATGACCTTAGGAATTTTTACTGAGTCGAACCCCTTTTTGAAGTCGATAAATGCTACGGCAAGTGGTAGTTTATACTCTGCTGCTTTTTCTTTCAGTTGATTTATCGAGTGCAGGTGGTCCATGGTCGAGTAGCTTCTTCTAAAGCCAGCCTGTTCACGTGGCTGGTTTTTATCGAGTGTTTTTGTGATTAGGTTGGTGATGATCTTTGTGAAAAGTTTGTATACACAGTTAAGTAGGCTTATAGGCCTATAATTGTTGAGGTCTTTCGGGTTTCCTTTTTCATATAAAAGCATTATGATAGCAGTGTTCCAATCGTCTGGGACCTTACTATGTTTTAGACACAAGTTGAAGAGGACGGCCAGTTTCCTCGTGATGATTTTACTTGCTTTTCGGAGTAGGTCAATGGTGATGTTGTCTGGTCCAGGGGCAGTTCCTTTCTTCATCTGTTTAATTGCTTCTTTCACCTCCCACGGGGTTAAGTCTGGGAAGTCCTCGAGTTGATAGCTTGTGTCTTGCGTATTTTGCTCATTGTTTTGTAGTCCTTGTTTGGACGAATAAAGTTTTTGGTAGAATTCTTTGGCACGTTCGACAATCCTGTCTCTGTCTGTTGTTAGGTTTCCATTTTCCTCGAGTATGCTAGTTATTTGCCTTCGTCCCGAGTTGGGGAGTTTGTTTATAGCTTTGAAGCCCCAACCTTTTTCAAGAGTTGATTCAATGACTGCCGTCGTGTATCTCCTTCTGTCTTCCCTTCGTTTCTTCTTGATCAATTTGTTTAGCTGAGCCTCTTCAATTTTCTCTCTCGTTGTTGTCGGTGGCTCAAGGTTTCTGCATTTTTCCATGAGATTTCTAGTCTCATCCGAGATTTTGCTAATGGGTTGTTTGCTCATTGGCTTAAATGTAGAGGCTACTTCAATTATTGACGCTGTCATTTTGTTGCTTAGTTCGTTGATGTTGGTGTTGTCTTGTTCAGTAAGAATTCTGAATCTGTTTTTCAATTCGAGCTTGAAAGATTGAAGTGCTCTTTTGGTATGTTTAGGGGCTGCGGTTTTGTACAGAACATTTTCCTGCATTCTTTATTGGTGTTTATTTGTACTTTACATCGTACCATTCTGTGGTCGCTGCCTACATTGACTTGATTTAGGACTTGGATGTCCTTGACGATGTCGTTTTTGTCCGTTAGGATGTAGTCTATTTCGTTCCTTGTTTTGTGATTGGGGCTCTTCCAAGTCCATTTCCTATTGGGTCCCTTCTTGAAGAAGGTGTTCATGATTTTTTTTTTTCCTCAGCTACTCTTTAATCCTAATGACCGTTCTCAAAACTGTAGACAGGTCATAAAAATCCAGAAAAAATACCCTGATAAATGAATAATGATGCCATGAACTCATATGAATGAAAGATTTTGTCTAAAATTTACTTCTAATGTTTGCATCAATATAACATTTCACATCATGTCATTTAATTATAATTATATTTGTAATCGCTCTCCAAAATATTCCTGTGAAGACATGCTTTGTGTCTATGAAAAGTATTTCCTCGTTTGATCATAGTACAAAAAGAATTTTCAAATCTCTATTCATTGTATTTTGCTTATGTTTTTGTCTTGCAGTTTCAAAAGCTCTTAAGTACAGTGGAATGGGATAAACTTTGCAGCAACAGTGCAATGTTTCATAAAATCTTTGCAACTGATATATTGGGGAAAGAGAAAGCAGCTCAATTACAGGCTGCAGTCTGTGACAGTGATCTCTTACACATTGATTGGTGGGAAATTGCTGGACATGTGGATGGATTGTTCACTTTCCTTTTATCTGTAAGTTCAGATTTCAATCATTCTTTTTCTTAATGCTTGTTCTTTCACTAACGGGGGCCAGTTTTCCTGCATTATCTCGAAGGTGATTTTTTCGAAATATTCCATTTTTCAATTCCTGTGCCAATAACCGTGATTCTTCAAATGGGAAACGAAACTAGAGTGGTTAAACAATTGCGTATGGCTCTTTTTCTCAGATATTTATATTTTTCTTATCTAAAAAGTAATTTAAACGTAGGCAATGAGAGAAAATTGAGCCTCTGAATGTAATTTTAAGTTCTAAGACAGTTGTTCACTAACTTTGTGTAAACCGTAAACTAGAAAAATTCATTTGTTTCAATTTCAGTTTTCCTTACAAATCTTTTTAAAAAAGTGTTCAAAGACTTATATGAAATGAGCATTAAAAAACAAGGCCATCATCTTTTTTACTCTTGATAGACAATGAAGTATGTATAAAATCATGCACAATCGAGAAGAAAATGGAAAATTAGAAAAAGAAATTTAGTTAATGGTGGTTGAAATTCTATGTTAAAGGCTTGAGGAACAGTTAATCTGAATTGTTTTATTCTATTGATTCTTAATGATAAATATAATCAGGATGTAAAATTGTTTCATTTACAGGTTGAACAATTATACAACAGCAGTTTCTCACTTTATAACGTGCCACTGAATTTCACAAGCTTTCTAGCAGAGGAATTGAAATACCTGAATTTGATTGAATCTCTAATCATGGATCCTCCAGTGATAGATATTGGAATAGACGACAGATGGATGAATGGCACTCTATATATGAAAGAGATTGAAACATTCATTGCAGCATTACAAAAGAATCAGCTGGATTTCACAAATGCCAGGTAAACAAAAGATACTTCCACTTTCTTTCATCACATAATCCTACAGGATATTAATTTCCATGCTCAGTCTACTGATTAGATGTTCAAAGCAGACAATTTATGTGGAATGCTACTATTTCATTCTCAAGTGCTGTTCCCTGTCTATCATTTAGATTTCATCCTCTAAATGTTGTTGTGCTCTACTCTCATAATATGTAAGATCAGCTATAAATGATTTTGAAGTGTCTCCATATATTACAGCTTTTTAATGTTCTTCAAGTCTCCCTTCCAGAGGGTAGATGATCTTGCCCTTAAACTCTCTGCATGGAATGTTGTATATGCAGTTCTTTGTCATGTTTCCTTCCAGTGGAGGTTTTATTTTGGTGTGGTATCTGTATAGCATAGAAGCACTTTTTAATACTGCCCTAATATTGCACAGACTACATATTCTCTACATCCCCCTTGCCACACCTTGAGGTATGGTAGAGTTGCTGTAGCTAATTTATCAATGCATCTGCTGGTAGTTATTGCTTATATTTTGTTCTCAGAGTAGTTTCCTTTTTGAGGGTGTCCTTTATGTTGGTTATTTCTTGTTGGTATATGTTAAAGTCACCAAATATTTGTTTTACTTGGAGTAAACAACAATTTTTTTTTTCATACTGTATAGGTGGTTAGAATTGATAATTTAGATAATGTCCAATGAATGTTGGCTTATGATCTACAGATGTCTTGAACATACCTTATTATGTGGATAAAAGAAAGGACAATTCTAAGAGCATGCAAACAGCCATGGGACGAGATGTGTATGAAAATTAAAGCCCATGCCTCTCAGAACAATGTTCGACGTTCAAATATGGAAAAGACATCAAAGGGAGGCTGGGAAGTACAGTGGCCATAACATTGTGACAAGAAAACAAAACAAAGACAAGAAAATTAGTATATACTAACACAATACAATTCCAACTATTCATCTGAAATAATTAGGAGAAGAATGAGATAATATTTTGCTTTGAAAATTCATATCTTAAGATGTTTGAGGACAGGATGTTTGGATTATTGCAAATATTGAAAACATTGAATATTGTCTAATAAAGCAAGTCAATCGCTGGGTGAGAAAATCCATTGAACAAAAATGGTATAAGGAAGATAATATTTGTGTATTTTTCTACTTGTAGTGAATCAGCTATCATGACATATATTGGAGAAATGTTGAATATGGCTCTAAGCAGTTTACCTATGAACAATTCCGTAATGGTAGAAGTTAAACGTCAGATGCTCCTGCAAACCTATGTCAACAAATTCATGAATATTCATTTGGAGAAAATCAATGGTAAGGGCTCTTTTGTATCATATAATCTATTTCAGGACAAACAATTCACTCAAATCCAAAACCCTGAACATCATCGCTATTTGTTTTGAAATTAGACAAAATCTTCCTATGAATAGCCATAACTGATCTTAATGAAATGCTGTTATTCATTTTTTATTATTTCCAGCAACAAAGAAGTTTGTTTTGTTGGACTTTATGAATTCAACTGATGTAAGGAAATTATTCATGTTGCTTGGAGAAAGTCCAGATGCTCTCACTGTTCTTCTACAAACTCTTTTACGTTGGAGCAACAGGCAACAAGAGGTGAGACATTTTCTGATTTTTTTTCATAATATTTGACTGATTCTTAGATATTTCTAAGAAACTAAAGCCCTGATATGATGTACAAATGTATGGTAAATATGTTTCTATGCAATGATATGATTTACTTTACAATTGCTCTACATAGTTTTCATGGCTTGTTCCTCCCTTCAAAAGATCTTTCATGCATGCATCATATGCAAACTGCTTGGCCAAACCTAGGAAACCAACAAAACAGGAGACTAATTCCAAATAATGATATGGTGTCTATTTGTCTGTACCATGAGGGAGAAGTGATATATGGTACACTCAAAGGACAAATAATGTCCATACAGAATTATGCAGACTGGAATTTGCCTAGACTGACAAATTTAACACTGCTAAAGAATTTGAGTGAAAGCATTCCTTTCAGAGGAAGTTTTTTGATAAAAGAACAGTGCATATCTTTCATAGAGCAGAGAAGAACCACTTACTTGAATTTTTTTCTAATTAGTCAACTCAACTTCTAAAGGGAGTGAGCAAGCCACATACATCCTTGTATTACAGTTTTTTCTGATTACTACCCTCAACTTTCTGTCTTCTCACTACAATGTGGTAAGTCCCTCTTTTAATCAAGGTGTGTCCAATTCTCTTGGCTTCCCCCTACTTTATGCCATGATTGTCTTCACACTTCTCACTTTTGCTGACACAGTTCTGACTTTTTGTTTTTGGTTTCATTTCTGCATGTGTGCCTTTTTTCCTCAGAGAAATCCTTTTTTTCCTGGAAAGAGTTTTGGACTACCAAAATGCCATTCCATTCAACAGAGAATGGCTTTAAGAGATATTCTTTAATTATATCAAAGCAACAGCAGACTTCTTAAACTTTCACACATTGCGTTATTGAGTTTTTTTTCACATTTGTGTATTGCAGTTCCAAAAACTGTTAGGTAAAGTTGAATGGGACAAGCTGTGCAACAACAGTGCAGTATTTAATCAAATCTTTGCAACTGATACATTGGGGGAAAAGAAGGCTGCCCTATTCCAAGTTAAAGTCTGTGAGAGTGCTACCTTGCAAGCGTTTTTCAATGGACAGTGGTGGGAATCCTTCCAAAGTGTGGAAGGATTCGGAACTCTCTTACAATCTGTAAGTTATCATTTCCATTACGTTTTCCTTATCGTTGTTCCTTCATGAAAGGTCATTTTTTTAGCGCTATCTCTTGAAGATTTTATTTATAAAATAATAATTGTTTCATTTTCAGATTTCTCAATTGTATTCATCACTGGATGGAGTGAAGCTGAATTTCACGAGCTTTCTCTTGGAGGAGTTGAAAAATCAGAACTTATTTGCATCCCTAATTATGGATCCTCCAGTGATAGAGATCGGAACAGACAACAGCTGGATGAATGGATCTTTGTATATGAAAGACATTGAAAAGTTCCTGGCAGCAATACAAAATAATCATTTGGGTTTCACGAATACCAGGTAGGCATTTCGTTACCTTTACATATCAGACATTGATCTTGCACATTCTCAAATATTATCAAAAAACAATTCTATAAATTGGTTGATATATTCTACTAATTTTTTATCAGTATAAAACTTTGATATTTAGAATTACTACTATGAGTCTATGTAAAACCAAAACAATTATGGCCCTGTTGAGTGATCAAGCAAAAATAAAGGATGGATTTGATTTTCTGTAAGCATTGGCTCTAGTAGCTCAAAATAGAGCAGTTATTCTTCATAGACAGCCTCCCTGAGGTAAAATAGTTATAAGTTAAAGTCACACCTTGAGCTTATCCTTTATTTCTGATCTGCACTGTTTACTACTGGCTGTAGAATGTTGATCCGTGTAGTTGTAATGAAAAGCTACCTAATTTATGTGGGAAGAAATACTAAGGTTACTGAAGTTTCAACTTATAATGAATACAATATAATATTACTAAATTTTTATTAGTATAAAACCTTGATTATCATCAACACCAAGCCTTCCCCAAGGTTTGCCAGTTTTTGTTTCCATCCATCATGATGCTAATACATTACAAACTTTTTTAAAACATCATAACATCTTATTTTATGCCAG
This sequence comes from Thysanoteuthis rhombus, assembly GCA_963457665.1. Lineage (NCBI taxonomy): Eukaryota > Metazoa > Mollusca > Cephalopoda > Oegopsida > Thysanoteuthidae > Thysanoteuthis > Thysanoteuthis major. The sequence continues at coordinate 16,146,278 of OY735240.1, read as the reverse complement.
CAACAACTCCAGTTATGATCTCAAGGGTAGCGATGGCCAGCAGTTGTCTGATATTCTTGCCACGCTGCCAACCCATTGCCATTTATGTATGCTAATGGCTTCTAGGATATCTCTGACTCCTGTTCTTTCTCTAGCATAGCAGTTTTTTGATCTTTCAATGAGATGTTTGGCATGATTTTTCCCTTGTTGAATAGTTCTCAGTTTGATGAACAATCTTTTGATTAAATTCAATGTTCAAGTGCATAGGTGACAATGGGATGATGCACTAATTGTATATTCTTTTTGAGAGCAATAGTATCTCTTAAATCCATAAAGATCAAACTTGCTCTGCTTTGATATTTGATATTAACTTTGATCCTATTGAGGAGTGCAAAACGCAGTTGTGATTCCATATTTTGATTATTTATAAAATGTAAAAACCTCAAACTCTTTTTTCAGCCTTCAATCAACAGAGGACATATTCAAATTTGTCATGAGACTTAATAAAGATTTGATGCTACCAACAGATATCCTCAAACAAATGGTTCAAGTGAATCAAAACCTTGTCATCCTGCAATCACTCATGGAACTTATTAATCCTGTTCTCAAAAATATCACTCGTAAGTGATTTTTTTCAATGAAGTACATCCATAATATTTGTAAACTTTTCTTGTTTATGTACTATGAGTGTAAGTATTGTCCAAATATTTGTGATTCAATATGTTTTTCATTATAATTTGGCCATTATCGAAATCAGGGAAAAACTGTGGATGTCATTTTTTTTTTTTTTCAATTTTTAAATACTCTCAAACTCAGCATTATAGTGTTTATAGTGACGTCATGCACAAGGCAACATTTGTTGAATAAATTTCAATTCCAAAACTGAAGATTTAGTTTTGAGTTTATTAATTTTATGATATGGGCTTCAAAAAACTGAAGAATAAATCAAGAAACCAAAACCCATAACTTTTGTTAGTCTGGGAACTGATATTTTAAAATATATTACAACTGATAAACCCAACCCACTGAAGAATTTCACTTATATGTTGCCTTATGCTTGACTTCATCATAACATACAATCAGCAATTGCTATAATGCCTAGTTTAAAAAGTTTAAAAGTATTCAAAAATTGAATGGATAGCATCCACCATTTTTTCCTTGATCTTGATGATGACCAAAAGTACGGTTGAAAATGCTTGATCATAAATTTTTGGACAGTACTTACTCATTGAGCCCAGACATGTTCTCATTGCTTGTTTATCATCTTTAATCAAATTGTATCATTAAAAGACTTTTGCCTTAGTATACATTTTATATATAAATGTATATACATGTATATATATATATTTATATGAATCTATCTATATTTATATATATATATATATATATATATGTTTGCATTCTGGACGTGAAGTGATGCAACAGAATGTTGATGAAAATGACAATTGGAAGGTGAAGAGGAAAACTCAAGATATATGTATTACATCACAAAATTTTTTTATTATTCCATGGGCATGTTTCGATGCATATCAACGGGAGCCAGCCATCTCTTTCAGAGAAACTATTTACAGCGGTTCACAGAAAATTTTCCTGTGTACATATTTTGATGTTGAAGAAAGAAATGGGGATATTTCAGTGTTATTTGAATGTTTAGTCGGAGTGGAAGGAGAGGTGTTAAAAATAACACTTTACTTCCTCTATATATACCAACACCTATCCATTAAATGCTTGACATCACCTCTCCATTTCACAATGGACTTTTCCTGAGGAATGACAATTTAACATCCCCCCTTCTCCTCTCATTGACCTTCTTATCTAAGACAAGCCAAGCACCTACAGAGACAGGAAATAAACACCCTCTGACTCCATCTCTCATAGACCCATCTCATTTCAAACCAAATATACTCTCATCTACACAGATACAAACGCCTTCCCTCCCAATAAACAACCTAACAACACAGGATTATCCCTATTCCTCTCTCCAGCATCAAAACACGTAAACAGCAAAATTTCCTGTGAACCGCAACAAGTATTTCCTCTGGGCAGCTGCAAACATTTTCTCTGAAAAAGACGACAGGTTCCTGTTGAAATGCATCAAAACATGCCCATGGAATAATGAGAAAAATTTGAGATGTAACACCTATCTCTTGAGTTTTTCTGTTCACCCTATAATTGTCATTTTCATCAACATGTGCATATATATAAATACATGTATAAATTTATATACATGTATATATATATATATATATAAACCAAATAAAAAAAACAACTAGAATACCCAGGGATGAAACCCTTATACTTTCCCACAATAACAAACCTAACCGCATACCCCTTATAACAACCTTCAACAACACACTCCCACCCTTAGCACACATCATCAACAAGAGATGGAACATCCTCATGATTAAAACAGTTCTAAGTGAAACATTCACTGACCCATGTATCATCGCTTACCGCAGACCCCAAAACATCAGAGACAAGATTAGTAGTAATAATATCATTAACAAAAAAGTCGCACACAAAAATACACCTAGAGCCACTAAATTCTGCAAACCTTGCGACATAAGAAATAGTCTATGCTGCAACCACCTCAAGTACACTAACACATTCACGAGCACTACCACAAAAGAGAGTTACAACATATATCACAACACTAACCGCCGCAGTAAGAACATTATATACCTTCTAGAGTGCAATAGATGTAAGTTACAATACTTAGGCAAGTCTGAGTGGCAATTTAATATTAGACTCAACAATTACAGACATAGGATTAAGTCACAAAACAATCGTTGCCCACTTCGCGTAGAACTACACTTTCGCACACCTGACCACAATTTTGCCACGGACTTCACCATCATAGAAAAAATAGAAAAAACTACTCCAATTGACATAACTAAAGTTTTAGAGAAACACAAAGATATTTGGATTAACAAACTCAAAACCCTATATCCTAATGGATTAAATACTAAACTTAACAACCCTCACCACGCAGAACCCTAATACACAAAACTCCTACCAATAATATTCTCACACCCACATCTAAGATACATTCAATAATGGAAGCTTCAAAGTCACCCAGACCCATAGAAAAAATTCACCTTAGCCAGTTACAACTCCTGTCCAAATCATAGCCAACACATTTTTGATAACTTAAAAGGTTGAAACCTATGTAGCTCCTTGACCTTACCACCCCTCCATTTACACTATCCCTAACATACCAAAAAATCTAACTCCACATCACTCCCCCCCCCACCCTTACATACTCTGCCCTCCCCAAGACCAACTGCTGCTGCTTAACCAAAGACCTGATACCCAACTGGACTTTCTCCCACTCAGCAGCCCTTACAACATATTTTACCCACAAGGCATAGCTCCTGATAGAGGACTCTGGTTCCACATAGGAACTTTAAACACATACTCACACAGCACGCACCACTGAAGATGGGAAGAATCCCGAAACATATCTGGACAATTTGCATCTAAGGACTAATAAACCTTACCTCTGAACACTTTACTCCTGAGTCTGTCTCACTCTTTATAGTACACATTATATATATATATATTTATATTTGTATATTCATATCCAACCCATCAAAACGTGAATGCGAACAAGTTGTAAGCCATCAAATTTTGTTCATTACTTTCAACTTGTTTTTTCAGAAGCTCCTCAATCAAATGTGTTGGAGATGACCAGCTCTGTAGAAGTTTTACAAATCCTTTCACTTCTCCAAGTGTCACCAGATTCAGTTTATGTCCTTTTGGAAATGGCATTGAAAATTTTCCAAAATCCACAAAAGGTAAGCAGTATTGACAGTGTAGGGTGCAGGGATGGGGTTTGGATCTATCAGTAAGGCAACAGGTAATTTTTTGTCTTTTTGCAGCAAAGAAAACAATTGAAAACTCAACACCAAATTTTACTATTTTGGTCTTGAAATTTGTTTTAGCTAGTTAATTAACTCTTTATCTCATGTAAGAAAGTTTTAATGTCAGTATCAATGGGAATAACTACTGATCAAAGTTACCTCCCTTCTAGCATTAGGTGAATTTTTTATTTATTTTTCACTTTCTCATTATGATTTTAACAAACCTTTTATCCTGCACAGAAGAGTTCTGCTGTCAATTAGGTGTGGTATCAAGTAGTTTATGACATTAAGAGAATGAAATTCAAGGATAGGTACATATTTACCGTGCTTTACCTAGTCTGGTATAATGGCCACAATAGTAGAGCATCCAATTATGATTAATTCATTATTAATGGCTTGTGAGATTATTTTGACAATGATTGCTATTACGGTATATGTACTTAGAGCAATGTACACTTGGATAGTGTAATGGTTAGCATGTCTACTTAACATGCAGAAGCTCTTGGGTTCAATTCCTGATATGATCAAAGAGTGTGGAAAACTTAGGACAAATTTCCTTGTGAACTCAGCAGTTAAATGAATACTCTCTAAACTGTATGATTGATATCTACAGAAATTTATCATTCACCAACTTATTCAAACTGCTATTCTCATCTTGGTCATTATATTCACAAGGTATTGGTCACTGTATCCCCTGGCTTTCTTTGGTGCCTCCTGTTTTTAGTAACATTCTTAGAATTTAAACTGTACCCTTTATTCAACTCATGGGGGTAGACTGTTCTCATTCTGCTGTCCATACTAGGGGATATCTGGTTTTAGTTAATTCTTTTTGTCTATAGAACAATGACTTAGTGGATATCAGTTGTGCAGCTTACCAGCTGGTCAGAAGTTCAATCCCTGGGTCAGGCAGTAGAATCTAGAGGAACAAAAAAAAGTGGCATCACATATATCAATTAATAAAAAAGGACAAAATTTCTCAAGAATTAGCTAATATGAGACATACCTAAGCAGAGAAACCAAAATGAGAATCTACCATTGTGGATTGAATAAAGGGTTCAGTTTGAAATTCCCAGAATGTTACCGAATATGACTGGCACTAGGTGAAGGTCCAGACGGATACAATGGTCGAAACAGTTATATACTATAATAACCAAGATAAGGACAACAGTTTCGATAAATCAATGTATAATAATAATTCCTGATATCAGAAATTCAAACAGAAATCTACTGGGATTTATCAACCAACTTCTGTCTAGACAAATCTAATCTTTCAAACTTTGATGTTGGCGTGTTTCAGACAATTCATTCTACAGTTTTCTTCAGGTGTGATGTGTACTATCTGTAGGGAATGGGAGTTTCTTTTATAGGTCTTTTTTTCTTGTAAAGCAACTGCAGCAATTGTATTTTAGCAATGCTTACTGTACAGCTTCTTACATATTGGTATGTTAATGACTCTTCAGGAAGTTATAGACTATAAGTGTTGTTACCATTGTAGAGGGGAAAAAAATTCTATTCACCATCACTTGGATAGTACAACTGAAGAAGGCCATAGAATGGATTGATCGAAATATGTTTACAAGACAAATAGCAAGAAGTTCAGTCATCTGAAAAACTCTTTGAATGTTATTGACCTTTCTCAAAACTATAGACTAACTGAGATTTGTTTGTTTTTTTGTTGTTTTTTTTTTTTTAGATTCTACCTTGGCTGCAACTTGATACCTGGCAACAACTGTGCGACCCATCATCAAATGACCGTCTGATATCTTCTCTTTTGGGGGATATCAGTGTTTCACAAATCCCTGCGGAAATAAAACTCACTCGCTCATTGCTTTGCTCTGCCTTCAATCAAAATGGAACCATCTTGGAGACTTTCCTCAAGCACCTTTCTCCACTGCCTGGATTCTCAAAGTTCTATCAATTGGTATGTATAAGTCACTGTCAATCAAAACTGTCAACATAGATTTCTTCATTTTTTTTTAATGGTTCTGGCTGGCTGGCTGGCTGGCTGGCTGGCTGGCTGGCAAGGCAAGGCAATTTGCTGGGCTACAGTGATACGATAAATAAATTCATACAATGCTGAAATGCTGAAATTGCAGTAGTGCTCCCAACAAAGCCTTCATCCGATGATGATCTTAAATGCTATTTTAGCTTTTTTTCTTTTGTAAAAGTGTAAAATGGACTTTTGAAAAGCACTGTTAACCTTCACCCATTTTCTCTGTACTTGTGTGTGTTTAGAGCCAAACATAATTGAACATTTATTTGTTGTAGATTTCAACAAATGCTTATACCAATATGACCGTCAACTCAACTGCACTGTTTTCTGAACTGGAACAATTCCAAACATCCCTGTTATCCCTGGCCACCAATTTACCAGTTATAAATTGGAACCTGGAAAAAGTGATGTTGGACAGCAACACAACTTTATTGAAAATACTGGACAAATGGAATCATGAAATGTTGTCATTGAACGCAAGCAGGTCAGTCTAAGAAATGCATATAGACGAAATTGAATGGATTGGATTGTTATGTGAAAGATGTATGCATAGAGAATGGAGAAGACTTTGATCTTTAATATAATTAAGATCATTTTATAAAATCATCTTAGCCATTCTCTGGGTATAAACTCTTATGCTCTTGCCCTATACGTATAACTTCTTAAAATCCTTGTCTACCTATGTTATATATATATGTTGTTAAGAAATAGATATATGATCTGACAGAATGATTATAAATTGCATTACATTACATGGAAACTGTTATTTGAAATAAACTCTTGTTATTACATGCTGAATGTACCATTTGGCCTGAGCAACATGAATGAAATTTAAAAAATCAAAGAAAATGGGGCAGCTGCAGGAATTGAACTTGCACTGATAGGGTAGTCGCTTCAACATAGCATTGTTCATACATTGTGCTGCTCTTACCATTGAGGTTAACAGCCACCGGTTATGCAATGGCCCAATGGTACATTTAGCATGTAATAACTGGTATTCATTTCAAATAAGAGTTTCTTTAAGAGTTAATATAAGATATAACCCAATTTTATTCATATATTATATTTATATTTGGTTTTTCCTACCTACATTCTGTCAGATCAATACATCACAGAACAATATTTACTCAAGATCATGGAGAAAAAACAACCAACATGTATTTCATGGTTTAACCATTAATCAAGATATCTTGATTGATTTATGAGTCAATAAATATATTTACCTTGATGAACGGTTCAACCTTGAAACACGTGTCAGATGTTTTCTCTCTCTAATCTTATATATATATATATACATATATATATATATATATATATATATATATATATATATATATATATATATATATATATATATTATGATAATGAAATAATTGAGCCATCCACAGAAAGCTGATTCATTATATTACAACTCTTCAGTATGGCTATAGACTATCCATTATCCCATCCAGTACCACGAGGTTGGATCGAAACCTTCGCTTCAGGCTTGCATTTTATCTCTGCCTTACGCAGAACTGGATGGTCAGTAAGGTTGAATTTAAGAGATGTATTTACTTACATACAATATACCATCCACCAGATTGCTCTATTCTAGAGTTGGAAGAGCATTGCATAAGCTTATAATGAACGAGTTACTTACTTGAAGCGTGCTCAATATATATATATATGTATATATATATATATATATATATATATATATATATATATATATATATATATATATATATATATATATATATATATATATATATAGTACATATAGTGCAAATCAGGTTTGCAATGTGGCATGATATAATGTAATATTAAGCAATGTCTGATATTTGTAGAGTGCTTGATAAATTCAACTTTAAACTCTAAGTGGTAAGTTGGTTTAGAGTAGAGCTGGAAATGTAGTAAACAGTAGATACGCTACACAAACACATTTATGTTTCTACCCTGGCACAAGCATAAACATGTATGTGTGACAAATCTACTTTCTACTATGTATATATACGTATGTATATATATATATGTATGTATAAAATAAATAACCTCGCCATCACCGTCAATAGTTGAACAACTGTAGCATCAAAATTTGAAATTATCTAGAAAAGTTCCACTGAGGGATAAATATGGTCAGAATAAATTCTGTTTATGGCATCATTGGAAAACATCTAAAATAGAGTTTTAAAAAACATCGAGATCCTCCAGAATCTAGATATTATCAATAAACCTGTTGGAATTGGACGAAAAAAAGGTCAACAAAAATTCAAGGGATAGAACTCTTCATCTCCTATTGTGGCTACAGTTGTTCAATCTTTTTGTTTATCAACCTGAATAAACCTGGATTTTTTTACATATTTGCAAAAAAAAAATGAATAAAGGAGACTACTCTATAATTAGCATCTAATAATTTTCTCCCTTGACAAATGTTACAGACAGAAATTATTGCAAGTCGATGATTTAGGTACTAAATCTTTTTGCACTATCAGATGTAATTCTTTTTTATATTTTTCTCTTGTTTTGTTTATTTTTCCATGCAGTATTACTTCACGATTGAAGGCTGTTGATGAATTGCTAAACCAACAAGTTCCTCCACTGGTTGTTTCCCGTTTCCAAATGGTCAAGCAGTATCTTCTCATCCAACAGAGTCTCATACATTTACTGAATCAACCACTAAAACAAATTAATGGTAAGATCTTACATTGACCATTTTTTGTTACTCCTGATTATATAACAAGGATGATGGTGTGTAGTTGGACATAGACTATTCTCAAGGTCTGCCACTTCTCTCACTCTTGAGCATGATGGTCTCAATAACTCATGAACTTGTCTAAATCATCACACCATCTTATTTTTTGCTTCCCACAATTTTGCATATGATTTCAGGGAATCCATGCTGCCACTTGGCCTGCCCATTTCCATTCAAGTTTGTTAATGAATTCTATGATATCTCTGACACCTGTTTGTCTTTTTAGATGATGTGCTGTCTTTTGATCTCTTGATGTGATGTTGAATATGATTATCTCTCGATGACATGGAGAAAATTTTATCTTTTATTAGATAAGGAGCGAAAATTTTACTAAGATCCAATAAGTTGTCGTTTTGTAATTTTAAAATATCTAGGTGTGCACAATGAGGTTTTTGCTAATTTCCTCATGAAAAATTACTGCAACAGCAGATGCTTTGTTTGTATATAAAGTTTTTGCTAAGATTAATGTGTTAATTGTATAAAATTAAATTTTATTAATAAAATTTTTCTCATTAGTAAGAATGAATATTTGAGAAAAATCTGAGAGTACATTTTGTCAAATCGAAGATATTGAAAAAAATATTAATCTTGACTAAGAATGTGTGAATAAACAAACAAGACGTCCGCTGTTGCAGTAATTTTTTCATCAGAAATTTGCATAAACCTCAACACCTAAACATAATCTAGTTTTTTTTAAATTATAAAATATCAACTATTTATTGAGTAGTAATGAAACTTTCACTACTTATCGAATTTTTTTCATGTTTTATTTTTGGGTTTGTAATAACACTACTTTTCAATTCAGTGGTTTAAGTACAAGTACCACAATGCAATGCGTGTAAAAGTGTGAAGTTTTTTGATTCAACTAATAAAATCATTGGGGTTTTTTTTAAGCAATTAATTCTGTTTGGGGTACCAACAAGTGGGCAGCAATCTTTCTGCATCTTAATGCCTCTTACAGTCAGTCTTAATCTTTTTCAAGGGCACGATATCTACTTGAACAAAAGATGAGCATTTTTCCCATTAAATTTAGTTGGATTTGCCTCTGAATTTTACCCGTTAGCTACCATAAAATCCCTCAAAAAATCATGCAAATTTTTTTTGTTTGTTTATTTTTCAGAAACTGGAGAAATTATCCTTATGGATTATATCAAGTCAGAAGAATTGAAAAAAATTATTTCTCTTGTCCTGGAGTCTCCAGGAATGGTTAATCTTTTGCTGGAAACATCTCTACAATTAATAAATGATTATCAACAGGTAATGTTTTGTCTTACAATTGTCATGTTTTTTTTAATAAGATCTTTTTATGAAAAAAGAAAAGCTTTATTGATTGTCCTTCATTTTTAGGTGATATTTTAGTGCCTTTTGGCAACTTGATGCTCAGGAACTGATAAATTTTGAATGTGGAAATATCAGCTTGTACTTTTTTTAATTATCAGAATTGGTGTATTCTCTTTATTGATTCTTACTTTGAAGATGGAAGACAGTAAGCAACATTTTCAGACATATGCTTTTTTTTATTTTAAGAAAGTTAAAAATGCAGTTCAAACATTGAAAAAAGATTTTTGCTGTTTAAATTGTGAAATTTCTCACTGAATGATGCTCCACTCTCAGGTATACAAGTTGAGGTTGGATGCACTCGAATGAAGATTTTACTTGAGAATAATGAATGTTATATGATGTTATTGGAAACTGTCAACATAGGTTTCTTCAGCTTCTAAGCTGATCTGGCTATGCATGTATGTATGTATGTATGTATGTATCACAGATGCAGGTTGCACCAATGGAGCTAAAGGGCTGAAAATTCAAATAATCACTCCTCATGTCTTTAAAAAAAAATTTTTCATAAATTCCACTCTTGAATAAATTTTTAGAGGGGGGAGTCAATTCACAATGTAAATCAATACTAAATTGGCCCCTTAGTTTTTATTCGGCAGTATTCATGCTTGTTTTTGGAAAATTCAGACTATCTTAGTGATCACTGCCAAAGAAAAGGTGAGAGAAGTAACTTAATCATTGATCATTCTCTTTCCCAATTTTTTAATTGATCACCCAACAAAGCATGCTTCCAAAAGATATTGGTCATGTGATGATTTCTATTGAGTGAATAACCAGACCTGTTATAGTTGTCTTGTTTTTTGCTTAATAAATCAAACTCCTTTGGCCATGCAAAATGAACATCTTTCTTCTTCCCATGAACATTACTGATTCATGATTCCACTTCTTTCTCTACCTTGAAAATATACTTGTAACTAGATAGATTATTTCTCTTGCAGATTTCCTCTATTAGCAACCCAGGCACTTGGCAGATCATCTGTAGTGACCCTCAACGACTAAACAAGGTCTTCAATGAATCAGTTGCAGCATATCATCATGTGAATTTGACCCAGCTACAGTCCACACTGTGTGATGAGATGAATGTTACCAAATTGTGGATTGAATTACAGCAGAACTTTGACCCCAGTGGCCAATTAACCCATCTCCTGGTAATTATTCTTTCTTTTCAGTAATTAGTGTTTAATTCATCAAACCATAGAACTGGGTTATTTAGATTCTTTCCAGAAGCAGAAAGTTGTTTGTTGTTCTGTCTTTTGGAAGTGTGTAAGTATTGGTGAAGTAAATATACTTGTATCTGTAAGTTCATAGCAGGAGAAAAATGATTGAATGGAAGAATTGTTGGTTGTTAGTTCACAGAAATTTTTATTCTGAACATTTCTTGCATTTCAAAAACCAGATTTAACTCAATATGAGCAGCTTCAGCATTATCCAATTACTGAAATATTTTGGTGGGAATAGTAAGTATTTATAGACAATGGGCAGATCAAAAAGTGTCTGAATTGATTATTGGCTGATCGGATTATAACATTCTATTTCATCATTGATTGGAAAAGATGAATGTAAAAATTCATTTTCTGATTACATCATCTATATCTCTTACATTTGCTAAGCCATATTTCTGAATATACTTCAGTACCAAAGCTATGGGAGTAGCAGAAAAAAGTTGTTTCTCCCATTGTCAAATTTGACAGGTTCCAATTTTATAGATCCATCCTTTATTTTCTCCAAAGAGTTTACACATTTTTTGCATTTTTCTATTCCTTGGAATATTCCATTTCATACCATTTCCAGACATCAACCAAAAATGTGACAATTGACTATGCAGCACTGGCAGCGGAGATGACACTATATCAGAATCTGCTTCTATCACTGTCATTCAAAATGCCAACCTTCAAAGTGACACGGGATAAAACCTGGTGGAATGAAGGCTCAGTCTTTAATAAATTGGTTGAGTCCTTTGTCAATGCTACAAAAATGCAATCCACTCAGATCAGGTAAGTCATAAGTCACTGTTTATTTCTACTGTTTCAAATGTTGATGATAACCATTACATCAAGAATCACTTTACTGTCATATCATATCTTTATAAAAGTAACAGCAATTCAAAATAATCAATTCACTTGTAAAATGTAGCTCTGAAAATGATCATTTCATATAATTAGACAGCATATCTGATATAAACCATTTCTAGAATTATTAATAATTAGTACAGAACCCGAAAAAAATGATGGGATTATCTACCAATGGATCAGTACCTCTGGTAAGTATCAGAATATCTGTGTGCTCTGTTTGAAATTAAACTTTATACACTGCTACAATTAAGCCCATTTGATGACAGAAATATATATATATATATATATATATATATATATAGAGAGAGAGAGAGAGAGAGAGAGAGAGAGAGACTATGCATTATATATTTATGCAAATTTGGATAATCGAAGCTGAAAAACTTGGTGTTAATGTACGATCATAGGGCAAATAACTAAAGCTGGATACTTTCTTTCATCAAACTTCACTGACTTATTTTGTATGACAATTCTATAAATTAATATTCCACGTTGTATTAGAGCTATTTTCTGCATTAAAATGTTTGACTTTGAAAAGAGGATGAAAAAACATTCACAACTATCAGTCCATTAAACTGAAGGTTTACTGTACATGGAATTACTAAAAAAAAAGAAACAAGCAAATTGATTAATGAAATTGTGTATTTGGGGGGGTTATTGTGCTTTATTACATGTCTGCTATTCAGCAAAATAAAGAACTGTTCTATCATTAATTTTTTACAACTAAATTTCTTCCATCAAAACCTTTTAGTTACTTTTTATCACAACTTAGCTCAGGCCTGCAATCTACCACAGTGAGTGAACAGAAATAAAGAATAAGCTTCAGGTGATAGCGGAATTCACCTCTGGTAAATGCTGAGCTACAAGAACTCTATAGCTTGGCTGAAGATCAAATCCTACCCTTAAACTTATTCTCCATCCAATCTGCAGTTTACTTACTGTTGTAGGTTTGCAGCCTGAGACATGTTATGATAGAAAGCTAAAAAAACTAAGATGAAGGAAAATAGTAATCAAAAATTAATAAGGGTTTAGAATTCTTCCTGTAATGAATATTGAAAATATTTGTATTATCATTAACTTGTTTGTTCCTTTGATAGTTCCACAGACATCCTGAAATTGCTTTTGCCCGGACTGCAGCCTGTTCTCTCAGCAACAAATAACAGTATGGAGTGGCAGTTGTTCATAAAAACCATTATGGATCCTTTGAATGCTTTGGATATGGTCTTAGATAATATCTCAGGTAATCTGCTTATTCATTTTTATTGTTTATTCATGTAAACTTATTATAGAGCACAGGGCCATAACAACACCATGGCAGTAGATAACATGCTGGGCAACTCCCCTCAGCTAGGCCCCCATCAGCCCTGCTGCTTGACTGCTCTTCGTTGTCTCCCAACTCTTCTTTTCCCTTGTGGATTCCAGTCAGCCACATGAGTTGATTTTCTGCTCTCAAAAAGGGTTCTGATGTTCCAGGTCCCTATCTCAGTTTTTGCGTGTACCATTAGAAACTGGCTTTCCATAGGATTCCCCCAGCATGCATCATGAGCCTTTCTGAAGAGAAATCTCCCAAACTTAGCTCTCACTGGGGTGATCACTGTGGCAAATGCTAGGGTGATACTGCTGCAATTTCAATGGCAAGTAGGTTTTACCAGGGCAGTGGTTACTAGCACTACTCCCAATCTTCTTTCTTTATCCCCTCTTGGGATGAGCAGGATGATTTAAAATGAATATCTTCATTGAATTATCTATTTTTTTGCTCAAGCATAAAGAATGACTTGATTTTCCTTTTTAAATAAACATTTACTCTAGATTTTAAAGAAGCTAAAGTCTGATAATCCCCAAGCAACTTGTAAGTCAGTAATATTTAACAGTTGAAACCTATCTTCTTTTTTATCATTTTCATAATTAGTTTTTCAAAAAGCAAGTTTAAAAGATACATTTTGTAATTTTTAAATGACTCAGTATCATCCAGATAGATGTTTGACCTTTTGAACTCATTCTTGGTGTTACTTTTGTTGTTTCTACAATGTTTTGGTCAATCTATTCTCCAGTGTTCCTCAGGTGTACAAAGATACATTCTGTAATTTTGTAAGATTGGATATTGTAATCAGTAACTGGTTCCTTTGAAGTGATGTTCATAATCCAACATTTTCTCAATTACAAAAATTTCTTCTCAAATTACCACAAAGTAATCAAATTACAATTATTTCATATACTGTTTGTTTTATTAATCTTTTTGTTGTTGTTTTTCAGGCTTGCCAACTGAATTGAATAAGCTATTAGTTGGATATCCAGAAATGAACAAAATGGTACAGTTAATAGAGAACTCACCTGAAGCTGTTTCAGCTTTTGTTTATAATGCATTGACTCAAACCTCAAAGGTGAGAGAACAACACATTCTTTTTATTCCTTTTCCTCTGCAAGGAAATTTAAGAAGAATTAATGTAAAATGAGACCCTGAATTTTTAATTTCCTTTCAATCCTGAATTCTTAATTACTTCTTTCTTCAACATTTTAAAATTTTCTAATATACAAGATTTTTATATATGAGCATTTTCCGACTGTTGTCCTCATCTCAATTCATCTTTTGAACACAACTTTTTGGTAGTTATACCCCACAGCTTCCTTAAGGTGGGTTTTGTAAGTGGTGATATTTTGAAGAGTTGAGACAGGATATTGTCGTTGTTGAGGCTTGAGGATGGAATGCCCCTATTCTGCTGTCTAATTTCAGGTGGAAGTGATTGTTAGGTCAGCCTGAAATGTGTTAAAAAGTTGAACTGAAATGAGGACAGCCATCCAAAAACTTATACATATTCTCTCATCTAAAAAAATTCTGTTAGAAAAGACATGATTCTTATTCATATCATTACTGTTCCTTGTTTTCTTCTTTCAGATTGTTGATGCATTACTGAACACTTCATCTTCGAACTCCTTGTGTACAAGTATTCAGAAAGTTCACATGATTACACCTCCTGGTGCCACTCTTGACATGAATCACTATCTACAAAAGCTTTGTTCCATCAATTTTCTCCTGATTGATGCTGAATTACATAATATTACAGCTTCAGCAGGAAGAATAGTGAGTTGCAAATACTATAATACTATTATGATGATACAGTGTGTGTTGGTTGCTTGGTTGGTGTCTGTCATGCAAGAAAAAAAACTTCCATATTTTCATGCAAGAGTTACTTCCCTTACAAGACATTCATTATCTTGTTATTTATAAGAGAGAGATGATTGTATGTAATGATATTTCTCAATTGAAATATCTTCATAACTTCTCTTTATATTCTGAGCTTTTATCTTGAAATTGCAATTGCAAAATGACTTAATTATTGCCATTATCTCTTGACAGCAAGGGAAAACTAGTGTGGGATACCAATTAATGTTGGTTCCTAAAGTGAGTGAGGGAGAGTCATAACTGTAGTTTGGTTTGATGTAGCAACGAGATGGTTTAGTTGTTAAGAATGAATGATTTTGTCTCCACGTGCTTTGTTTTTATCGCCACGTGTCGACATCACTTTAAATGTTGATGAAGATAATCTATGATCACCACCATAGAAAGGAGAATTTAGATGAGTATGGACATGGAGATTAAACCGAGTTTGTAATTGTAATGAAAACACATACAAATGGTTAGACAAACAAATTAAACATACACTTAACAAAGAGACATTTATAACAATACAAAGAAATACATGTAAAGAAACATTAATAGGATTAATCGTGATAGAAGAGGCCTACTTAGATTAAATTACCAAGTAGCACCTTTATAAAGAAGGAAAGAGTTGGACATTAGGTTATTCCTATACATCAAAATGTAATAGAGGTGAGAATGATAAGTCATGGAATCATGTGACATATCTGGTCTAATGTCATTTGGTTTATCTATCAAATGGAACCTTATAAGTAGTGCCAGTAATAATGAGTGATAGATTTGATCTGGCTGAATTATTGAAAGACAGTTGGTTCAGTTTTAGGCAGAAGGAACTTAGAGGGGCGAAGTGATAAGTGAATTGATTGTAGTGTTTGCATTGTGTCGCCAGAAAGGGGCAAATATAAGATAAGTGAAATAATTGCAGTGTTTGCATTGAGTAGCCATGAAGCTCTTACAGATTCTCACATCGGGGAAGATTAGTGACAAAAGACAATATATAGTCATGGTTAAAGAATGGAAACTTTGCCAGTCGCGAGTTTAGTGAGAAGGAAAGGAAGAGAAAGAAAGGGAGTAACCTCCTAAGAAAACCTGACAAATGAGTGAGTGAATATGTGCTAAGGAGAGTGATGTTTTTTATACATGGCTAGAATTAAGCTTTTGTATCTAAAGTTGATACTTACTTATTTTCATATTTAATTTTAACTTCAAATAAAAGAGCCATTACACTAATAATGTGAATAGCATTGCTGACAACTTATCACACTTATACTATAATATAGCTAAAATTATGTGTGTGGTGCTGTATGTGTGTGTGTAGCCAAAACTCGACTGAAAAACTGAGTATAGTCTTTCCATGCAATGAAATTCAACTGAAAAATCAAGTAAATGTTTAAATAATGCATAAAATGACTCTGTGTTATGCCTCCATGAGAATTGAACTCATAATCTTAGTTTTACATTACACAATGCCGAGACATCCTGGGAGAAATCATGTATAATAACATGGTTTATCTTCAACATACATTTTGCCTAGGGAAGCCTGGTAAAAGCCTAGCTGTTGTTATCACCTGAGCTATGAGTTTTTATAGCTCAGGTGGTATGAGCAGCAAGGCATTTACCGGTAAGAGCAGTTGGGTGTTTACCAAGCTTCCCCAGGCAAAAAGGATGTCAGTTCAAATCTCACTGGGAGTTTATTTTCTATTTCCAATCTATGCTGTTTACTCAATACTGTAGACCAACATCAAGTTAAGTTGTGATAAACAGCAACTAAAAATAATCAAGATGAAGGGAAATAGTTATCAAAAATTGATAATGATGCCGTTTATCAAAAATCAGGCTTAAATGTATCAGAGATTATATAGTGGAATGGATTAGCATTATTTCACAATAGAACAATCAAGGTATGAACTGAAGTTCAGATTTGGGTGAAACAGCAACTAAGATTTCTCTCCTTTGCTTTTTGTTTTGTCTTAGAAACGAGATGTAAGCAGCCAAGAAAACTTTGAGATGTTGTTGAAGAAATTGGAAGGTGTGTGGACAAAACTAAGTGCCTTACCCAGTGCTGATCTATCAACATTCTATAATCCCCTGATTTCTTGGGTCAATGTTACATTTGTCCAGACCTCCAGATTAGAAGAACTACTTCAAGTATTTAACCAACCACAAACACTTGAAAGGTGAGAATCTCCCAAAGATAACTTTTTTATATAAATATATGAATTCTCTTAGGTGCTTCTTAGTTAACTTTATGCTATTTGTTGCACATTGTCCCTCTATTTTGCCAATCTCCACATCTGTTTTGTGTGTTAACTCCTACTTCAGATACAAGAAAATTATGATGGTTCATTGTAAAGTGATGAAAATCTACTGCATTCAAGAACCCCTTGCTAACCCATAGACCAAGCATGACCAATATAACACTATTCTTAGTCCAAAATACATCTGTGGGATAGGACATAGATGGACTTTCCTTTTCAGGGATGAGAAAACTGATGATAATGATTGAAATAGTGTGAATCAGTGTTTTCCAAACTTATTCGGACCACTGCCCCCTTTTAAAGGATATATATCATAAGCACACTAACCCAAAATGACTGTCAAAAGTGATTTGTTGAGAATTGAATTCTGATAAAAAAGATTGTGGATAAATTATTTTAAATAAGTTAATAGATTTCTTGATATCAGAAAAACAGAAAATATTCAACTACTCTGCTGTGAAAATTAGCTGACATATGACCTCATGCATAGGAGGTACAATATGTATTCTGTGCCCCTTGCCCCCTAGCACTCACCTTGAGTTTTTAAGCATGCTCTTTGGGAATCTCTGGTGTCAACAAACAGGCTTTCAGAAACCGTCAACCGAAACTGTCAAAATAGGTTCTTCAGTTTTCAGGTTGATCCAGCTAGGTGGCTATGTATGTATGTATCACACATACAGGCTGCGCTGATGGAGCTAGAGGGATGAAAATTTAAATATTTAATCCTTATCATGTCCAGAAAAAACATTTTTCATTTTATTTAAAATTCCCCCTCTAAATAGGTTTTTAGTAGGGGGTCAATTTTAAAGTTATGCTAAATTGATCCCTTATTTAGTCATGTGACAGTTTTTATTGAGTGACTAACCAGACCTATCTTTTTTTTTTCTTTAATGAATCAAGACTCTCTCTTCCTATTTACCAACTATGTTACGCTATCAGAAAATTATCATTGACACTGATAATGATTCTACAATTCTTCCTTCAAACAGTTTAAATCAGCATATAATTAATCCATTGTCAACAATGTATTTTTCTTTAATTTTCACCTTTTTCTTTGTAGACTTTTTGAATCAACCCTGAATTTGGTGCCTGCATTGTTGGATGTTGAAAGCTTGCGACCATCTTATCACTTACTGCAAATCTTATTGAGAGGCTCCAACGACACTCTCGAAGTATACACTGCTCTTGTCAGTAAGTATAAATACGTTCCAAGTCTCATGGAGATTTAGAATTTTCTCACTTAAGTTTTTATAAACCAAAACTGTCAACATAGGTTTCTTCAGTTTTCAAATTGGTCTGGTTGACTGGCTATGTATGTATGTATGTATGTATGTATCTTGTATACAGGCCTTACCAATGGAGCCAGTGGGCTGAAGATTTCAACATTTACTCCTTACTATGTCTAGCTTTTGGGAGAGGAAAATCGCCCCCCCATCAAAAATGGGGTTTTAATGGGGGTTCAATTTGCACTGTAAGTTTATACTAAATTGGTTCTTAGTGTGTGTCCACTTGTTTTTTGACACTTCAGACTTTTTAGTGATCCATGCCCCCAAAAAGGTGAGAGATTTTATTGATTCAAAAAACAAGCATGAATGCTGCTGGACTCAAACTGAGAGTCAATTTAGTATGAACTTGCATCGCAAATTGAACTCCTCACAAAAAAAAAAAATTTTAGGGGGAATTTTCAAATGAACAAAAAAAATGTTTTTCCTGGCACAAGAAATAAATGTTGAATCAGCATATCCTACTGATAGTCACCTATGGAGTTGAAACGTGGAACCTAACCAAAAGATTGACCCTCAAACTGAGAACCATGCAATGTGTGCATAAGACAATCATGCTCAACCTCACATGGAGAGATCATAAGATAGCAGAGTGTATTAAAGGAAAGACTGGAGTCCAAGATATCTTTCAAACAGTTAGAAAACTCAAATAGTAATGGCAGGACATGTTCAAGAATGTCAGACAACCAATGGACATCAAAACTCACAACGTGGATCCCCAGAGATCATATGCGAAATTGTGATCAACAGAAAGTAAGATAATGTGACTAGCTAGATAATTTCAGAGGGAACTGGCTCCATGATGCCCATGACAGAGAAGTCTGGCAAATCTTGAGGAAGGTCTATGTCCAAGGATGGACACTAAAAGGCTGCTGATGAAGATGATGATGATGATGATGTTGAAATTTCCAGGCCTCTTGCTCTATTGGTGTGGCCTGTATGTATGATAATAGCCAGCCAACCAGCCAAACCAACTTAAAAACCGAAGAAACCTGTTGACAGTTTTGGTTGACAGTTTCTTATAATACTTCTCTTTTTTTTTTTCAGGGGATATCTGGAGAAATGCTTCTAAAGTTGAAGACATGTTTTACAAACTTTCAGCCGATTCTGTCAGTGGCTTCATTGATAACAATGTCAAACCATTCTTGGTAAGTTGAGAAGTTATCTTAAAATTTTAGCAGGGAAGAGCCTAAGAGCTCCCCTCCTTCTTCATTCCTCCCCTCCTTCTTCATTCCTCCCCTTTCTCTCTTTCCTTCCCCTCTTCCTCTCTTCCACTTTCTCTCTTCCTGCTCACTACCTCTTCCTCCCCTCTCTAATTGAATCTTGTCCAACCCTTTTCTTCCACCCTGCCCCTCCTCTTCTCCCTCTTTCTTTATTTCTTTCTCTTTCCCCACTCTTCTCTCTCTCTCTTTCCCCACTCTTCTCTCTCTCTCTCTCTCTCTCTCTCTCTCTCTCTCTCTCTCTCAAAAAACTGGAGTTTACTTTATTTCCAGGTTACAACAAAAACAATCTTCACCAAAATTAGGTGTGTAAACCATGATTTGAACTCAAAACCAACTCATTGACAGGATGCTGTCTTACTGACTCAGCTAAATTGATAAGTTTTAGATATTAACAAAATTTTATCATGCATATATGAATGGGCTTATTTCATTCTAATAAATAAATGTATTTTTGTAATTTTTTTAATTGTATGTATGATACAAAAGTTGCAGTAATCATCTTCAATCAGAATGGAATTCTAAGTGGAGTTTGACCCTATAGCAGCCAGTTTTGTCTCTCCCTCACTCTCTCTTTCGCTTCTTCTCATCCCAGTGTTGCCAATTTAGCACTTTTGTGTTAGATTTAGTATGCTCCTTGTTATGGTAACACATAATCATTTTAGCTATTTTTAGCCAATTTTAGCACTTTTAGAGCAATTTTCCAGTCATTACAAGCAAATATAGCCATTTTCAGCTAATAAAAATGGCCTTAAAAGCACTAGCTGTAATTTTGTATGTGTTTTGACTCTTTGATGCTTTTTTAGGTGGATATAGTTCAAAAAAGTTTCTTCATATGGCAACAATGCCCCTCCCCTTCATTTTTCTCTATCTTTTAACCATGCATATTTATCTTATTTACTTTATTCATTTTGTCCCACAGGATCAAGTGCTGAAAATGTACAATGTCTCTGGATATAGTTCTCCTATTTCAAGACTTCCAATTGCAGAAACTCTATCTGAAATTCAGAAGATGATTCAACATAGTGCAAGTGAAAATGCATCTTTTAACCTCACAACTGCATTGTTGAGGGTTCAAAGATTTTTGGGCAATCCTCAAAGGTCAGTGTTGTTCTCCTCCTCCACCACCACTAACACCACCATTGTTACTATGACCACAACCTCCAAAATGAAGAAAAAAGTATTTTTATAATTCAGAATTCATTTCAGCCGTAGCTGTATTCAAAACGTGAGCTTGATAGGTTGTGTGCTTTTTTTGTGTAAACATATACATATATATATATATATATATATATATATATATAGTCTCATAAATTTTGCACATTTCTGCTGAAAAAGAACTTTTATCTCAGGAATTTCATAAATTTTGTATCATCCAAAATCATCCTACAATGTTATGCTATGCAAATCAGTTATTTGCTGATTGTTGTCAATGTAATGTTTCCAAGGTATTGTTTTTTACACAGAATTTTATTTTTTTCAGTTATTCAAATTTCAATCCTAATATTGTACCTTTAATTTTTTGTGGGGATCATCCACTGTTTTACTATAGATCAATTTTGGGGGATATTAAAGTAGTATCAGTAGTATCAGTAGCAGTGATCAACCCCTCTTCTTATCCACTTATTAAAGTATTTGCCAACTTGACTTTCTTTTTCTCCCCTCTCACCTCCCACCCTCTTATGAAACTACCTAACTTTCTTTTCCCCCATCTCCCTCTCTACTTGGTCACACTTATATCATTGATAGCAGCCAAACTTGTTGTTATCTACTTATGATAACTGTCAGCAAAGCAACAGGTCATGGACTAGTACTTGATAGAAAGTAATGAACTTCTTTGCATGTGGTACAATGGAAGAGCAACCAAGAGACATCTGAAAAGTTCTGACATTTATTTATTATTCTACAATGCATTTTTGGGCATCTCCAAATATACAAAATATTCACACATCAACTTCAAAACAAATACAAAATTCATAAAAACAGATCCAATGTACATAAATACAAACAATATCTACAATCTAACACAATTCCCAGATTAGATCTTTTGAAAATTTCATCAGACAGACCATAAAAATATCCTTGTAAGCTTCTGCTTTTTCCACAATTTCTAAACTTATAATATTTTCGCTTAACCTCTGTACACTATTGCTGTTTTTTGACTCGGCAACTTATTCTAAAAATGTATTACTTTTTTTTTTTAAATCCTATTGTTCAGATTAAAGAAAAGAAAACTTGATATTAAAACAATTTGTCTTGAGTCTTATTCTAATAGTGAATCAGACAGTGATTCAAGATCAAAACATTGATGAAAGCATTGATTGCTCTGGAGCAGTTAAACAAGATCTCTTGAGTCTTCTTCTTCTGGCAGTGGATTGGATTATGATTATGAGACAATTTGTTAATGATGATGAAAAAGTTCACCATCAGCTATCATCCATCTTACAATATATCAAATACAAGTGATGAATAATTTTTTTTTCACTTTTTATTCCTTTTTTTTTTTGTAGCAATTTAACAATGCAGTGGTTACAGCTATTGGCCATACCTAAACCTGTAAGTTTTTTTGTTGACAATTCATTTTTTGTTGCAATCAATTATAATACAAATGATATTCCTTTATTTGATAAAAATATACCTTTGCATGTTTGTTAGATCAAGATTCCAGGTTGTTAATTGAGTTTTCAAAAAGAGTAAAATCATAAGCCTTCCTACTGTAATATTATTGTAGTGGTTTGTCTAATTTGTTAATCTTTTCTTTAAGTTCATTGGTTGGACTCTAAATACAGTGTTTCCCTACAGTAGCCAACTCTTTTTGAGAAATAGGGAAGTTTTCATGTAATCGTTATATAAACATAATTGGATAAGAATTTTTATCCAATATCCATATATTTATAACATTTCAATTCCTATACATATATTAGTAATAGTCAAATACAGTGTTTCCCTAAAGTAGCCAACTCTTTTTGAGAAATAGGGAAGTTTTCATGTAATTGTTATATAAACATAATTGGATAAGAATTTTTATCCAATATCCATATATTTATAACATTTCAATTCCTATACATATATTAGTAATAGTCAACCAAAACTGTCCCCAAAAGCTTTCAAAATAGGTTTCTTCAGTTTTCAAGTTGGTCCGGCTAGCTATGTATGTATGTATGTATCATATGTACAGTCTGCTCCAATGGAACTAATGGGCTGAAAATTTTAACATTTACCCCTTATGTCTGATAAAACCAATTTCTTGTTTTTTTTTTTAAAATTGCAGAACCAAAATATGTTTTTAGTGGTGGGGGGGGTCAATTTGCAATGTAAGTCTCAGCTAAATTGGTCTCTGCTTTGTGTCCATTTGTTTTTTTGAAATTCAGACATGTTAGTTATTCAATAAAAGGCGAGAGAAGTAACTTATACATTGATCACTCCTTTTTCCAATTTTTTAATTGATCATCCAAACACAGCATGCTGCCAAAACACATTGTTGATGTGACAATTTCTATCAAGCAACCCACCTAATCTGTTTTCGATTTATTTTTACATTTTTCTTTCATATCCATTTCACTGACAACAAATGTGTAAGAATAGGTTTACATAGAAACATGCTGGTTAAAACGCATAAAATATAATGAAATTAGAGAAAAGTTTGAGAGAAAGTTCTGTGAAACAAACCCAAGAGACCAGGCTAGTAGTTAATTATTGAACAGATTCAAGCAGACTGGATCTGTGCATACTCATCATCAATGATATATGTCTAAAAAATATCAAAATTAGGGGAAAAATATGTAAAACGATTGAAATGTAATAGATATTAGATAGACGTTCACCTTCAATTTTGCCAATATAACAATTAAATAAAATTTTCCTTATTTCTCCAGAATAGATGGTTACTTTATGGACACCTTGTAAATTGGTTGCTATTTTCACTTCTTATTACCTTTCCATCTCTACTTGTATTCTTGCAGCAATTTCTTTTGCACAAAAATAAGTTTTAATGAAAACAGAAAGCACACACTATGATTATAATGAATTCAATTGATAGAAAAACATTGTGATCCTTTTTGAATTTGAACAAAATAGATTTGTTCACAATTCTAATCAGATTGTAAAAACTCACCTCGAGCCAATCAATCGCAATAGATAAGGCTGAAAGCTTATGTTCTTGGACTTATATGTCAGGAAATACAGTTTGTTCGTCTTGAGAACTTATTTTGATTATCACTTGTTATCATATCCTTTTTCTTCTAACTCAGTTTTATCAATTATTCTTTAGAAAATAATAAAACTTTATTACATTTTCATTTTATAGGTGGTAAATCAGTTGTCATCCCAATATCTAGAGCAATTAAAACCCCAGACAAATGGAGTGGAACATATTTTGAAGATGGTTCAGGAGGCAAAATCCACAGCTGAAGCTAAATCCTCCTCAGATGTTATGAAAGATTTTATGAAGTCTATGACACACAACAAACACTCAGTGTAAGTAAAAGTTTCCTTTTTTGTCTTCCTATTTTGAGCTTTTAAGAATGACTAGACAACCCTGTGATCTGCTTCGAGAAAAGTTGTCAAATTTGATGTGATTAGAATGAACATTGAATTTAAAGGCCAGATTGCACCTGGATTTTTCATGCATTTCTGAGTAAATAGATAAATGAATAAGGAAGACTTCTCTACAATTAGCATTTGATAGTGTCTGATTTTTTAATACGAGCAATTGTCATTATCATTAATTTTTTACTAGTTTTACTTGCATCTTATTTTTGTTGCTTGTTTACTTTTAGTAGTTGTAATAGGAGGAGACGAAAAAATTTTCAATTTGTAAAAAATAAGATCAATTTGTTATTTACCTATGCATGTGTTGGAGTACATGCCTTTGTTCTGTGATATCAAATTAATTATCTTCTGCTTGTGAATTATTTGCAGTCCAGCTATGTTCCAAAACGTCTTTACTAATTTACTGCAATCATCAACAGAAAACAGATCAGGAAAGAATCCTTGTAAGTATGACTAATCCTTTCTATAGCAAATTAACCTTCCGATATATTGATTGCATGTAGGACGTTGGCCCTTTTACTGAATTTCATTTCTGCTACACAATAGCACTGTTTTCACAACTAAACTAAAAAATTACAATAATGTGATAACTATTCCTCTTAAAATCAAATGACTTATTTTTTTGTATTAACTGTTTATTAACCACATTTGTGGTTATCTTTTTGTCATATTTTTCTATCTCTATCTCAAATTTGTTTCATTATGTTCCTCATACCCACCAATAAGTCTTTCTAAAACTGATATGATGAATTTCAAATGAGTCAAAGGAGTTCCCTGTAAGCTAGATTCTTCTTGTATAGAATATAGGCATTTGTCAAACAAATGAAACAACCTTCCTCCAACAATCTCTACTTCTGAGCTCACTAGCATATTGATTTATAATCTGATCTGATTTATCCATACCACCCATACCAATGTTGTAAACAATAACAACATTCATAACATTCTTCTTCACTTTCTTGTAAATTTCTTTGATTGGTTGCTGCCATTCTGAAAGACTGATCTGTAAATTTGGGAATATCCGTTAAATATTAGATACTGCAGCCTCGTTTGGGCTGTACAGGCATTGCATCAAACAGTCAGTGTATCTAGGCACGATGTAGTGTTGAGGGAAACAACAATAATGTTGCTATACTGGCAAGGCAATGGTGACAGGAATGTTGTTTAACTGGTAGAAGGGCCAATTCTCTGCTGTAATCTATGTTCATCAACACATCTTAGTAATATTATTAGTATTGACTGAGTTGAGCAACCTATGGCTGTGACCATTCTATAGCCTCTACTTTCATATAGGGTTCCATATGCTCCATCAAGACCTGGTTACCTCATAATCGTTCACAAGCTAGTCTTCCAGATCATTATGACTGAATTGTGAGTTTGAACTTCACAGGATGCCCTATACTGACATCTGTACGGAAAGAGAGAGAGGGGTCCCTTTTCTTCAGAAAATGAATATTTGTTCATATCAGTATTTACCAAGTTTAGGTGAGGTTGCTTATGTTTACTTTATACAAATGCCCTTGGAAAAGGCATGATTTCACATACCTGCCCTCTATCTTATTGCCAGGGATAGAGACTGAATATCTCCTCACTGGCATTTCATGATGGTTGATGGAAAAGAGATTTGGCATGTAAACACACACTCAAATAAATCTCATTGAACGACTTCATTACCCAGGCACCAATTACAATAAAAAGCTGTTGCACCTGTTGTCAGCCTACACAGGAGCCAGCAAACAGTTTTTGAAAGAGAACGCCAAAATAACTCTTGTCTCACTATTGTTCGATCATCACCTTAATGGATATTAATCAGTAAATGTCATTGCTTTTCAGCGATTAATCTACAAGACATCTTGACTAGATCATCAAACATTCAGCCAATACTGAAGCAGTTACTGGATAAACAGAATTTTGATATCTACAAGGCTATCTCTAAAGATCCAATGCAGGTAGGCAATTTTTATGTGGCTGCATCATTTTCAACATATCTGCATTTTGATTTTTTTCTTTTTCATCTATCATTGAATCCAATATATAAATTCCATGTTCAGTTTGTTTGTCTGTAAAATTCAAAAACCTGATAGCTTTCATGGAATTTTATATCTTTTGAAATATTTTACAAATGATGAGCTAGGCTTCTTTTTTCTGTGACATTTTGAAGATTTTTTAAATTGAAAAATAATTTTTTATGCACTTTATTGAACAAAAAAACTTTTAATGATAAATTTAAAAAACATGAAAAATTTCAACATTTTTTGAAATTTGAAAATTTTATTTGTATTTTTCAAAAATGTTTTAATCGAAAAATGTTTCTATTTTCAAAAAATTTTTTAAAATTTCAATTAAAAATTCAAATTTGAAAAAAACACATTCAAAATTGAGAGATTAAAAAAATCCTAAGTTCCAGAATGTTTTTCATTAAATTTTACATACAGACCTGTTGAAATATCCTACAAAAGATGAGCTGGTCTTCTTTTCTATGAAGCATTCTAATGTTTCTGAAATTGGAAATACTCATCTTTTATGTACTTCTTTGAGAAAAAATATCATGAAGCTCCAGTTTCTGTTGTATCAGTAAAGTTAAGCAGCAATGAGCATAGTCAGTACTTAGATGGGTGAACACATGGGGACAGCTAGTACTTCAAGCAACCTGTGGCCTGTGTGCCAGACAATGCAAAGCTTAGCAAACAACTACAAATCTTTGGCTATTCTTTAACTCTTAAATTCATGTAAAGTATTCAAATCTTAGATCTTGGAGAAAAACTTCTGATAAAAGTTACCTTCCTTCCACTAATAGGTAATTTTTATTTAGATTCAAAAAGTTCCATTTTCTAATTCTATTCATTGAAGAATTCCTCTGTGGTTGGGAGTGATTTCAAGTGCTTCATGAATTTAGGAGCTGATATTTTCTCTCCTCATGTTCTGAAAATTTTCTGTTTTTTGCTACAGATTTTTGGCATTCACCTGAAATCCATGGCATGTCAGATGACCAAGACAGATAATGGCAGTGTTCTTCCTGGAATGACTAAACTTCACCATTTAATGTGTGAAAATGAAGTTATCACTCAGGGATACCAACAGGCTCTTGTATTGCTTACGGTAATTGTCGTGGACACACACTTATATATCAATTTCACATTTTGGACGTTTGTTTTGTTTTTTTTGTTTTTTTACTAAGTGATCATATTGTCTTTTATTCATTTTTGTCTGTAATTGATCAGATTGAATAGAATTGTTAAAAGAAAAAATCAATTTTGTGAATTTTACAAGCATAAAAATTAGAATTATAAAATAGTTGGAAGACTTTTTTAGTTTCTTGATAACAATCTGTTTCTGTGACCCATGATGTCACAGTAGAATTTATAAAACAAATACTTCAGAACTTTCATTAAGTTTAATGATTACACATATAGTGATACGTCAATTTGTTATGTCACTTTATATAGGTAGTCTTTCGAGTGGATGAAATTTTTATGTATTTGTTGAATAAATCCTACCCAGGATATAATGGATTACAGAAACAGAGAGTTATAAAGAAACTAAAAGCATCTATTGAAATTGATTGGAAATCATTTTCATTCATTCTAATGATTACATAAAAAGTGACACAGCAAATTCTGAAAGTATATACAAAAAAATTGATTAGAAATAATTTTACCATAGAAATGCATTACATATTATTTTAATTCTAGATTTTTATATAAAATTATGGATAGGATATATTAAAGATATATATCAAAACATTCATTCAGTCTAATGAATATATATAAAATGACAAAGCAAATACTAAAAGCATAGAAATTCATTGAAATAATAACAGCACATCAGATACCGTATAATAATAGCATATTTTTTTAAATCTTATGTTCATCTTTTGCACTGGCATATACAATATTTTAAAACCATCATCAATTCAAGTTATTGTAATGACTGGCAATGACTTGAAATCATTCATTAAAATATAGAATGTGTTTTAAGAAAAGATTAATATTATATTTTCTCTTGTACAAATTGAATGTTTTTCTTTTTCAGATGTTCAAACTACCATCAGATCTGCTTCCTTCGTTTAGCCTCAATAATGCGAGCCTCTTCCAGCAAGAATTTCTGGCTTATCTACAGACTGTCGTTGGAGGTTTGAATGAGTCAGCAACTGAGAGAATATTCAATGAAAGCCAGTAGGTTTTTTATCCATCACACAATATTATCAATATTTACAAATGCCCCATTCAATACTGGTGTCCGCCAATATAACCTATGTTTAAGGGTCCAAGAAAGAAAATTGCATTACAACTAAGCTGCAGTGACCTGTTGGTAAATTAGCTATTTTGAAGCTGTATCT
Source organism: Thysanoteuthis rhombus (assembly GCA_963457665.1). Taxonomy (NCBI): domain Eukaryota; kingdom Metazoa; phylum Mollusca; class Cephalopoda; order Oegopsida; family Thysanoteuthidae; genus Thysanoteuthis; species Thysanoteuthis major. The sequence goes on along the minus strand of OY735240.1, from coordinate 16,117,497 downwards.
TGCTATTTGGGATCTAGAATAATATTTTGGGATCCACCATCATAATTTCGTTAACCTTTAGCCAATTTAGATGTTTAGGAGTTGGATCTACTTTTTTTAGGGCCCACCATCCATCTGTGTTATATCACAAACCTGTTTCCAATTTAGCTATTTTAAAGCTAGATCTAATTATTTTGGAGCTGCACCTAGCTATTTTGGATACACTATCCACATGGTTTATATTGTGAACCATGTTATAATGTATTAACAAATATTTAGAGCAACATTAACTGAAAATGTCTTACAAAACAAATGTGGTTGAATGAGGTTTTCAGTTTGCTATCCAAACAGCAATTTTTTTTTCTTTTAAAACAGGTTCGGTTGGTCACTCAATAGAAACAGTCACATGATCAATGTATTTTGACAACATGCCATGTTGGGGGTGATCAATGAATAAGTTACTTCTCCTGCCTTTTGATGGATCGCTAAAAAGACCAAATATTTTAAAATGAAGTGTGGATTAAGCCAGACACAAACTAAGTGACCACTTTGGTATAAACTGCTGTAGCATAAACCTCCTGGTAAAAACCTATTGGGGGGGATTCGCAAAAACAAAATAGCCATAATGAATAGTGAATCTTTGGTTTGGCCTGTGGGTGTAATACATAGATAAACAGATAGCTAGATAGCCAGCCAGCCAGACCTACTCAAAAACTGAAGTAAATTATATTGACAGTTTTGGTTGATTGTTTCTCATAGCCACTTGCACGGTTAGCTTAGTAATTATGATAGCAAACTAGCAGACAAGTGATTATAAAATCCATTACAAGAATCATCATCATCATCATCATTATCATCATCTTCATCATCATCTTCATCAGTCTTTTAACATTGTGAAAAGTTTATAGATACAGCTAGTATCAGGTTGATGTTCATTTGTTTTTTCTGTCCTGCAGACTACAACGTATGCGGTTTCTGTTGCAAATAGATTTTATGGGGTGCATTACAGGGCTAAAGGACTCCAACTGCCCTGCTATTTACCCATAGCTTGGGGAAGAAGTGGGTTCTTGCATTTCCAAAGGGCATTAGTGCAAAGTGAACGTGAGCAGCCTCATAAAACTCAGGTTTCTTAGTTTTCTCAAATTCATGGAAAAAGAAGTTTTAGTAGGACCAACAGTGAAGCATTAAATTGATCCTGGAACCATAAAGGAAGGTGAGGGTGTTCTAACCCTATACAGTATGGAGAATGGAATCAGCTGAGTTCCATCTAGCTGGAACTGTTTGCATTTATTTTGCACTATGGGTAAATAGCAGGGTAGTTGGATCCCTTTAGCCCTGTAATGCAGTCCATCTTGGGCATCTGGCAGTATCTTGGACCCCCATAAAAAACTCATAATTGTTACAAACTAAGACTGAATATCCATGGATCATTTGAGACAAAACCATTGCTTTGCATCCTACAACAGGGGAAGCAACTATGCTTTGGTTTTAAAAGCCATGATGTAAAAAAAAAAATAAATGAATAACAGAAGAAAAATGTTTTTATCGATCAGCCAAGGGGATATGTATGTTTCACTTTCTCTCAACAAAATGTAAACCTTAGAAAACATGTTTCCCAAGAAATAATTGAGGGGAGTCACGTGTGTGTGTGTAACTGTGTGTGTGGATATAGGTATAAGAAAGAGAAATAGAAAGAGGGGTTTGTTGTCTTTATGATTAAGACTTTGTTATTGTTTCAAGGTAACCAAACCAGTCTCTTCCTGGTCTCTGTACCCCAGAGATGGGAGGAAACGTTTTTTAGCATGAAGGGAAATAGAACCCTAACTGGGTCAGACTGTGTTCTCATAATTGGGTGTGAAAGTTCTGAATTTATTCAGTTTTCAAGTTGGTCTGGCTGACCAGCTGACTGGCTGTATATGTATGCATGACACTTATAGGCCATACCAATGGAGCTAAAGGGGTGAAAATTTAAGCATTTAACCCAATCATGTCTAGAGAAAATATTTTCTGAATATTCCCTCCCAAAATAGGTTTCAAGGGGAGGGGGATATTTTTTTATGTAAGTTTATGCTAAATTGGTCCCACGTTTATGCCTGGCAGCATTCACACTTGGTTTTCTGAAAATTTTGACTTTCTTAGTGATTCTTACCCAAGAAAAGGCAAGAGAACTAGCTTATTCATTGATCATCATTTATTCTGATTTTTTAACTGATCACCTCCTCATGGTATGCTGCCAAGAGACATTAGTCATGTGACAGTTTCTACTGAGTGACTAATCAGACCTGCATATGTAATTTATACTTTCTTTTTCCACTTTTTTCATTTTTCACTTTCTTTTTTTTCCATTTTCATTTTTATTATTATTTTTGCACTTTCTTTCTTTTTTCTTTTATATCTAGAGTTCCCTTTCTCTTTTTCATTCTTCTTTTTCATTCTTTCTTTTTCTTCCATTTTTTTCTTTTTCCTTCTTTTTCATCCAATTTTTTTCTTTTTCCTTCAATTTTTTAATTTTCGTTTTGCTTTCTTTTTCATCTGATTTTTTCTCTTTCCTTCTTTTTCATCCAATTTTTTTCTTTTTCATTCAATTTTTTTCATTTTCCTTTCTTTTACTTTTTCATCCAATTTTTTTCTTTTCTCTTTTCTGTTCATTTTTTCATCCAAACTTTTCCATTTACTTTTTTCTTCTTTTTTTTATCCAACCTTTTTACTTTTTAATTTTTCTCATTCAGCAAAATTTGTTCTCTTTCATTCTGCTTTTCATGTTATTTTTCCATGTCATTTCTCTCTTTCTCTTTCTTCCAAACTTTAATCTTTCACTCTTTCACTTTCTTGCTTTTTAGCTCTCTTTTTACTTTTTACCTCTTTTTAATTATTCCCAAAATTTTTTTCTCTTTTTCTTTGCTTAGATTTTGTTTGTTTTTTGTCTTTCTTTAGGTATGTCTCCTTATTTTCCTTCTTTACTTTCTTCTTCTTTCTTTTCATTCCTCTCATGTTTTCATTTCTTATATTTTCTTTTTATTCTTTAAATTCATTTGTTAATACCTTTAAAAAAGATATCTTATTTTTCTCTTATTTCCTTCTTTTATCTTTTTTCTCTCTTCCTCTTCCATCTAACAATCATTTATTTTTCGTGCACAAATTCTTGCATAAACACATTTACTGTAGCTGCAGACTTGAATATACTTTTGATTGCATTTCCTTTCAACTGTACCATTGAACTTGTCACACACAGATCAACTTCTGTTAATATCTTGTCTCGCAATGATATAACAGGGAAAATAAAAACAATGTTTTCAATATCAAATTACTGAACATGCAGACATAAAAATAGAGACATACAAAACAGCCTTGTTTAAATTAGACTGTAGAAATTTTGTTGACTTTTAGTTTTGAATTTGATTTTTTTCATGACTTCCCTTGAAATTGAAGATCAAAATGAAAGATCAAAATAAATATGGAGGAGAAATCTTTTTTTTCTTAATGTAGTCCCAAGTCTTTTGATTTGGATATAAAATCCAAGTTTAGTATCTGTTCATGCCAAATAAGAGAAAAATTTTAATTACCAAATCTAATCTTGAAACCTTTAATTAGTCAGTTGTCTAAAGAAATTAACATATTTACGATGAGATATCCTAAAATAAGTCTATGTGTAAAATCTTATTTAAAAAAACAACCTGATTTCTTTGGAGTTTTTTTGCAGACACCATTTTCTGCTTTGTTTTATCCCTTCTCTCCATTATGAAACTCTCTTGGATTGTACGTCTGAAGAAGGTCATAGAATGAATGAATAAGTCAAAATGTATTAATAATAAAAGCAACGAAAAGAAAGTGTTCAACAGTCAAAGCTAATCTTGGAATAAAGATAGCAGGTTAGATGCATGTCTGAAAGTAAATCCAATCTCTGATGAATTTGATTCTTATCATTTATTTGTATTTTATTTCAGATTGTATCGAATGTGTGAACTGTCTCTCTCAAATTCAGAACTATCTCCAAACATGAAAACCTACCTGGGTTTTGCAGAGCTCCTCTCTGATATTTTCATATACCAAAATAACATCATTCCAGGTAAGATAGCCTCTCTGGTACATTTGCAATTGCTGGATGTTTTTAAACTTGGTACTCTAAGTTTAAAAAGGAGAAAAAATTCTAATTTCAAATTGCATAAAATCAAAAATGTTTTCTTCCACATAAACTTGCAGATTTTGTACAAGAGTTAATGTCAAGGACTCTTGTTCAAAAAGGATGTACCAAAAATAAGATGGCTTGAATTTTTTATTAAAAAAATTACAGTCTGTAAATATATATACAATCTACAATAGTGAAATGGTATGACAGTCCTAAACATTATTCCCTCGTCTAAGGATGAATATGCGTCTGGTATTTACTATATGCAATGGATTCTATTTTGCTCCACATGGAAACTTGTAACTTAAAGAAAGTGTCTCATCTCAAATTTCTCAATAAATCTCCATGGTATATTACATTAAATATGTTTCAGGTATTATAATTTGTACAGATCCATTTATACATAAGCATGCTGATAGGAAACACCAAGTGTGAAGGTATATCAATAAGTCCATAGCCTAATTATGAAAAAAGTAGGCATTTTATACAGCAAATGATAATTTCTTATATAATCTTCTCCCAAGATTTCAGATCAAACTTTTAATAGGTACAGACTAATTGATCTACCCTCATATATGAATGTATTTTAGTGATTTTGTTTACTTTCTATCTCCTCTCATTTGTGTAAATTTCTTCTTTCCAGATATGGAGAAGGTTTTGTGTGATAATTCTCAGGATGATGTAGTAAAGGCTCTTAAAATACTGCAACAATCAGATTTGATAAAATCATTGCAAAAAGTAAGTTGTTTTTTTCTTACTTTTTTTATTTTTTATCTAAAAAAAATGGCTCCTTTAAAATACAAGAAGCGATGAGAAGCAAATGAGTAATTTTTTTTAAAAGCTTTTATGCAGAGGTTTGTTGTGAGTGATTAAATAATTTAGGGCTAGGGTTATTCATGGATTAAAACTATTTTTACAGGCAATAAATGATATTATTGGTTTGCTTCCAGTTGCCACCCTTTGCTTCTTGTAAAAGTATAAAAAGAGGGTTTTCACCAAGAATTGGGAAGAAAATATTCAGAGAACAGGAAACGGGGAACAACTGGAAAACGTACCAACAGAGAGCCAGGCAGGATATACGAAAATACAATTTCAATGTCCGCATAGTGCGGATATGGAATACCCTATCTATTGAAATAGTGTGCTCCAAAAATGTGAATCCTTTCAAGAAGAGATTTGATGAATATTGAGACAAACAGGAGATTCTTTATGAATACAAATTTGCAAAAAACTTTAGGAAGTCACTTGAAAATCAAAAATGATTGCAGGAGTCTGGTGAAGAGGATTTACCATAAAACCTGTTGCAGAAAATATCACGAAGCTAAGTATGTAATTCAAAAAAGCTCCCACACAGATGTTTCTGCTGATTGATTAAACATCTTAGGATTAAGGTAGATTAGATTTAATTAGAGAAATATTTACAGGTAACAACTGATATCTCTGCTCTGCTTCCTCATTGTCTCTGGCATTTCAGCAAGGTACCACAAAAATCTTTTGCCCTTTGGAAACCATCCAAGTCCAAGAATGTTAATAGAAACAATAAATTTAAAAAGATCAAAGTGTTGACCCTGGCCCTCTGTCTTTATCTAGTATGCATGAGCTCATTGAAAAGTGATACATAAAAAATATATATCTATATTGTGTTTTATATATGTGGATTAAGATAAATGAAAATTATTTGTGTTTGCTTATGCTTTTTAATTGGTTAAATTAAAATGATTTAAGAGATTCAGAAAAAATTGATTAGAAGAAGTTGTCAAATTTAGAGTTTTTTGTTTCAATTTCAATCCATGGTTAGGTTTTTACACACTCTGTTTTAAGAGTAGGTTTATAAAGCACTGAATTACAATACAAACTGTGACTTTAAACTCCAAGAGCTCAAAGAGCTCTAGGGGCAGATCCGCAAAATAATATCGTCAGATTCAAAATATGCTGGACAGTGAGATCTGCCAGATCACTGGACATCCTATTCGAGAAGTACAACCTATGATGATATTTCATTAGAGAGTTTAGTATGGTATGTCTTTTAGCATTTCTGTAATTGAAAAATATCAAAGTTTCAAATTCTATTTATCAAATCCATGTAATGACTATCTAATTGAGGATCTATAGCAGAGCAATTGTCAGGCCTGCTAGTTATACAGGCTGTGGGTACTCAATGAATATAAACTTGTGTCACAGTTGGTTTAGTCTAACTCTGTGGTTCCAGGCTTCCTGGGATCCAGACCTTTGAAAGATCTGCTTTATCAGCAAGCCCATGGACCCCCAATAATATCTTAATAGATCCTACTTTTTGAACTGTTGTACTAACATATTTAATTGCAATTTAATAGAACAGAATGTATTTTCATCCTGTGTTATTTTTTTACTTATCTCCCTTTTTCTTAGTGGAAATACTAACAAATCAATTCACCTGTATCAGTGTTTTAAAAATGATTAAAATCTATAATTTATTGCAGTTCAAGGAATCTGTATTGGGTAGCAGCACACCAAACCATACATGTAGCCATCTGGCTTACCTTGTCAGCAAAATCCCCGAAGAGTATAACAGAATTCTGAATACACTGAAGGATTCAAAAGATACAACGAAATGTCTAAGACGGAGGATTCCACGATTTGCAGAACTTGTCAACAATGTCGATCTGTGAGTAAAAAGAAAACAATCCGAATTCTTGTGAATCAGATTTTTATGAACAAGTTTGTATAACAACTTTATCTTGAACAAAGTCAGAGTTCTAAAGCAGTGGGTCTTAACGTTTTTTGCCCCATGCCCCATCCTGAGAGCTTAAAAATTTTATATGCACCATACTATGAAAAAAAATTGAAATAATATGTATAATATGACAATTTTTTTGTGAAAAAAATACTGATATATAAACTTCAGGGCACTTACTAAAATTTCTGTAATTCCTTTATTGTGTGGAATTCACTTACAACGCTATCATCCTGTCATTCTTTTACCTAATAAAGTTACTGAATTGAGCGTTAGTTATAACAAAATCTATTCTAAAATTTGTTATTAATAGTATGGAGTAAAAAGGAACTTATCTGTTAAGCCTTAAAATGACTCAATTTTATGCCATGGAATGCTTTTCACTCTTCACACTCTAATTCCAAATTGCCCCCCAATATATTCAATTGCGCCCTTGTGTTGGGTGCACCTATGTTCAGAATTACTGTTGTAGAGATTTGAGGTTCTCTCTCCAATGCCAGATTTAAAATGTCATTTGTCAAACTCTCATAGCAGAAGAAAAATTGATTTTAAACAAAAATGAAAAAAAGTTCATACACAAATTAATCAGCATAATATTCATAAAATCCAAAATATACGGATACAAATGGTATAAATATTGATTTTCAGAAGTCAAAATATTTGCTGAATTCAAATTTGTGGCTGGAGCATTTAAACTTCTATTTTTAATGGTAACATCTCTGATTTCAACTTGCATGAAATAGTGCAAAGATTTCAAATTTAAATACAGGTTTTCTTCACTATCTGAAAGTAGAGCATTCTTATAAAACTTTCATAAGCAAAAATGGCATCATGCAAATAAGTGATTACCATTATTTCATATGAGAAATTTAGAGCATTCCCTGACCTAAAAATTACAGATGATGCTACATTAAGCTGAGTTATTGGAGGTTGGGGTGATGGGAGATACAGGAGACTGGGTGTAGGAGAGAGAGAGAGAGCAAGAGGGTGTGGCTCATTATAAAGCAGATACTGAATACTATTTTTCGCTTTTTGTTGTTGTTTTTCCTAAAAGCAAAAATTTCTGTAAAGTGATCTTCCAAAAAGCAAGAGATATGTTTATTGTTTTATAACTTTCAAGAATAATTTCTACAAATTCCTCATATTTTCAAAGACTTGTTGTTGTTTTCTATAATTTCCATTTCCAGTACCATTTCTTTAATTTCAAAAAAAGATATATTTTCCTGAAATCCCATGTCTTCACAAAATATATTTTTCCCCCCAGAATGATGCATGTAACAAGAGAAATGCTGCAAATCATCCAAGACCCATCATTCCAGTCATTAGTCAACAATCAAAAACTGGCTCCCTTCATTGTTGTGCTTCTCAACACCATTTTACAAAACAAACCTGGTAAATATAATCTTTTCTTCACATTTTAATTTTACTACATCTTACTCTACTTCTTAATACAATCCTTTTTTACCCCTATTTGGTAGAAACTGTAAACAAAAACTGTCTCCGAAAATAGTTTCTCCAGTTTTCAAGTCAGTCCGGCTGGCTATTTATGCATGTACGTATGTATCACACATACAGGTCACGTCAACGGAGCTGGAGGGCTGAAAATTTCGACATTTACTCATTATCATCTACAAAAAAACTTTTTTTTTTTATCCTCTCCCTAAAAATATTTTTAGTGGATGGTTCAGTTTGCGTTGCAAGTTTATGCTAAATTGGTCCCTAGTTTGTGCCTACTTCTTTTATGAAAATTCAGACATTTCAGTGATTACTGCCCAACAAAAGGCAAACAAAATAACTCATTCATTGATCACCCCCTCGTCTAATGTTCCGATTGCTCACCCCCAACTTCTGTTGAGTGACTAACCAGAACTGTTGTACTTTTTTTTAACCCATTGATTTTATTTATCTGGCTATTGTCTTGTATTTGCAAGAATTATGATATAAAATGTTGGTAGGTTTGAAGCAGTTGATTGAAATGAGTTTAATCTGGTTTAGATTAGCTGGCCATTCATGACAAATCATTTAAATCCTAGAATTCTACTGTATTTTTACTGAAATCTTTTATCTCATTGCAGTTATTGTTCATCTTTCTCAATTGTTTAATGATTCATCCCAAGTGGAAAGATATCTGATGACCAACACGTCCCTGACACCTGACATCATCCAATCTCTGCTCAATTCTAGCATTAACATTAAACTGGTAAGTAGATGAATGTTATGTTACAAGGTCACATCTGAATCCAAACCTATCAGTGAGTTCCTAGTCAATGAAGATATGACTAAAAAACATTATTTTGATTATTCAATTTTAGTGTGTTTGGTCTCTTGTAGGTTTGTTACTATAATAGCCAAAACAGTATATCATAGCTAGATTTTTATTAACACAATACTATTAAAATACTCTAACTCAGAGAATGAAGCAACTTCCATTGCAATTTTCAACTTCTTAAGAGTGTGGGGTCTGCTTTCATGCTAACCTGATAATCTATTATAATGATCCAATTTCTTGAGGGAGATAACTAGGTATATCAAATTTTAATTATAGAGTATTTTCCCTTATTTATTTACAAATAATTATGATATGAATTCTATGAATAGGAAGTAATTTGTCATTGAGCAAAATGGCCACCAAAGATGACCTTTAATCATGTGAAAAAAAGATCTGTAATATATTTCCATCTGAATAAATAATTTGTTATTCTTCATATGTTTCTATGCAACATCACATATAAACAACCATAAAGGATTGTTACTACTAAAATCGAGTATTTCTGGTCAGAGGACCAAAACTGTTCAAACCTGTTGTACCATGGAAGGAAGAAATTCTGTATACGCTTGTCTATCAGATGGATGGTTTGCGAGGATTTTTGGAGGACAACTGATAAGTGCGACTCATCCTACACAATAATTGTCCATATCATGCTGCAGTTGATGGCCCTTCATCATAATTGGATGCAGTGTAATATTTACAAGATTTGGTCTATCAAAATTATAACCAAAACTCCTCTCACATAATACACCAAAGGTTTTCAAAGCATTTTGGGGAAGCATTGCATTCTATATTCTGTGGAGATGTGGACAAATATCCAGTCAAGTAATGTTGAGAAAAAGGAAGCAATCACAAGTTTCTCTCTGCCTCTCATTCTTTTCATGTTCCTTTTCCAAACATTCTATTGATTTTATCCTGTCTCATTTCAGATCCAAATTATTGAGAAATCACCAGGAAATATGGAGTCTATTCTATGTAATCCTTCCAATTTGTTACAATACATTCAGTGGCCAGGCAGTGAGGAATCCTTACAGAATGTAACAAATATTTTATGTTCTAATTTCACTGCCATCTCTGGATTGAAGAACTATCTTGATTTCTTGGTCATCACACAAGAGGTAAGCAAAATGACTGCCATATTTTGCAACTTGATTTCATTTGACAATAATAAATCGAGCCCTTACACTACATTTGGTAAACCATCCTCTGTCTTGAGGCCAGACTTCAAAACTCTTCAAGGTTTTTAATATGTGACGATTGCTCAAAAGGCAACAATCACCTGTTATGGCATCACTCACTTCATCCACTATTTCACCCATAGTTGAGTTAGAGAGATGGATTTGTGCTTTTTGCAAAGGGATTTGTGCGATGTGAATGCGGATTGTTTCAGTCAGAGTTTAAACTCAGATTGCCAATTCCTTTTTCCGTGCTGCTAACCGCTTTGCCACTGGAACTTCTTCATTTATCTGTATGCCTTTTCAAGACATTCATCTTTTATCTACATGCGTTTATCATTTATCTATATGTCTTTGTAAGACATTAATCTTTTATCTATATACCTTTATCATTTATCGATATGCCTTTGTAGAACATTAATCTTTTATCTATATACCTTTATCATTTATCGATATGCCTTTGTAGAACATTAATCTTTTATCTATATACCTTTATCATTTATCGATATGCCTTTGTAAGGCATTCATCTTTTATCAATATGCCTTCATCATTTATCTATATGCCTTTGTAAAACATTAATTTTTTATCTATATGCGTTTATCATTTATCCATATACCTTTGTAAGACATTTATCTTTCATCTGTTTGCCTTTATAACTCATTTTGAGAGCAGAAATCAACTGGATGAAAATAAACTCAAAAGCACCAATTGAACAGAACTATTATGTAATGATTTTTTTGACATCTTGGTTGTTAAAGTCACAAATGTTTTGGCCATTGTATCTTATGGCCTTATGAAATTCAGACATCTTGAGGCTATTATGTCTATTACTGCTACAAGGTGTAAACATGCAACAAAAATAAGATGAGAGAAAAACTAGTTAAAAATTGATATCAATGACAATACTTCATTGAATAAATTCACACAATCATACAGATTGTCCAGGGTGAGAAATAATAAAACATCTGCTGGCTTGAAGGTCATTGAGTGTAAAAGTAAAATTAGATAAGATAAAAATTGTCAAAAATTGATAATGATGATATCCGTATCTTTAATCAATGAATCATCATAGCCTGCATGTGTACCAGAATTGATGATCTAAAAAAATCACCTAAAATTATCTAAAAGGTAGATCTTTTATCTAATAATAATATCATCTTTTAAAAAATACCCTCACAGCATTGTTGGTCCGAAATGAGGATAGAGACTTAATGATGTACTTTTTTTAAAAAAAACAAAAAACAACATTTTTAGATGGTACCTAGTGGTGAACTCATTCAAATTTTCAAGGTTGTAGTAAGAAAAATGTGACAAGGAGTAATCAGAGACACACACACACACACACACACACACACAAGAATCTGTAGCTCACTTGGCTGGTTGGTCAGGCCATTTGTTGGACTTCAATGATTCAATACGATAAAAGAAAAATGTTGAAAAATGATAATAATGATTATAATACTTCATCTAAAAGATCAAGATAGAAATATTTTTTACTTTATCATTTCCCACTATCACTTAGAATCCATGATTTGATAAGTTCATCACAAAACATGAACCTTCTTCATACTACAGCTATCTCTGCTGAACAGAAGTATTCATTTTTCATCCGATTAAAAATCAACTGATTTCATCCAATTAAAGATCAATTAATTTGATATAAGTGAAATGAATGATTCAATAAGTCATTTACAAAAAATGAACTTTCTTTTCTATTGCAGCTGTCTCAGCTTAACAGAAGTATTAATATCAACTTGCCTTGGCTGATGAATATCTCCAAAGATATGGCTGACCTACTTGAAAATATCCAACGTCTCTTAACCTTAGAGGGCCTATTTAATTCTTTCAACTTTGAACGATTGTCAGAACTCATACCAGAAATACAGCGATTGGCAATCGACAATGTGCCAGAGAAAATTGTCATTGGGTGAGTACACTTCACATTTATTTAATGAATCAGCCTAGATGAGTGTAACCTCCATATTTAAACCTGAAAAAATAGTGAATTTTATTCACATTCTACAGTAAACAGTTTTTACTCCAGAATCTACATCTCTTTCCGCTGTTTTAAATCATAAAATTTGGTACCTACTACGGCAGATCTGGGATTTTGAGCAACGTGAAAAAGAAAACAAATTTCAAACATCAAAAACAAGAAAGTAATACGTGAACCAACATTTTTCACTTGCATTTGAGTCGTAGCTTTTTATCAGTAGACTTTTCAAAAGAGTAAAGTAAAAAAATTATCCAAAGAAATTCATCACCACACAAATGGATAAAAAATCTATAAAGAATAACATGAAGGACTTTTTACTTATATCAGATGAAAAACGAAATAATTAATAATTATATGTTTATTTTATATCAGTGTAATCCTTACTGTCCGGTTATATATATTTGCATCCTTGTTGTTCTCTGGTCACACAAAGTAACAGATAACTTCTGTTTACTTGAACCCTAACTCAAGTTCATTATCTACCACTTGATAGACAATTCATATCTTCTCTCCTGTTTACAATTTCTGCATAACTTCAGCTCTCAGAGCAAGGCTCAAACACAAATACAAGCCTTAGACTCAAAGAGAGACTTAGTATTCTGTCGAATAAGAAGTGACATGAGATGTCACAGTTGTTGAGATACTACCCAATGGTTTGTGAGATGCAAACTATTTTTCAAACAATAGTTGATATTGTAATGACTATTCTCAAAGTTATAAACAATGTTGCCTCAGCTTGTATCAGAACTAATTGAACTAAAAAATCAATCTTATAAAAAGAGGTATTTTATCTAAAATTATCTTTAAAAAATATCAGCACAAGATTTATGCATTGTTAGTCCAAAATAAACATAGTGGCCCTCAAAAAAACCAAAAACAACATTTTTAAAAGATGCTTAGTAGTGTACTCATGCAAATTGTCATATGTAACCAGAAGTGCCTGGACTCACACGTACACACACAGACGAGCAAAAAAATAAAAATCTGTTGCCCAATTGGCTGGTGAGTAGCGTTGGCCATTTATGGGACTACAATGATTTGATAGTTTGTGAGATGTTCGTATTTATGCATTAATACATGAGGAAGCACAAGTCTGTCTACAAGAAAAGGTGAATTTCCTGTGATTTCAACTTTTGTCTTCATTTTCAGAATGGCTAAGATCATCAATGATTTCAAGACTGTAGAGAATAATACCTTCTCTAAAGAATTCATTGAAGATGTCAGAGTGGTTATGAAGGGAATTCTTGGTCTAAGAGCTGTAGAGAGAATTATGGCATTTAGTGGTGAGTAGATCTTTTGCAATAATTCATTTTTGTACTTTTTACTTTATTTTTCTACTAGCAAGATTACCTGACATTGCCCTAAATGTACCAGATCTTATTCATACCAACACTAGACATTGTGAATAAATAAACACATCACATATGTAGAGAATTTTCAATCAGTAATATTAATATGGCTCTACAATTTTAGGCTGTAGATCAAAGTGTGCACTTATTTTCAATGTAAGTGCAAACTTAACCAGTGGCTACCACCAAAATAGTGAATCATTGTAGCAGTTCACTATAGCCCTTGAAATCAACTTTTTTCTTCTTTGTTTCTCAAAGAAGTTGTCATATTAAAACTAAATTCAATTCCTACAGCACCATGATTGCCAGTCAGCATAAATCAAATCAGCATAGAAACTTAATGAAAAATGAAAGACGTAATTTAGGTAAAGAAAGCTGTATAGCGGTAGGAGAAAATTTGGTAAAGAAGGCTCTATAGCAGAAAAAGAAAAGTGAATTAAACCAGTGTAAAAACAGAATGAAAATTGACAGATAAAATTTGGATTTTTGGTTTGTAGTAGGTATAAGAAACTGGATATTTTGTACAAAAAATCTTCTTTAAAACACACGAGTTGATGATCTTTATCCAAAGTGATGATCTTTTAAGATATTCATTTCTCTAAATGTAATTAGAATCTATAAGCGACTTTGTTCTTTTTAGTTTGTATTAAATAATTGCTTTTGTCTCTTGCAGCTGTCTTCAAAGACTTCCTGAAATCTCCTAACATTGTACTACAATATCTTACAAAAGACCTGGAACTGCCACGGAACATCTCAAATGCTTTAATAGATTCAACTGTCTCTCTTGCACAGGTGAGATATTTCACAACACCTATGAACTTATGTTTTTAAAAATGGGGGGGGACAATCCTGCTTACTCATAGACTCATAATAAGAAAAATGAAAATTTCTTTGTGAATTTCTAAGATGACGAATTGTCATCATTGTACATTGATTTATTAGAACTAAGGTCCTTATCTTAGTTGTTATTGTAAAATCACTTAGACCATTTTACTCTCCTGCTTTCTTTGGGTATCTCTTATAAAGGATACAACTGACACATTCATCTTTGCATTGCCTGCTCCTTTTGTCCTTACATGTTCCTCAGAACTCCCATTTTCTTATTAAATTCATTCCCAAATTAATCAGAATGTAATATACTTAACAACCTAGCTCGACCAAAGGACACATCTCTTATATTTAGTGACATGATGGGTTTAAAGGAAAAAGACCCAACACATCGCAGAATCACATGACTAAGTACATGTTGCGGAATCACAAAACCAACTAATTACGTGCCATGTGTTGATGTGGATTTGGCCTGGGAATCCGTACACATAATGATTAGCAATGTGCTGATGTTTCCGGTCACACTAAGGAACGCAACTGATATAGTATTTCATTCACATAACCAACTAATTACGTGCCATGTGTTGATGTGGATTTGGCCTGGGAATCCGTACACATAATGATTAGCAATGTGCTGATGTCTCCAGTCACACTAAGGAACGCAACTGATATAGTATTTCATTTACGCAACTGACATTGTAAAATGGGATTTCATTCATATTCTAATGATGTGATAAAAATGTGACCCATAGAAGGGTATTTAGCAAAGAGTATTCACCCAGGTTCTCCATTGCTTTTTTTTGTGCAATTGGTCAGACTATTTGAAACGAGGAAAACTTGTCCTTTTTTTTCAATCCAGATAATTTGAAATAAAAAACCTTGTTCTGCCACTCTTTCTCTCAATATATGTTTGAATCAAGTAAAGTTTCTCAACTACAGAACAAAGTCATGTTATGTTTTTCTACTCGTTCCTCCAGGAGAATATCACATGCTCCTATAACACATAATGAATTATCATTTGATATTCGTGACTTTTTATTGCATAATAATGTATTCAAACTCTGAGCTCATAGTGATCATCAAATCATTCTGAAAGGCAATTTAACTTGACTTGATCTGATTAGCATTCTCAAGATGAGTGTCAGAAAGAAATTTCAAATTAAGAAATTATTCTACTTTGTTCTATATTGTTGCAAAAGTAATTGAAATAAAACAAAAGAAATCTGAACAAAATAAAATGCTATGATTTCTGTGACTTCCCTTTCAGTTTATCCACATGAAGTCCAATAGCTTCTCTGAATTATTATGCTTCAACCTGAGTCAGGTGTTGACCCTTCCCAATGACACTGACATTACCTATGAAGATATCAGCCAGCATCTGTGCTACCTTAATGAAAATGAAGTCAGCAATCTAACTCAGCTCATCATGGAACAACTAAAAATTGGAGAATTGGTCAAACAAGTAAGTCCCCAATTGTTGCCTTTTACTGGATGAAGATAGCCTCACCTGTACAACCTTCAAGTCGATAATGCATCGTCTATAACTTTGAGAGAAGTCATCAACATTCAAACTTTTGTTTGTACAATTGGATCTTTTCTTGCCATCCTTGATAATGTCATCATTCATTCATTCATTTGTTGTTGCTTGCAGCTAGGCCAGTCAGAGAGATCCGTGGGGGAGAGTTGGGGGGGGGGCTTTTTGGTTTGCATTATTGTGCTTAGTTTTCGATTAGTCGCCCCCTTAGGAGGATTAACAGGATCTCCAGCAGCTTACAGTACCTGGTATCCCCACACTGTCACCCATCTAGGTACTGACCAGGCCCGATGTTGCTTAACTCCAGTGATCGTATGATATCCAGTGTGTCCAATCTGATTCGGCCTTGATAATTAACTAAGAGCATTATTTGGGAGTGCGGAAGTTGATTGAAACTGCATATATCAGCTTGTCGACCGAATATATGTTGGGCTATTTCATCAGTGTGTGGTTTTCTTTCCTTAGCAAAGCAGGTGATGAGGAACTCTCCTGTGTATAGTTAGGGATTGCCTGAATGCTTGGTTGGTAGGAGATTTATGTCTGTGTACCTAACGATCCTGAAATAGATTGTTCTGGTAGGTATATCAGTGATTACAATTTTTCTATGCTTGAAGAAAAAAACAAAGGTTTGTCTATTTTCTTTAATTATACACTTGATGAGGGCTGAAGAATGGATCAATGAAATGTGCTGACAATATCAAGGATGAAAAGAAATTTGATTATCTAAAGAAAAGTTGGAATTGATAATTACTATCAAAAACCGTCAAAAACTATCATCATAAGTTTCTCCAGTTTTCAAGTTGGTGCAGCTGTCTATGTATGAATCATGCATACAAACTGCACCAATGGAATTAAAGGGCTGAAAATCCAAACATATACTCCTTATATCTATTAAAAAATTTTTTTTCTGTTTACTGAAAATCCCTCCCCCCAACTTTTTTTTTGGGGGGGGGGCAATTTGCAATGTAAATTTATGCTAAATTGATCACTTAGTTTGTGTCTGGTAGCATTCATGCTTGTTTTTTGAAAATTCAGACTTTTTTAGTTATGACTGCTCAACAAAATATAATCATCCTTTTTCCCAATTTTTTTGATTGATCACCCCAAGTGTGGCATGTTGCCAAAAGATAGAAATCACAAGGCAGTTTCTATTGAGTGACTAACCAGACCTGTTTCAAAATATTCTTACTTCAGTGATAATCTATTTGTGATGTTCTGGTTGGTAAACTCATCTTGCAGGCCATTGCTAGTGAATTTAATCTTCACTGTTGGCTCAACAAATATGGAACAGTGCCTCTCTTTTTAGAGTGGTTTGTAAATTTGTTTTGTAGTCTATTATATTCATCACAGAGTGCTGCACTATTGCGGTCTTGTACCAATTCAAGACAAGTTAATTGTAATATATTCAGCAATGTCTTGTTATAGATATGGTTCCCTCTAAGAATTTTGCACACACATTTTGCAACCAGCACTCAAAGAAAATTAATTCATGCACAATAGATTTCGAACTTGGTTGATAGCATACAGATTTTTTTATTGAAAAAATATTGATTCGCTATGTCAAATCCATAAGTGTGCACATACTTTTGTCTCAGGAAAAACTTCCGCAATTTTTGTGCATCATGAGTACGAAAAATTAGAGAGGAACAATGGTCATAGATTGCGTAATCAAAGGAATCACCTTTCATATTCTGTGAAATGACATAATTGAAGCAAAAAATTACATGTTATTGATGACTAAGTATAGGTGATTATGCTCTCTTTCCATTAGCTTGTAGCCCTAAATTATTTCAATATCTTCTGATTAATTTCAGCCTCTTTTTGTGAGAATGATTAGTGAAATTTCATCACAAAATCTGTCTTTTATTTTTTTCAGTATGTATTGCTTCAAGCACAAGTAATTCTAACGGATTCCAACATGACCGTGCCATCTGCCAAGAGTTCCTTCAAGTCTGTTGCCAAGACGAGTTCTCTTATCCAAAAGATGTCTGACTCTTTAAAGACAACTGATGCTTATAAAGTTTTCACAAACTATGTCAACAATGAAGGTGGTAAGTAATTCTGAACAAAAACAGTCCACTAATTTTATGACAACTATTGGGTAGGGTAAAATGTTCATTTGGTTTATTATTAAGTAAAAATAAAAGAATTTCTTTCCCAACATTAATTTTGTTGAACCACATTCATGATACTAATTATAAAGATATGTGTATAGTTTTATGTATATTTCTGTGATATTTGTACTAAAAATGTTCCTTTCTTTCATATACAGTGGACTACAATGCCTTTGCTCAAGTTGTGCCATTGATGTGTGGCCGTAATGTATCCTTGCTAGTCTCTGACCACTATAGATTGTCAGCAGTTAGTTCAGAGAATGAAATCAAAGGTGATGATGGACTTACACATCTGCAACGTCAAGAAGTTGAGTCTCTTCCAAGTAAGTTAGAAGATTTCCTACTATTCACATAATCTCATTTTAGAAGCTGTCTACAGGTTTCTTCAGTTTTTAGGTTGATCTGGCTGGCTACATATGTAGTATGCATACAGGCCACACCAATAGAACTAGAGGGGCTGGAAATTTCATCATTTAACTCCTTACGTCTGAAAAGAAATTTTTCATTTTGTTTTTTGTTTTTTCCGAAATCTTTCCTCAAAATAGGTTTTTAGAGGGGTCAATTTGCAATGTAAGTTTATTCTAAATTGATCCTTTAGTTTGTGTCCAGCAGCATTCATGTTAGTTTTTCAAAAATTCAGACTTTTGTAGTGATCACCACCTAATAAAAGGTGAGATAAGTAACTTATTAATCGATCACCCTTTTTTTCAATTTTTTAATTGATCATGTTGATAAAAGATGATCACATGATGATTTCTATTGAGAAAATACCAGACAAGTTTTGCCTTTTTGAATATTTTTTAAACCCCAGTTATACTCCTATTCTCATACTCAAATCATCTATCTATGCAGGTAATTGATAATGATCTCTTTCTAAAAAATAAAAATACTTGCTTTACAGAATATCTTTTTCATTTACAGATGAATTTTGCCAACATCTTTATAAAGATATCATAAAAACTCCAATGGGAGAAATTACCTGGAAATTCCTGAAGCCACTTATCCGAGGAAAGATCCTCTTCTCTCCTGACAATGAAGTCACAAGATCAGTTATCAACAAGGTAAAACAATATAAAACAATGTAGAAAATGTTTTCCCCCCAATATTCTTTTTCCATTATGTTTTCTATAATCCAAAAATTAATTCAAAATTTACCTCAGCTTTACAAGCACAGAGAAAAGAGAATGAAGCACTTTACACTCTTTACATCCTCCTACTTATGTAGATAAGGTAATAAGTCTATAGCTTAATGATGAAAAAAGGGTTTATTCATTAAATATTGCATAATGTTGTTGCAGTTACATTTTACCATTGTCATAATTTCCAAATGCATAATAAAACATAAAAAGGGAAAAAAAATCTTTTTTGTTTTTCCAAAGATGAAGGTAAAGAAATGAAAAATTCAAAAGAAATCAACTCTTTCACAGTATTATTATATATGATTTTTGGCTAGTATTTTTTCATCTTAATTTTTTGTTGCTTTCTATCACAACTTTATTCATTCACATCAGTTATTAAGCACAGCAGATCTGAAATAGCAGATAAGTTCTCTTTTGGAGGCTAGTTGGCTTGACAAGTCACAACTTTTCACGAGGGAGACTTTGATTGATCAATGTCAGTTCAACCAATTCCCACTAAAACTAATGGCCCCTTCTTCCTTTGTTTGATGAGCAACCACGTGTTTCGTTACACCACATCCCTATCAAATCTAACCCTTAAACCTACACTTCATTCTCCCCTGATTTCTCTCAGCACCATATTTGTTATTGTTTTTAAACTAGTAGTATTTATAGTAAGAATAATTTTTTTTACAGTCACATGACTAATGTTTTCCATTTTCCATTTAGGTTGACAAAGTTTTCCAAGTTGTTGGCAGACTTCAAGAAGTTGGAGCTCAGTGGAGGAAAGGCTTATCTGGAGTCTCTAACATGAAATACAAAATGTCCAGTATGGCAGACTTGGCTGTAAGTGAAAAATAGCCATTTTTACTTGATAATAATTTTCAAATTTCTTGAGGACTTTTTCTTTTCATCTATCTTTATCAGCAATTCTTGACCTCTGTCAAGGCTGGCGCATCTTTGAGAAGGAAAAATCTGTCTTGCACTCTTTAAATTTGAGGCTAGAAACTCAAATCACTGTAGCCCCACAAATCACCTGACCAACCAGCCAAGTGGGCTACAGATTTGTCTCTCCTTTCTTGTCCAGTCACATTTTGGGGCTACAACCATGAAAATTTGCATGAGTAAATGACTAGGAACCAAATGAAAACATATTTTTTGATTTGTTTTTTTGTTTTGTTTTTCAAAAAGGTACTTTTTTTGATTTCTGTGGTCATTTTAGGCCCAACAATGCCAAAATCTTGGCTGGTATTTTTTTTTTAATAATTTTAGATAAAAGGTCTTATTTTAGATAATTTTTTTGGCAATTAGTTATGGTACATACATGGGCTACCTTGATTGTCTTGAAAGACTTAAACCTGTTTTGTTTGTAAGACAAAAGAACAATCTCAGTTGTTATATAAATGTAAATAAAAAAAATGAAGCTTCTTGCTACCTGATCTATAAGTTTTGATGTGTCCAAGAACAGTATTTGTGATGACGGCATGAGAATCATTACAGGTTGTGCACTTCTTATCCAAAATGTCCAGAACCAGAAGAGTTTCATATTTTGGAATATTTGCATAAATATAATGAGATATATAGGGGATAAAGAGCTATGATTTAAGGGGGACAAATTGTGTTTTTAATTAGATCGTGTACAAAAAACAATTGTTTGATGGGGGGGAGGGTTAAAAAAGTTAATAAGTTATTCTAAAAACCATTTTATTTTTTTTTTTCTATTAACTGGAATTTTTTTTTTATTCTAACACAACAATCATTGGTTTTTAAAAGGTATTGATTTTTTTAACATTTCAGTCTTTGAAATTTCAGATAAGGGGAATGTTTTAATTTTTTACTTGTATTTCCTTTGATTCTAACTTTTAGTTACTTCTCATCACTACTCATTCAACCTGTCAGACGATGTCAGTGAGTGCATATTGGAAGTAAAGTATAAGCTCTCATTGAGACTCACACTCTCAATCTTTTTGCCGCAGGAAAGCCTAGTCATCCATAACAGCTGATCTTACTAATGACCTTATCCTTTATTTCCAATCCATACAATTTACTCACTGATATAGAGTGACCGCCTGAATGTGTCTGATGAAAAGCAAATAAAAATCGATGATAATGGTCAACAATGCTTCATCTAATAAAAAATTAATAACATGAGAATTCTTCTGTATATTTTCATAAGAAAGATTGACTTGAATCTTATTATGAATCCTGTACTTTTCCTTTACCTTACCGTTATTTGCTCTCTTGACAGAAATACTTGAAGACACCATTTGTACAAGATATGATGAGGGACATGTTTGATTTAGAAGTAAATGATCTGATGTCTGGCATGAAAATGCTGGACTATTTCAGCAATAGCACCTTGTCCAAACTGCAATACCTTATTGTTAATGCCATCAACTACACATCCTGTATGTCCAGCAAGAGATTTCTACCTGTCAGTTCTGACCAACTCGAGAAAGATGCATACAAGCTAAGCAAAACCAATGAATTTTTAGCAGGTGAAAAGACTTTTTTTTATTTATTTCTCTTAGATGTGCTAAGAGTTGTTTAATTGTATTGCTTAAAATGATTCAGTAAAGAAACTGTCTATTATTTTGAGAAGGGTCATTATCATTCCAAGAAAATCTCTTATGGTGATTTCAATAATTCTTATTTGTTTTGAACAATAATCCAGTTTTTCATGGCAATTTTGGCAAATTTTAATGGTTTTACACAATGACTAGCAAAGTTTTTTAATGGTAATTTTTATAAATTCAATGGTCTTACACAATTGGTAGCAAAGTTTTTTATGGTAATTTTGACAAATTTTAATGATTTTACATAGTAGGTAGCAAAGATTTTCATAACTTGAAAAGATTTGAAACAAGCTCATAATGAATCATTTCATGATTTAAACGTTTCACATTATCAAGATTGATATTTGAAAAAAGTGTGAATTCAGTGCAAAGTGAGTCTATAATTGTATTAAATATGCTTCACAAATAGATACTTACGTTTCACCTATAGATTCAGTTTTAAATAATTCATACCTTTTATAATATGAATTTGTATAATAATGGTGTTTATACAGATTTATTTGGACTATTTTATTTCCTAAAAAAAAAAGGGAAGAAGCTTTTGTTTTCGTTTGTATATGGTTAACAAACTGCGTTGTTTTTTTTTTAAACAATGACGTATTACTTCTAAGAATGAACATTTCAAAAAGCAATATCATGTCATGGTTATAATTCTGCATCGCATAACTCAAAATTCCTTTTTTTTTCTTCTTAGCTGTTATTTTCAAAGATATCCCTGAAGAGGTTGAAAACTCAAGAGAGAAAAGGTCCACCACTGCTAAATTACCCAAACATGTCAAATATGAGATACGTATGGATGTTGACAACATACCCTATACTGGAAAATTAAAGGAAAGGTAAGAAAAATGAAGGATGACTTTTAGGGTTGGATTGAAAATTATATAATAAAGTTAAATGAGTTTAGTTCCAATAAACAAACTCCCAAGAATGATGTCCTTTGATTTTTCATGGTTCCATCAATTTTTGGAATATGCCTCAAATATGCTTTTTTTTATCTAGATCTACAAAAAATCATTGTTTATCGCAGTCATTCTCATTGGGAGCGAAAGTTGAGCTGAAGGTGTATAAAATGGATTTTTCTTGGAAGAAAAAAAAGAGATCTTTCATTTTATGTCAATAAAGTCCAGAAATAAGCTACTCCAATTTGGTGAATTACAAGACAATCGTTATGCCAGCATGCACTGGTCATCCTGAAATTTTAAATATGGATGATGTACAGTCAAGCCATTCAATATGAGTCAAAGGCATGAGATAATGTAAAGTAGTCATTCTCTACAGGGGGGGGTGAAATCACTACCAGGGGGGGGGGCAAAAGTTGGGCAGTGGGGGGTAATATATTTGAAACATAACTAAAATGGTATGATAGGGGGAAAAAAGGTTGAGAAACCCTGGTTTACAGGGTTGAAATTTTATCCCTCTAATCTACCATCAAAATAAAAAAACAATCAAAACCACAGGTAAAAAGAACATAATCTTGCTGACTCACATTGGTAAATCTACTTATTTATTTCTTGTAAAATCTGAGGTAACAAATATGCTAACTCTTGATTTTTCACAGATACTGGAGACCTCAACCTGAAGACAGTTTTGCGAGTGAAATGCGTTATTTCCGTGGATTCATTCAACTGCAGGACATGATCGATAGAGCCATCATAGAAACACAGATTGAAACAAGTGGCATGAACTTCAGCCTCCCAGGAGTAGAGTTGAAACAGTTCCCTTTCCCATGTCACATGAAGGATGAGTAAGTGGTTTCGTTGGGGTTTTTCTCACATTATTTTCTTCTCCTTT
>OY735240.1:16048928-16088928 GCA_963457665.1 Thysanoteuthis rhombus | reverse complement strand
GAACACCAAAAAACGTAAGTTACTTCTTCAGATGTTGTTAAAATGCTTTATCAATAAGAACAGTTACTCATCATTGATTTTATGATGTTTTGTACCAAACTAATGCCCAAAGAGCTCAACTGACCCTTTTTATAAACATATGATCATACAGTCAATTTATCAGACTTGAAAAACGTTATTCTAAATATAACAAACTAGCATAGTACCTACAAAAAATTACAGGATTATTTACTCATTGATTTCCTTATGAATTATTCAAATGATTTTACTTGTACAATTTTCTGGAAAATGAACTCAGGAATTTATATTCTTAAAGAAACAGACACAAAGTTATGTCTATGTATTAAATGACAATAACTTTGAAAAAGCATTGTATTTTGAAGTCTTATTTGATGATAATGATAAAAATCCTATGATTTTTTTCCTGTAGGTAAATACGGTATTCCAGGGCCTTGGAACTTCCCTTTCACAACAAAGTATTGGGGATGCAGCAAAAATACTTCACTTAAATATGATACGTCTTACGCAAATAATTCTACTTATGGTAAGTAAATTCTTTGATTTCTATTTATTTTGATTTAAACATACACAGATTATCCAAAAATTTATGAAGGTATTTGATTAATTTCTTTAATCAAATCATCACCCCCACACATGGACTCCTGCTCCAATAAAACAAAATGGCTAGTAGAGATAACCCTTTAGTGATCAGGGGGACACTGCAAAAAGCCTAAAATGAGGGAGTAAATAAACTGTAAATCAACAGGTTGTTGTTACAAAATGAAGTGTATTTAGGCAGTAATCTTTCATTAATGCAATTTTGATTCAAGACAATAGACAAAGAATGTTTTTTTAATTGTGCACCTTTTTTTGGAATGTTTGTACTACTAAGAGGAAAGGAGAACAAAGATTTTAACATTCATGCTCACATGCATTGTTAGGTTAGAAAACCAAAGATTCCTGCTGGTTAGCAATTAGTAGTAGTGCAAGTAAAGTTAATATTAGATTTTAAATGGTGTTAACATAAAAAAACAAGCACCAGTCTTTACTTACTTATTCAGCAGAGGCATCCAACAGAGTTTACTATTGGGTATAGATAATATTGTCAATAGCTATGGGTGTTTTGTTGGTGTAGCCGCCTTTTTGATATTGAGGTATGGTCCACTAGCATTTACTTAACAAAGGCAGCTCCCATCCTAATCCCACAGCTTATCATCATCAGTCTTTTAATGTCCATTGTTGGACATAGACCTTCCCCAGGATTCGCCATACTTCTCTATCATGGGCATCGCAGAGCCAGTATTTTCTGAATTTGTCCAGTTCATCACTCCATCTTGTATTCTGCTGGCCTCAGTTTCGCTTGTGATCTCTGCGGATCCATGTTGTGAGTTATGATGTCCATTGGTTGTCTGCCATTCTTGCAACATGGCCTGCCCATTGCCATTTAAGTTTTCTAATATTCTATGATGTCTCTGACTCCCGTTTTCTTCCTTATATACTGTGCTGTCTTGTGATTTCTCCATGTGCACATTGCATGCTTCTCAATTTGCGAGTCTGTCTCTTAATTAGGTTCCATGTTTCAGCTCCATAAGTGACTATTGGGAGGATGCGTTGGTTGTATACTCTTCTTTTTAGGATTATTGGGATCGACTCATTTTTGAAAGTTGGG
This sequence comes from Thysanoteuthis rhombus, assembly GCA_963457665.1. Taxonomy (NCBI): domain Eukaryota; kingdom Metazoa; phylum Mollusca; class Cephalopoda; order Oegopsida; family Thysanoteuthidae; genus Thysanoteuthis; species Thysanoteuthis major. The sequence goes on along the minus strand of OY735240.1, from coordinate 16,087,259 downwards.
CTTGTTCTACAGAAGGCTTGCCATCCTAAGGTGATTCTTCGCTTGATCTCTCCCTCTGTCGTGGGTTTCATGGAGATTTGTTGTCCTAAGTAGATGTAGTGGTTCACTTTCCCCAGTTTTGCATCTTCAATTTTGATAGTTATATCCTTATTCTCAATGTGGATATAACTGTCAAAATTGAAGATGCACTACATCTACTTAGGACAACGAATCTCCATGAAATCCTGCTGAGTCTATAACAAAGGTAAAATTCTGAAGTGTACAATTTAGTGACTTGATATAGAGCTGAACAGCTCCACAATTGTAGCCCTGTGCCAGGTTAAACTAAGCTTTATAAAAAAAAATTATTTTCATTATTTATGTCCTAATTTTGCCTTGCGGACAAAGTTTATTTGAAAATTTATCTATCATTGCTACAAAAACAGACCAGTTTAATCACTGTTGCTGGGTTTAGAATATTCATGTGTCCTGACATTTACATGTATCTATCTATTTACCTATCCAGAATTTGTTCTACCCTAACTATTCATAGTGAAAACTTGAAACTTTGTACACACACACTTTTTTTTTTGAAATTCCTCTACAAAATGGGTTTTTATTGAGGATTCAATACTCATTGTAAGTTTACCCTAAAATGGTCCCTAGATTGTGCCCGCTTTTTTTCCTCCAATTCAGGCAAGAGAAGTAACTTATCCATTGATTACCCCTTCTTTCAATTCTTTAATTGATTACTCCCAACACAGCATATACGGGTGATGGTAATTGATAATTTCCTTTGGAATGCTAGTTTTGTATAATCTTTATTCTTTATGTCTTAATTTTGCCAAAGATTTTTGTAAGAAAATATATTTCTCATGCTTTCTATTCAATTGATTATTTTACTTTTCCCTTTTGCAGCCTCAACTGAAATGTTATTGGAACCTCCATCAAACATGAACAGTAAAGGTATCTCTTTGATCAACCTGAGTAAAAAGTATAAAAATTACACTGCAGTCAATAACTTGTGCCTAGATTTCTTCAAAGGGGAGATAACCACACTGCTAGGGCAAAATGGAGCTGGGAAGACCACTACTTTGTAAGTATAGGGCTGGTGTGTTTTGAGCTCTTCCCTTAATATGTATAAGTTGAGTTTTTATATCAATCGACAACTGTAATCTTGTAATAACTTTTGTAAAGCTCAACTAATTTTCTAAAAATTTGTGTCATCTTGTAGAGACCTTCATTGTCTCATGAAAATTGGTTTGAAAACAACTACACACATCTTTAGGGAATTTTTCCTTTAAATTTGATATAACATAATGCACACCTAAACCAAACTTTCCATATACATTTAATCTGACTCAACAAATGTTTTTTTTCTTAAAATAACAAAGATTCTCCAATTTGTAAACTTATAACAAGAGGGCTAGTGTTAGAAATAAGAAAGATTTCAAAGTCAGGCACAATTGATTTATGTTCAGAAAAAAGATTATCTTCTGTACATGTGTCTCTGTGGCGCAGTTAGTTTGTTTTTGTTCATTTTATAAATGAGAGGTTAGTAGATTGAATCATACTGAGACAAAAAACAAGTTTGTTTTAACTCAAATCATTTCCAACTCCAGGCAACCTTAACTAAAATTGAATTAGCACAAAGTAGCCTACACTTTTCTACACATTATAATCTGAGCTCCTAAACTCATTACTCAACCAATCAAAATTAAACAACAATGACATGTCATAGAATAAAAAGAGAAAGATTAGGCCCCCAGTGAGCCAATTTTGAATTTCACCAAGCTACGAAAAACCCTATCTTACATCTAACTGCTCCTCTGCAGTCAACCCTTTCGGCAGTCAACAGTCTCCAAAATCTGCACAATAACTGTCCAAACTGTCCTACACACACACATATATATATTCACTGGGAACTCAGCTTGACACATCTTCAAGAAAACTGACAACCCCCAAAGCTAAAATCATTATGCAACCTCCTGATACAACAATTATGGGTCCCTCCAACATATGTTTGTATGGTAACTAAGCAGGGTTTTCTTGGCAGAAAATATAATTGTTTTGTTTTTATTTCTATTGACTGATAAACATATGTGTTGTCTGTTTCAGTAATATGATGACTGGAATTATGGAAGCCACCAGTGGAGAAGTGATTTATTGTGATTCAGAGAAAAAAAAGAAAAGCAGTTGGCTTGGAATCTGTCCTCAACAAAATACACTTTTTGATTAGTAAGTATTTATCTGCTTGACTTTCCTTTGTGAAGCAGTTCCTACATAGAATCCAAAATAATAAATAAAACTCGCAGTCAGTAATTGAACATCAAAATTTGAAGTCATTTATAAATATTCCATCGAAAAATCGATATGGTCTGAATAAATTCTATTTGTGACATCACTGGCATTTCCTCTGAAAAAACATCTAAAATAGAAGGAAAAACACCGACAAACATTCAGATTCTGGAGAATCTAGATGTTTTTAATAAGGCTCAAAAAAAAGTCAAAAAATCTTTTTTCCAAAAATGAAAAAAACTTCCTTAAAAGAGGTCTAATGGAGTACTGATGCTAATTTTCAAGTCTGCAGACAAAATGGCGTGAGCATAAGTACTGGAACACATTAATATCTACACCTATAAAAGGAATATAATCCTACGCACCTTTGGTCGTTCAACATACTGCTTAATTATTATTTGTTATGAACTCTTTCAATATAAACATTTACACACTGACTAGCATAGAACCAGTCAAAAATGAGTGGATTATTTATGTTGTATATGAACCTGCATTCCTCTCTATTTGACTTTTTGCTGTACTACATGCTTGATGTAAACAAAAGTGGTAGTAGACATGGCAGGCAAGTGAATAAAGCTGTGATTAGCAGTGGCCGTTCAAGCTACACCTGCACTTGTTAACTTAATTTCACCCAATATTCAAACAAGGTAAAGTTGACTGAATAAATTTGGTACTTGTCTGTCTCCATTCAGGTTGAATGTTGGAATAGCAGCAAAGTTCTGTTGATTTAATATATCGGTTTGTGTTATATATGTTTGCATCTGTATATGTCTTTGTGCAATTGTACTTATGTATGTATGTTTCCACATACATATGTATGTGTGATGTGCTTATTGAAATAAGAATGACTTTGAGAAAATCAATTTCTTTTTTAAATACTCTATTCAAATACCTCCCAATTCTAGCAGAGCCTATACTGATCTATCATTTCAGTGCTTAAGATTTTACAAGAAATACAGGGTGCTCATTAAAAAAGGCAACATCTAAAAAAAGGAATAACTTTTTGATAGAAACTTATCTGTTGTATCCTTTGGATTTACAATTAGCTGATTGGCTGACATGCATGTCAGCCAATCAGATGAAATGGAAAAGCTCTCTTTCACAGTTTGATACAAGAGCTTCCTCTTCAGTTCTTTTTATTAGCAGTAATTATTTCTAAACTTTTTTATTTGCCTAAAAATATACAGGTTCATCAATAAGTCTCTAGCTTAATAATGATCACAGAATTCATCTTATATTATAAATATTTATTTTCCAACATAATCTTCTCCCTTGTCGATGCACTTAACCAATTGTCTCTCCATATATCTTATAGTTCAAACATTATACTGAAAATTTCAGATCAAAATCAGCTAATAGCTGTGTCATCTTATGGATTTATTGATCCACCTTCATACATTTATCAATCACTGCTACCCACGACAGACCAGTTAAATCACTGTTGCTGGGTTGAGGTTATTGATGTGTCCTGACATTTATATACATCTATCTATCTATGTCTCTATCCAGACACTGCCCAGCCTTCACCATTCATAGTGGAAATTTGAAATTTTGCACACACTCTCCTCTCAATGAGTAGGAAATTTTTTCCTTGGCTTTTTAAAAATCCCTTTCTATAATAGGTTTTTAGTGGGGGGGTTCAATATGCAATGTTAGTTTATCCTGAATTGTGCCCACTCATTTTTTTAAAATTCAGAACATTTTTAGCGATCACAGCCCACAAAAGATGAGAGAAGTGACATTCATATTTTTTTCCAATTTGTCAATTGATCACCCCTGACACAGCATATAAGGGTGGTTGTAATTCATAATTCCCCTCAGAATCAAAGTAAGAATTTGTATCTTAATGTTATCTTTCCTTTCCTCTCCTAGTATGACTGCAGAAGAACATATCAGATTATATGCTGGCATCAAAGCTGGATTAACCGGTAAAAATTTGGAGAAAGAAGTCCGAAGGTAGGTCAGCCATTTATTGTAAATGTTTCAAAATCAGAGATATATACACTGATTCCTCCTCAACTATCCAAAAGTAGAGCCTATAAAAACTTTTTGTAATCGATAAAATACCATTAATTTATCATTGTAAATGCTTGTAATTTGCACTGTTCCCAGTGGATCCCCTTTCCCACAGAGTCAAGTCTATTTTTGCGCCCCTCAGCCAACATGTTACATTCACTTATTACATGATTGGCAGTCATTTATTTATTTCCGCATAGTGTGCGTTTATTATTTTGCTGTGATCTATCTGTCTTATCCTCTTCCTCCTTTATCGTCGTCATTGTCTTCTTCTTCTTCTTCTAATTATAATATTGATTATAATAATAATCATAATAATGATATTCTTTTGTAGAATTCTGAAAGATGTAGATTTGCTGCACATGCGAAACGTACCTGCCAAACAGCTGTCTGGAGGCATGCAGCGGCGCTTGTGTGTAGCCCTTGCATTTACTGGTAAATCTAAGATCGTCATTCTTGATGAACCAACTGCAGGAGTTGATCCAAGTGCTCGTCGAGGAATCTGGGACCTCATTCTCAAGTATCGCGCAGGTTTGTAGTATGGTTTATTTCCCATGATACTGACCCAGAGACACCCTTTCATATTAACAGTTCAGGAAATATAGAATAGAATTGTTGGGTCTTTTTTGTTAATTGACATCGCACTAAATAATTATAGCTTTTTTAGCTCACCTTTGTGAGCACAAAAGAAGAGATGTGTAAAAACTATGTCATAACTACATCCATTTATAGATAAACAGATATTTATTGGATAGGGTGAACTTCAACACCTGGCCAAAATTATGAAGCTTTCAGTGAGAATGAAACTTAATATCAATTGATCTTAGAGACAGTCCACTTACCACTGCAGGACAAATTATACACACACACACCCACACATATACACACACCTATATACAAGGGTGTATCAATGTCTAGAGAAAATACAGTTATTAGCAGAATTTTGATCTGAAATTTTCTATGTATATTGTTCGATCTATGTGATTAATGGAAAAGCGGTGGATTAAGTGCAATGACTAGGAAGGAAATTAGGTGAAAAAATTAATAATTATGAAAAATTGATATTTGTTGTATAGAATAAATGCTTTTTTTCATCATTACACTACAGACTTATGTACTTACACATATACTCAATTTGAGACAAAGATATTTATTTTTAAACATAATCTCCTTCCTTGTCAATGCACTTAACCCAAAACTTTTCCCTTAATTGAACATCCACTACGGAAATTTGGTATCAAAATTTGAATAATAAGTGTGTTAGGCTATGTACTCAATTGTGAATTCCCTATTGATACTAATGTCTACTGCTGATATTTGCTTACATGAAATTGGTGTAGGGCAGTTTTAAATTTGATGATTGTGATTTTAATTTTCCTACAATCCTTACTTAATGTCATTACTTAACTTATATATGTTTTTTTTTTCTTTCTTTTTTTCCAGGTTGTACAGTGATCTTGTCAACCCATCACATGGATGAAGCTAACATTCTCAGTGACCGAATTGCCATTCTTCATAAAGGGAAACTACTCTGTTCGGGTTCTTCACTCTTCCTTAAGAGACATCTTGGCAAAGGCTACCACTTGACACTCATCAAAAATAATCCAGAAAATGAGATAGAGAACCATCCACAAAAGGTTTCTTTTATTTGATAATTTTCAATTTGAAAGAATTAGAAACTATCAACCTAAACTGCCAACGTAGGTCTCTTTTGTTTTCAAATTGATCAGTCTGGCTAACTGGCTGGCTATGTATGTATGTATCATGCATACAGGCTGCACCATGGAGCTAGAGGGCTAGAAATTCAAGCATTCACTCCTTATTATGTCTACAAAAAAGTTTGTTTTTTTATTTTGTTTTTTTTTTAAATTTGTTCCCTAAATAGGTTTTTGGCGGGGAGTTCAATTTGCAATATAAGTTTATGTTAAATTGGTATTTAGTTTGTATTCATGCTTGTTTTTTTGGGGGGAATTTCAAACTTTTTAGCGATCCAACAGAGGGCGAGAGAAGTAACTTATTCATTGATCACCTCTTTTCCCATTTTTTAATTGATCATCCCCAACTCATTATGCTACTAAAGGACATTTGTCATGTGATGGTTTCTATTTTTTATATTTATTTTCAACCTTTAGCACTCTGCATTCTTTTTCAAATCTGCAAAGATTTTGTGGACTTGGTAACTTCAAAAGCCTGTTACTTAAGTGTCTGTTCAAGTATAACTAAAATTAGACTTGTCAACACGACCAAAAAAATTCTGACATATCGAAGTTTTGAAATCAGAGTCGCCTGCAGTGGCTAAACAAACTTTTTGCTCAACAAAGTCGCCTCCAGTATGCTAAAGGTTGAATAAAAAAGATTATTATTTTTTAATTTGTCTCCCACTTTCCAAAAAAGTATTCTAACAATATTTATACACTTATTTGTGAAATATCTACTTATTTTGTTTATTTTACAGGATTCTCCTGACTCACATCCTTCTCCTGGTAAGTATTAATCTTCAATTTGTAAATTTTCCAGAATATCCTTGGCTGAATTTTATTAGATGGGATGTATTAATCTTTATTGATCTTTGATACTGTCAACACAACATTGAAGCTGATCCATTCTACAGGTTTTTTCAGGTGTACAATTTGAGAAAAAAGGTGTAACATTTTTCTCCTGACTAAAAAAAAAGGTTTGCATCTCTTCTCAAATTATACACCTGAAGAATGGATTGCGTGAAACATTGTGTCAGTAACATCGAGGATGGTAAGAAGATTCAATTGTCTGAACAGAATTTGGAATGTTAATATCTCTTCTCAAATTATCGACAATATAATTACTTATCATAAAGCCTAGTTTCCATCACCGCACCCCCTTTTTTCTAGCCTTTTCTGCTGGATCAAAGGGTAGTATCTGTTCCACGGCAGAGACTGATGCGCTGGTACTGAATGGGCCGGAGATTGGGGGTGGTATCAAGACCAAGTGTGCCAGTGCAGTGCATCAGCCAATGAAGTTATACTGAGGTTGCGCACTACTACATGCATTGGGAGCCTTTGGACTCGTCCTTGGGCTCCCCTATCATTACTCGGCCCAGCTGTGGGGGATCCGTTGCCCCGGAACAGCACTGCTCCATTGCACTTGAAGGAGCAGGTCAGGATTGCCCTGACTCTTTCATGACTGAGGTTGTTTTAGCAACCACGGTTGTTTGGCAACCAAAATCGCATCGGCTGGAGACATTTTTGGATGGAGCACTCTTATTTTCCCCACGATAAGTTCAACCTTGTGTCATATTTTGCTGTGGTGGGACAGTGAATAAATAGACCATCTTGCTCACTAAGTATAGTGGCAGAAGTCCTCAATACATTTGGTTTGCATGTATTGTTCAGATTTACTGAACTTTTCAGTTGGATCTCATAAGTCAGTAAGTAGTCCACTAAGAGAGGCCAAAGTGCTACCAGCTTGTTTTTGTATTCATCTTTTGTTCAAATGTTTGATGCAACTTGAGTTGTATATTTACTTATACCCGACTTATCCCCCTTGAAAGGTGAATACAATTGGTGCCCTTGCATGGTAGCACTGATAGTTAAAGAAAAGAGGACTACATATTGGTTTTCCTTGTATGATGTATATACACAATTAATGTAACAGTCATGTCGCTTTTATCTATGAGTTTGTGTATTTTGTCTAATGCTGATTTACCAAGAAATTGAGTTCACTAAGAGTTATCTATCTGTAAAGTGAGTCAAGCTTTATTGATTCTGACATTTTGGACACCAGAACATCTTCAGTGCCAAGGAAAAGGTTAACTTAATTTTCATTTTTATTTTATAGTGACCTTCAATCCTTCCAACGTTCTAGACTTCATCAGGCAATATATTCCTGAGGGTGAAATCTCTGAGAATTTCACAATGGAAGCTACCTACACTTTACCTGTTAGCTCCAACAGAGAGCAATTCTCCTTGCTCTTCAAAAACCTGGACGACAACATGACCAACCTTGGAGTGAAAAGTTATGGCATATCAGACACTACACTGGAGGAGGTAGGTTTTCTGAACACCAATATTCAGTTATTACAGAAAATGACAATAGTGAAAGTAGAAGAGTAGTGAAGTTTTAGAAAAATTAGTGGGCAGTGATAAAAAATCTGAAACCTTTCCTGTATATACCAAGTTGATGTTGAAACAGTAAGAAGATTGTTGTTTTATTATCCCCTCTCCACAAAAATTAGCTACATCTCTATATGTAATCGGTAGAGTGTATGAAATTTGTGACGTATTTCTGTGATATGTTCCACTCATAATATTAAAGGTTACATAAAGACCTGGTATTGAATTGATTTGTAATGCATTTCTATATTAGAATCATTTGTAATGAATTTTCATACATGCCTTTAGTACTTGCTACGTCACTAATAGAGTTGATGAAAGTTTTGACGTATATTTGTTTGATAAATATGACCTCGATATGAATTATATAAATAGGTAAAAAGCTATGGCATATAAGACGTTTCATTGGAAAAGATTAGTCTTCTGAAAACTAACATTATATATATAAATATATATATAAATATATATATATATATATATATATATATATATATATATATATATATATATGCATATATATGTACATGTATATGGTGGTTAATGATATCCAATAATGTTCCCTTAAATGAGATCACCACTGCAAGACTTCTCTTACTCTAAATCCCAGCCTAGACCCTAGGAAGTGCTGTGACATCAATTCCATTAAATCACAGCCTACAAAAAAAGTGACTCTCTCCTTTCTCCCTTTCTGTCATCCCTCTGACCCACATTAGTCAAAGGTCAAAAACTGTGGCCGTTTTTCAACAATCTCTCTGAGTACCCTATTAGATGCTGACAGGGACTCATAAAAGGCTATTTTCTCTTAATGCATAAAAATATTGTTTTCCATTGTTACACTATTTTACCATAAACCACAGTCTACCATGTGGCCTGACTTAATACCTAGAACTTCCAATTCCCCAATCACACACACACACACACACTTACACACACATATGCCTATATATATATATATATATATATATATATATATATATATATATATATATATATATATATATATATATATATATATATATATATATATATATATATATATATATATATATATATGTATACCAAAGAGAATAGGCAGCACTTTGTTGAAAAAAGAACCTAATATTAGTGTACAGAAAACATGGAACCTTACCAAGAGATAAATCCGCACTATGCAACGTGCACATGAAAGAATTATGCTGGGCCTCACATGGAGAGACCACAAGACAGCACAGTACATCCAGGAAAAGACAAGAGTCAGAGACATCATAGAATCCATTAAAAAACTCAAATGGCAGTGGGCTGGCCATGTTGTAAGAATGGCAGGCAGAATATTAGATGGAAGGGCAAGCTAGACAAATTCAGAAAGTACTGGCTCTGCAACACCTTTCATAGAGAAGTGTGGCACTTCCTGGGGAAGGTCTATGTCCAACGATGGACGTTAAGACTAATGATGATATATATATATAATATCATTTTCATTTATTAGATATAGTTACACGATAGTTAATTTATATGAAAATGAAAACGTTTTACATTTGCAATGAAGATTTTCTATTTCCATTAATTTTTATGTGAAAAACACGGCACAGGTTTCAACATTAAAAAATATACTCAGCAAGCATGTCAAATCAAAAACCGTGTTTGCTCTACTTTCCAAGAAATATTTCATTCGCCACGAATATGAAAAAAAAGGTGGGGATCTCATTCCATTTCCTAATACACTAATGATAATAAAGATAATGTTTATGTATTGCAGGTGTTCATAAAAGCCCGAGACTTATCTGATGCTGGCATTGTCCTAACTGCAGACAACATGAAAGCAGAGATTGCAGAGGTGAACAACCCTGAACCAGAGGAACAACTCAATGAAGCAAATCATCATGATATTACAGCATCAAGCTCAGGTAACTTTAAAGTCGGAGGAAACATTTAGTTGCTATAAAACCACCTCTAAAACATTTTATGAACCCTGTTGGCAATGAAATACCAAGTAATTCGTATTTTTTTATGATAGAGAATAAGAATATAGGTTGCACTTCTCTAATCCAGTACTCTATGGCTTGGCGATTTCCATGGTGCAGCATGTTTTGAATATGCTGCTATTTGTTTGTTGATCTGGCAATAGTGTCCTTCTCTTCGAGTTCCACACTGGTTTGAACTATTACGTAGCAGTTTAAAGACTAACTCTTTAAACCGAATGTGTAAAAACCTGAGTGTGGTTTGAAACTGAATTAAAGAACTCAAAAGTCTTTTTACCTATCATTTTAATAACAGCGAGGGAAAGGTTATGAAAAATTTTGTCCTATCAAAAGGGGTCATAAAAGGAAAGCATTTGAGAGGCTCTGGTCTGACATTTGATTTTTTTTACTATTCATCAAAATCTTCCAAAATAGTGACCGTTTTGTTACAATTCTTTGCTGTTTTGAGTCGTACAGAATTTAACACCATTTTATGCCAAATGGATTTGACAGAAAAACTCGAGATTTGTTGTCGATTTACTGAGGTATTATGTGTAGTCAATACCATTGAAATCTTTCATTCATCGAGTTAAAAGACTGCTTAATAATTTGTCGCTTGGCTAGTTTGCTTATCATTTAAATTTTGAGTCAAATTATTTTTACACTTTGGTATTTTATAACAAAATGGTCTTAATGAATAGTAATTAAATCAAATGTCAGTAACATTTATTTGTAACATTAGGTAGTGGTTAACTAGTAACTATTAATAAAAAATTTATGAAATCCCTGTGATTAGCAGATGCATAGTAAACAGAAACAAGTACATATACCCATATATATATATATATATATATATAATACATGTGGTACAAATCAGGCTAGCAGTATAACATAATGTAATAGTATAGACAATCATTGGCCTGGAGAGGGCAGAAACATGAGCTAGCTTGTGTAGTGAATCCACATTCTACTATTTATATATATATATATATATATATATATATATATATATATATATATATATATATATATATATATATATATATATATAATGACACCAAATAAAATGTTCCTGAAAAGCTTTTTTCAATTGACTCTCTTCAGAGGATGAAATAATGTAATCCAGATTAGAAAAAATTGTTAAAAAGATTTGACATCATGTTACATTGTCTTAATTTTCATTAAAACTGTTATATGTTATATGAGGGTTTTTTGTGTAGAATCTGGATTCATTTGAGCACAGAATCTGCAGAGTTTTTTCTCGAAGAGCTGCTGGCATCTCTGTCACATAATCTGCAACTCTATTTATTTGGGGGCATTTCAGTGCCAAAACATTCTAAAATTGTCCAGACCATCTTTTTTACTTATGATGTCTAGAAAAAACTTTTTAAGATCTTTTTCTTTCGATTTCCTTTTCAAAATAGGTTTTTAGTGGGGGATTTAATTTACTATGCAACAATCGGTCAGCGCTTGTTTTTTGATCATTCAAACTTTTCAGTAATCTAACAAAAGGCAAGAAAAGAAAGTCATTTATTGATCTAATTTTTTGATTGATCTCTCATGACATGGCATGCTGCAAAAAATGTTGATCACATGGCGTGACTAAGCAGACCTCTTGCTATTTGAATTCGCTATTGGCCTTTAGGATATCTCCGATACCTATTTTTACTTGGATATATTGTGCTGTTTCATGATCTTTTCCTTTTATCTTTATTTTTTTTTCTCCTTTCTATTTTACAGACTTCCAACTAAATGTGCCGAGGGAGTTACCCGGCCTACTGGACACATTCACTGCTTTGTTAATGAAACGTGCTTACCACTATTATCGTAACTGGAAGTTGATGTTCTCTTTCATCTTATTGCCCTGCTTATTCTTTAGCTTTGCTATTGGATTCTCCAAAATTGCCTCTTCTCACCCCAACAAGGTTCTACGACTGTCTCCAGAAATCTATGGGAAAGGCACATATGCCTTCTACAAGTGAGTAGACCATTTATTTACAACTCAGCATCTAATGTGTGAGAACAGATTCACTTCAATTGGTTTGTCTGGATAGGAACTGAAACAACTAAATGATGGGGTTGGGTGGTGGTCATTGTTTGATATATTTTCCAAAATTAAAATATAGATATTGTAGATTCCAGAGAAATTGTACTTCTATGTTTATGTGTGTGTATATACCATTGATTCTAGAGAAATTGTACATCAGTCTATGTGTGTGTATACATATATAAACACACACATATATATACCTACAGATATACCTTGATTGCATTTTCTGCATTAAAAACTGTACTATTCAAGGTATTCCTGTATATATATCATATTTTTCAGCATATAACATGCACGGCCATTTAGCCCACACCTCAGTCTTCGTGGGCATATTCTTGAGGAAGTAAAAAGAACCCCACCTCTTTTTCCCTGATCTCCATAAATATCCATCCAATTGAGTTATAATAATAGTATTCCAGGATAAAGCCTTAGGATAGCCTTTTGTACCAATGTCTAACATCGTCAATCAATTCCTATCTTGTTCAGTGATCACATGATATTGTATAGAGATCTACAACAGGGTCATAAATAATTCTTTTTTGCTCCCTCAGTCTATCCGGGCAGTATGTGAATGCACTCAGGCTCAGTGCCTCCACTATTACCACTGGAAGATTGTTCCATTGATCAGTGACTCAGCAGAATCTTCTGATATCTTTTTTACTGCTCTCTTTGTATACATTGAACTTGTAAATCTAAATCTGTGACTATATCAAGAATGCTGTTATCTATTCAAATCTGTATTAATCCCCACAGTGGCTGGATGTTTACATTATTTGCATTGCAAGGTAATATTAGTAAACAACCAATAAAGCATTTACCTACCGAGAGAGAATTTCAAACAAGGTGCGGCTGTTGAATAATAAGACTGGGCCGATGTTAGTTGAACCACCACGTGCAAACCAAAACCACATTGAAAATTGGGCAAGCATAAATAACCCCTGAATGTTTCAATCTGCTCACATCTTCATTTCGTTGTTACGTATCGCTTGAAGTAGACATGTTTTTCTGACCAGTTCAAAAATCGAGCAAAGCATCAATAACAAAACAGTTACTGAATCTTTTAGTATGCTAACTGAAGTTTATGAGGATTTATGCATGTAATGAGCATATTTGTTCCAGTTGTATGAGAGATTGATGAAATTTATTACTTGTCGAAGAAAAAATAGAAATTATGTATTTAAGATTAAAATTATGAGTATTTAAGATTTTACAAGTAGAAGACTAATTTTTGTTTGAATTTTCAGGAATGAAGCAAACGATGTATTTGGAAATAACTTAAAGGCTGCATTCAGAAAATACCCAGGAATAGGAACTTGTTGCATGGCTTATTCTAAAGAGAAATACAGGTAAAATAACAATCTACCACGTTCATTCAGGTGTCTTTTAATATTGAATCCTTCTTATGTGGTCTTGAGGATTGTTGTTAATCTGGTATTGCTCCTTTACAGTTGTAAAATTATATCTTCCATAGAAATAATTTGTTGTAGAATTTGAATAGAAAGCTTGGATCATCGTTGGAATGAATGAGCAAGAACAGTTAATTTTTTTAAATATGTAAACATTTAATGTTGTTGCATGCATGTTACAACAATTATGAACAAATACAATCAAAACATTGAATGAATTTAGAAGATAAAGATGTGTACAGTAAAACATTAGCTTCAAGTTCAAAGCTAAGAAGAAAGGTTTTACATTCATGAAAGAGATGGGTCCAGTGTGCATTAATAAATTAGCACAATCAATTTATAGTCAACATGTGTACATAGTAGCAAGCAAAGAACGCTGAAATCTATCAGCTAAAAATGGTTAGTTGACTGAGTTTCTTTTTCGTTTTGAATAATTTCATTTTGAAAGCTCTCTTGTTTTAATTTCATTAAAAGGTGTGTCTATGTTTATACTAAATTTGTTGTAAACTTCTTATTTCTAATCTAAATGAAAAAAAAAGAAATTTCATGTTTGTTCAATTTGAACGCAGTAAAAAGTCGATTTTTGAGTTGCAACATATGGCATGACAAAAACTTCTTATAACTCAAGTGTATAACAGTACACTTGAACTCCACTAATCAAGCTATGGATGACGTGTTCGAAGAATATATCAGAAATACTCATGGTTGAATGTGGACAACATTCATAAATCAGTCATGTGACTTCAGTACATGTCATGATTGTGACTTTGACCATGAAACTTACATAAGGTAACCAGTAAGCCACTGGTCAGATAGTGTTGGATCATTCATGCACAGTGGGTATTTGTTAACAAATGTCTGTACTTTAAAGTATTCGGGGTAGGGGACAGCAACCACATTGTTGGAGGTGGTCAGACAATTTGAAATAAGGAAAGCCTCTTAAATATTGACAAAATAAGCTCAATTTCACATTTGTAGGTACCATATGATTTAGACTTGCAAATCCATAAATCTTTGATAGCCTCCTGTAATTTTTGTCCAAATTATGGACAATGCCAAATCATCAATTTCTACAATATTTTTAGTGCACTTTGACGTACAACAAGATTTTAATAGATCTCATCTTTTTTCTAATATATACTATATATGCCGGTATATCAATTTTTTAAAAATCTATGCAAATATTACACTGCATCTATTGCACCTGTATTATGACTTGGGGGCCATCTACTGAAACTCAAATTTTTGGCAGTTATAGGGCTTAGATAAGTTGCAGTGAGTGTTAGCACCTCCAAATACCCTAGTAAACCATGTTGCCTTATAATCCAACATAATAGGTAGTTAATATTACAAGAAAGGTATTCAGTTGACAAAAAAAGTTGTTTGATTTACTAGATAAACATATGAAATTTTTTTCAAAATGCAGCATTATATGACACCTGTCATAATACAATCAAAGCAATCTTTTTGAAATAAGTCAATTAAAACTAAATGCTCCAAATGCCATCTGATGACAAACACCGAATGAACTTTTTGGATCACCTAATAACTCTTTGATTTGACTGCTCTTTAATCATGTCTTTTTGATTTTGTTGCTCGTAATTCTACATGATAAATTGCAATGTCTCCAATGCCATTTCAGAAAAATGTGTGTACCAGCTGAAACCAGCTTCAGTCGTCCATATTACCAAGCAGACCGTGTCAACAGTTCTGGAGTGTGTACTTGTGTAGATTTCCGTTATGACTGCCCTGAATATGCAGCTGGAATTCCACCCTCTCAGATTCTTCTCAATTCATCGGTCACCCTGCAAGATCTCAACTCTAAGAAAGAACCAGTCATAGAATATCTATTGGATAGTTATCCCAAGTTTATAAAAAAACGGTAGGAAATAACACTTTTTCTACGTGGATATTTATTAATTTTCTTCTGAAATTTCATTTCTCATTCTCCAGAGCAAGATTTTAACAAACATCATCAGTTAGACCATTCTGAATCCACTTTGAGGGTATTTTTTGTGAAAATTCCCTCCAGAAAGGCATGAACCCTAGAAATTTTACCTTTACAAATTCACACAAACCCAGCAGGGAGAACCTACCTGCCTTGAAAATCAGCATTCAAAATTCTGGCTTTCACCATGACTTGAATTTAGAATATCCAATTTTCTAAGGTACAAGGTAGACAAAGCTATAAATATGGGTCACACAGTGAGAATTGGACTCACTATAGTATTAACAGTCAGCTAGGCTAGTTTCTTTTTTCACTATGAGATGTCACCCTCTTTCGTTGTGTGTGTATGTGTTTTTGGGCGTACCTAGTAACATTTTGAAGGTTACAACTTTGAAAATGAGCATGATTACATCACTTGACACCATTTAAAAAAATTGTTTTGTTTTGGGGGGCATTTTTTTCCAGAAAAGTGCTTTTTGGGGTCTCTATGATTATTTTGGACCAACAATGCCCATTATTTTTTTCGGAATTTATTTATGTGAGGTGCAGATATATTCAAATTCTCTTTAGTAATCTTTAACAGCATGATGGCTGCATCAGTATTGTAGGGTTTCTTTATTTTGAGCGGGAATCAAGATATAAAAAATAAAGGAATTATGACAGATCTATACCTTTCAACACTTGAAAGCTTTTTCTACATATAGATCTATGTCAAATTTTGTCACCTATGTATAGATCTATATCAAATGTTGATACAACTGTGCATGATAATTCCTAAGAGAGTCTTGTTCATTTCCTCTAGGTACGGTGGCTGGACCTACAACAAAGAAAAAAATAATAAGAGGACTGTGACTGTGTGGTTTAATAACAAGGGACATCATGCCTTACCTGCTTTCTTTAATGGTTATTCAAATGCCATGCTCAGAATGGCTGTCAATGCAACAAAATTGGGAAATCCTGCAGAATATGGTGAGTATCAGATTGCTTGACTTTGTAAGGTGTTTCCTAGAGATTTTTGGCAATGACCCTGAACACAGATTGTTATTTTAGCCTAGCAACCCTCAGGGCGGAAACATTCCAGTGTTACTTCATTTAGTTTTGTCCCATTTTACTGAAATTGACATTAGTTAAATAATCAAATTCAAAAATTGGAGGTGAACTGACTGGAATATGTCAGGCGGAAATTTTTTAAACATTTGTAAATGCTTTATTATTCACAATTACTTTCCTCTGTTGGAGTCTCACTGACACTTCAGATTCCAAAATCATGATGTAAATATATTTGCACTATTTTTACTTTCAACCTTTTTTCATGTTCCTTTCAGGTATTACATTGTATAACAATCCTATCAAGTTATCCCTTGGTGTTCTCAGTGAAGAATCTATGTGAGTAACACTCAATCATTATTGTTTCTTGTGTACACCTTTACATATAAGACACGTAGGTATGGGGAATAGAATTAGAACACTAAATTTATTGCACATGTGTCTGCGAGAGTGAATCAATAAGTTTGTAACCTGACACATAGTTGCTGAATTTTGATCCGAAAATTTTGCAATAATATTTGTGATTATATATGCACCGCTGAATCAAGTCATTTATTTATTGATCATACCTTTTTCCCATTTTTTCATTGTCATGGTTTCAATTAACTGACTAACCAGATCTACTAACTTTAAAAGCCATTGGAAATTTTTTAAATAGGTTTGAAGGAGAATGAAAAAGAAATCCAATTGGCTAATGCCTTCTGAGATTTAGAGCGATCCCTTTTGTTGATTTTTGTTGTAATTTTGGTTTGTGTTTCTTCTTGCAGCTTGCAACATGCCTCTGAAACTGCTGTCAGTTTAGTCATCCTACTTGCATTCAGTTTTATCCCTGCTGGTTTCGCTATTTATTTGGTGAAAGAACGTTGTAATTCAGAAAAGTACCTCTTGTACATCAGTGGTGTACGACCCATCACCTACTGGATAGCGGCCTTCTTCTGGGATATGGTTTGTACCTTTATTCACTCTCCTTGCTTCTCTTGACGATGTTTGTTCTAGGCATTTTAGCCACATAAAAATACAAAATGGGAATAACCTTTGCCAAAAAATGAATGGAATAAATGATGACGAAACCAATTCCTGTTGTATTTCCTATCAATAATCAAAAGATGCTCTGAGAAGTAAAATAACTTTATTATAAAACATAGTTCATTGCATGATTGATTCTAAATATTACCAATACCTTATTGTTTTTACTTAAAAATGTTCAAGAATAAAATGTGGTACATTCGTTCAATACAGTTAAAATATTAAATAAAAAATTTGGATTTATTTTTTGTATTAGCTAGTTTTATAAATTATTAGTAAGTCTCATTTAATTTCTTTTTCTGCCTTGTTGATAAGTATCTTATGTATCTTCTTGTATTTCCAGGTTGCTTATTGCATTCCACTCATTATAGCTACAATTATTTTGTCTATCTTCCAATTGGAAACATTCTGGGCTCGTCAGAATTTGCAAGCTACAATTTTACTTTTATTCATGTTTGGGTAAGTAGAAATTCCCTGATGACCCACAATTGAAGCTTCAGAGACACGTTCAATTGCCTAATAATCCTCTAAAACAAATTTAATAGTTAGTATCACGATATTTTTCAAGTTTGAAAATTAGTTTTATTTTTTGGTACACTTGAAAATTAGTTTTATTTTTTGGTACACTTGAAAATTAGTTTTATTTTTTGGTACGCTTTCATTTTATATGTTTCACATTCAAAGTAAATATGGAGTTCGAAGTAGTAAATAAACAGTTACATTGAATATTGACATTATTTGATATTGGATTTAATGTAAATGATATAATACTGTATACTCAAATACGTTTAGTTGGCATGGCATCAAGTTGACTGTATCAAGTCGAATGTAGCAAATTGCACACAACCTTCAGGATTAAGATTAAGATGATGGACGACCACACTCAGAGTTGAATTCATGCCCTTCCCTAGGGCATCAATGTCCAAAACCTCATGATAAAAGAAATAAGAAAGATGAGGAAATTTGACTGAATTAATAAAAAATACAATGATTATTAATAAATTGTTTAGTAGCATAAGACGTTTTATAGGCTTTTCAAGTGACACATGCATTTTTGATTACAAGCTTCATACTTTACTCTACTATATGTAAAATAGCAAAAAAAAATAGATGCCATTTTTTATTTGTCATTTCCAGCTAATATGTGGGTAATTAACTTACCAGACTATGGGAAATTCAGAAATGCTTTCCTTGACCCTAAAACTATCAAAATTTACACAAAGCTACCTATTAAAGCAGGAGAAATTCACACACTATCTGGGGTTATAGTCATTCTGTTGATTATATTTTATTGACTGTACCTCTTATTACTACAAAATAAGTACTTAAATTTTTAGGTGGATTCATACAAAACTACCTCCCCTCTTTAAAATTATAGGTCCTCAACTCATGATATTGCCAAAATAAACAGTATTTTGTCTTTTCTAATCATAAATCGTACATATTAGCAAATTTTCATCCAAAAATAATGTCAAGTTTTTCAGTTATGAACAACAGGAGTTCAACTTGGGCTATTTTGAGGTGTTTTTGCCCCAAAGATCCTGAATGAGATTTCCACAGTAACCAATGGTGTTATATCATTTCTAATTATAGATCACACTTACTATCAAATTTTCATCCCCAAATATGGACATGTTTTTCAAATATGGACAAAAGAATTCTTTTTGAATGCACTTTGCCCTTTTTTTTACCCAGGATGGGAGTCAAGAAATAGGCATATATTTTTTAGTAGAGTAGTGCTTGTAATAAAGAATGCACATGTTTCTACTAAACACCCTCCACTGAATATATTGAAAGATTGAATCCATAGTGTAGTTTCTATGTAACAGGAAGACACTTATTGTGATCACTCTAAGTTAAGGTCTTTTAGATAAGAATGACCAGCTGATAACAACAAAGAATATAAAAAAATTGAAACAATTTTAATTCATTGTTGTAAATTCATTACATCATCAAATTCATTGTTATAAACAACTTTGCATTATAAAAAATAAAAATGAATTTTTATGACTATTTCAAATTTTTAATTTGTTTTAAATAAAGTGTTTGAGATTAACTGATTTTGATAACAATAACCATTTGATAACATTATCCATTATTTTAATAAATAGCATCCCCTGTGATAAAAGTTTATAAATTCAATCAAGATTATGGATGATATTCTTTCTTTTTTTTTTTCATTTTCAGGTGGTCAGCAATTCCTTTCATGTATACAATGGTGTCATCTTTCAAAGACACCACGACTGCCTACATGATTGTTTTCTGCATAAATGTCTTCATCGGAATGAGTACAAGTATCTGTGTCTTCTTGCTCAGTCTTTTCCAAGGAACTAAGGTAAGGGATTTTAAACACTGAATTCTTTTCATTTAGAACTGTCAATTAAAATTGTCACAAAAGGTTTCTCTCAGTTTTCAAGTTGGTTTTGCTGGCTATGTATGTATGTATTCATGGCATCTGCTGCCACTCTTCCAGAGTGGGGGCATAAAAAGATTTATTTCCAATGGGTGGGCAAAAAGTATACTCAGAATTATTAAAGTCTTTTAAATGGGAAAAACATTAGGTTGAGCTTATATAAAATAATTGCACTACCTCATTTTCCTTTACTGATTTTAAGGGTTTCAACTTTCAAAACCCCTCACTCCCGGTGGTATAGTCTGGTCCAGAGGTAAATGCCCAAAGGGACATTCATGTATGCATGCCGACAGCCACGGAGCTAGAGGACTGAAAATTTGAGCATTCAATCCATATTATGTTCAGAAAAGAAGGCTTTTTTGTTTTTTCAAAATCACCCTAAATGAATCCCTTGGTTTGTGTCCATTTCTTTCTGAAAAATTCAGACTTTTTCAGTGATCACTACATTACAAAAGGCAAGAGAAGTACCTAATTCATTGATCACGCTTTTTTACAATTTTTCATCTCCAATACAGCATGCTGCAAAGAAACTGGTTGTGAGACGGTTTATTTTGATGATATAAAATTGCTGAAGACAAACAGCGTGCTAGTTTCAAAAGCTATTGCAGATAAAAGAGGCTGGTAGGGACTTGGCACATAGATTGTTTTGTTTTTTTTCATTTCTGTCACTCCTAAACAGGAGACAAAATTATGATGGTAAAAGAAAAGATGGATGACAATTCAAAATGGGGCAAGAACTGAAGAAACATGGGATCAAAGGGGGAGGAATATGACCTGGAACTCTCAGAATCACTGTAGCCCCATAAATGGTCAAACCAACCAGCCAAGTGGGTTACAGATTCCTTTCTCTTTAAGTGATTATTTATCTATGTGCATATTTGTGTGTTTCCAGGTACTCATGATTATATTTTGGGGGCTAAACCTTGAAAATATCCATGAGTACACCACTAGGCACCATCTAAAAACTTTTGTTTTTTGTTTTTTTTCAAAAAAGCAGTTTATATGGTCATTTTGGACCAACAATGCCCAAAATCTTGAGCTGGTATTTTTTGGATAATTTTCGATAAAAGATTTCTATATCTTCAGATAATTTTAGTAACATGCAGGCTACGATGATTCATTTATGTAAGGTTTGTTTATTTGGATTGATATTTCCAACTTTTTCTTATATTAAGATAATAGACTGAAATATGGGAAATTGAAGCTGTACATGAACTAATTTTTCAGTTCTCAGTGTATGTTGTTGGCAGAGGTATGCACTCTCTGAGTGCTTTCTTGTTGAATATAAATTCTTTTTTTCTCTTTTTTTTCTTTTTTTTTTACTTAATTATTTTCCCTGTTCTGTTTTGTAGCTCCTTCACACTGCCTTCACCATTTGCAAATCAGCTTTCCTGATATTCCCTCAATTTTGTATGAGTTATGGACTTGTTTCTTTGGGCAACAATCAGTTAAAGACTGACATCTATCAACATTTTGGCAAGGATGTCTATGAGAATCCATTCCACTTGTTGCATTGGAATTTCGTGGCCATGGCAATAAGTGGAGTGGTCTTCTTTGCTGTCACCCTTATCTTGGAGCTACAAAACACCTGTGAGACAAGATTAAGGTAAAACCATTGCATTTCTTCTTTGCTTTACTGATCTTTTTTTCCGTACATGCCATTATTTCTCAAGGATGGTGTTTTGGGTAGATTCCTAAAATCTGTGCATGAAATAGAGATAACATCTGTTAGCCTTAGAATGAACAATTATCTCCCCTTGAAAGAAAAACAGATTGTTGTTGCTTTCAATAAATTTAATTCTTAAATTGTTTTTATTTCAGCGCTATTCTATCTTCAAGTTGGGTAGTATGGATATGTATAGAAAGAGAATTGCTTTTATTTATTTAATTTGTGTACCATTTTTAATATTGATGTGCAAATGTTTTTCTGTATTTTCTGTTCTTGTTGATAAAAGGAATAATCCTTAGTTGATTTTAAGGTTAACATGAGTTATCTCCATTCTACTGACATATTGTAGGAATCAACGGTTAGCCATTCATTATATAATTCAGAAATTTTTTTCTCCTCCCACCATATAACTTTCTTTATGTAAATTTCTCCTCCAAATTAGATTTCATTACCTAAATCCTGTCTTTAAGTTGTTGTATTGTTTTTACACCTATTGACTTTTTTTCTTTCTGCTATAGCATTATTAAAAAAAATTTCTCCTCCCGCTCAGCTTTCACTCATACCTAA
Source organism: Thysanoteuthis rhombus (assembly GCA_963457665.1). Taxonomy (NCBI): domain Eukaryota; kingdom Metazoa; phylum Mollusca; class Cephalopoda; order Oegopsida; family Thysanoteuthidae; genus Thysanoteuthis; species Thysanoteuthis major. The sequence continues at coordinate 16,064,815 of OY735240.1, read as the reverse complement.
AATCTGTCCTTGAGTTTTTATTGTTTTTAAACTAGTTTGGTTTACATCCACTGACAATTTAGTTCCATGATCTCTCAAGCATTAACTCTAGTTAATCCAGCAATTCCTTTAATCCGGCAAAAGGACAAAGAAGAAAAAAATTTATTTCTAGGGTTATAGTGAACCGCTGCCGTGATTCACTATATTGGTGACAGCCACCAACTTAATATTGTACCTGCATTGATATCTCACAAAGGAAGTATTCAAAAAGAACTCTCATGATTTTTTATAAGAAAAAAAGCAATTCAGAAAACAGTACAAAGTCAATGAAGAAGTGCTGTATTTCCCTACATCAAAAATGCTAGTTTTGTTTTTTTTAAGTAAGTCTTGAAAATTTATACTGCACCCTACAGGCCAAAGCTTGCTTTTTCATAGGCCCATCGTAACCCCTAGAAGAAGGTAATCTAAGCTAGACAACATAAACTATTATATCTATCATTACTACTAAGTGTGAACAAGTAACAAAAATAAAATGAAAAATGTCTAGTCAAAAGTAAATGATAATTGACTGTAATCTTTGTTAGTATTGCTACAGGCTTCATTTAGTATATGAAGATAATGAGCAAAAACCTGTGTCACAGGGGGCAGCATTGATCTGTTTGTGGACAGCAACAAACCAAGAGTGACACATACATATAGCATGTAATTGTATAAATAATGAGGATTATTTATAAAATGTTTCATTTGTGACATAAACTCCTAGAAGTTGATTGCAAATGGAAAAAGTGCCACATGATATTAACTGCTGATGTCCTTTGATAGGATCCTTGATACTGTAAGTATGAAGTTGGATTCTTAACTGATGGACTAACTTACAGTGGAACTCTTCAATGAATGAAACTAAAGATAATGGAACTCTTCTGTGAGCTGAGTAGTAAAAAAAATTTTAATTTCGCCTGATGTTCAAAGGGAGATAATATTAATCGGAAGTCATTTCCTTTTTGAATTGACTTTTTTGAATATGAATTCAAAAGTTAATAATTTGCGAATTTTTTTCTCACCAGGTCCAAGATAAACTTTAACCAAATCTACAAAGAGGATGAAGATGTCCAGCATGAAAGGATGAGAGCAGAAAAGAACTACCAGCAAGGGGAGGATGCTATTTCTGTAGTCAGACTCACTAAGGTAAGTTGGTAAAATTTTTGCATTGAACAACCATAGCCATTAAAGATGACAAAGGGTTCAATCCTTTTTTTTGTTTATTTGAGTGTTCCAGCATTTTTGACCATGCTGTAATGCCTCCTTGAAAATTGACATCAATACTCCAATGAACCCCCTTAAATAATGTTTTCAGATTTTTGGAAGAAAACCTTTTTTTGACCTTTTTGGGTCCCTGTTCTGGTTTGATAATAAGGGTTTAATAATAATATTTAGATTCTCCAAAATTTGTCAAGAATTGATAAGTACTATGATTGGAAAATCGAAAGATCAAAGAAGACATGATTTCGATCTCTCTCTTTCTCTACCAATGGTATTAAAATCTCTTAGTTTTCTTTTTCTGAAATCTTCAAAATCTATAGATATCTATAGATGCAAAAAATACTAAATATATAAGCAAAGATTAATGGCAAAATTTATTTCACCTGCAAAAAGTCTTGCACCATTTCAAAGATTCAAGTGACTTTTAATATATCCTTAAGGTAAAGCATCACATCTCTAAAGAGACAATCCCTGATGGTGTATAATGGCTAATGACAATGTCCTGGTTTCTGTTGCGTGGGTCCTTGCAAGTTCCTAGTCTGGTCAAGATCAGGACTTTATATTACCCCTTGGTAGGATGCAAATCTACCAAAGGGATACTCCCACCCTAATCACACAGCTTAGAGTGTACTCAGGTAGCTGCTGAGTGGACAGGGAAATTTGTCCTCATGGAGAGTTTTCCACACTCTTCGCTCATACCAGAAATCAAACCTGGGACCTTTAGTGTGTGGCAGACATTCTAACCATTACACTATCTGAGCGGACTAATATTTCCATAATCAGAGACTAATTTATTTTTTATTATACACTGATTTACTTAAACTTGGTAGTAAGAATCACAACATTTCAGCCTTTGTACTTCATGGTTAGAGGGAGATAATCTTTTTGTACTCCATGGTTAGAGGGAGATAATCTTAATCAGTTTTTATTCTCCTTTGAATTACCAATCATTTTTTATATGAATTTAAAGGCTGATTGTTTGTGAATTCATTTCTCCGTGGATCCAAGCTAAACTAAGATAGTGTGGTTGATATCCTCCTGGGAAAATCTGATTTAATAGGTGTATGATTATGATAATTCCTCATCTCAGAAATTCAATTGATCATTTCTTTCTTGCCTAACAGATTTATAAACAGGGATTGGAAAAGATTTTGGCTGTGAAAAAAATATCTTTTGGAGTCCGACATGGAGAGGTAAGAAAAACAACTTTCAGAAATGTTTTTGTCATGTATTATGTATTTTCATTCATGTCAGTTTGTTACACAAATTCTTAATGTCACTTTTCATTAAATTTTACTCATAAACCTTTTCTAGGTATTGATTGGAAATCTTCTATATGATATTTTCTTGTCTTCATATTAGAGTTCAAACTTGTACATCAATAGCTGAAAAAAAGACAATATTTTATCTGGAAGTAATTCAAGCTGAAAGGGAATTTCATGTTGCACTTTTAAAAGATCAAACTCTGGAACTATTTTTAAATGTTTTAACCTTTCTAATTGCCTTGAGTTGATATTATATGGTCACTATTGAAGTCATAAAGTCTCCAGAAAGTGCTCAAACCGTTGTTCATGGGTCCACTTCTGAGGATAATTCTTTATCATTTAAAATAAGTTTGGGTTTTGCTCAAGATTTATTATAGTATCCATATTTCCAGACCTAAACATATTGAACCAATGCAGGACAGTTTGTATCAAAGCAAAGTTTTACTCCAAGATCTTTGTTGACATTATCAGCAGTTTGAGCAGCATCATGTCTTGATATGAATTTTACTTTAAAATCAGTCTAAAATCAGGGGTAGACACCATTGCTGTTAATGATAACGATATATATCTTTATTTAGATTAAAACTGCAAAAAATGCAATTATATTAGTAAATTTATCACTTTCAGCATTATTCTGTATGATGTAAAAAAGATAGCATTCCGTTTGTATCAACCTAATATTTCTGTACAAATCTATAACCAAGAAAAAAAAAAAGAATTGATATATTCTTAATCAATCATAATAAATACTGTCTAGCAATAGAAGAATGCATTGATAATGGTCGAATAGAAAATTATCTAGAATCTTGGTATGGCTTCTCAATTATCTCTGAATTATAATACAACCAATGTTCTATGAATGATTCATTTGTCTTCTATTGTTTCCTTCAAGTGTTTTGGACTTTTGGGTGTGAATGGTGCTGGGAAGACTACAACCTTCCGAATGTTGACTGGAGAAATGTTGTCTTCATCAGGAGATGTTTACATGTTCGGTGAAAGGTAAGTATTGGGTTGGACAAAAAGTTTGTTTTGTTTTCATCCTTAGATTATATCAGGAGCGTTTAGTTTTGACTACATAAGAAAAAAATTGCTTTTGATTGTATTATGACTGCTGTCATATCAACATGAATGTTTTTTTGAAATCGTCAAAGTGAGCATATTTTTGTTCATTGAAATTAACATTGAAGATGGCAGGTAATAAGCATATTATGCTTTTTTATTTTAAGAAAAGTAAATACACAACTCAGCCAAATCTCATGTTTCTGCTGCTCATGAATATTTTGTTAATTTTTTTCCAACTTTAAAGACTGTAAAATGTTTTTAAAAAAGCTGTCGATTCCCCTATGGGTTACAATGAGGGGCAGAAAGGAAGTTATCTGTTATTATTGATAGTGCTGAAAGTACAGTTTTTGTATTACCATCCCGAATTTCAAAAAGTGTCTAGACCCAAGGGTTTCAGATAAGAGATTGTGTAGCTGTATTGAAAAACATATCATAAGATATTTCAGTATTAAGCATTATCTGAAAAGTGAATTAGACCATTGCACCAAAAAAGAGATTCATGATTACATTATACTCATGGGTGTTGAACCTCCATCTGCAGATGGAATTCAATCTTTGACAAATAAAATATGAGTTTTGGCAGTATGAAAATTGCTAAATTAGTGTGTAAGAGCTTAAACTTTTTTTGCCGTTTTCAGCAACTTTTAACCATTTTAGCATGGCAGGGAGGGGGGTCACCATTTCTGTCTATTGTTTTTATTCAGTGCCTTTTCACAGATAAACTATCACGAAAATGCTTTTTTTTTTAATTGGAAAGACTGAGTTTCACTCTTGACTATTTCTTTTGCTAATATCCATGCATACTGAATTTCTCTATTTTATGGTAACATGTAAGAAATATGGAGCTGCCTTAATTGTATTTATTGCATGGAAACACAATCCTGCATGAAGTAGTGTTAGAAGCATTTCTGCCTTTGGAAAGTATATGCAATATAAAATTATACATCTATGCATTTTCAAAGCCTGTAAGATATATTAATCAGATATTTATTATTTTTTCCAGCTTGAGACGTAATCCAAGAACAGCTCGAAATGCCATGGGTTATTGTCCCCAAGAAGATGCTCTGGACTGTTACCTAACTGGACGAGAATTGCTGTCCTTCCATGCCAAAATCCGTGGCAATTCAAAGACAGAAATGAGTTCAGTAAGTGATTCTCATTCATCTTTCTGTCTCACTTTTGATTCTGTGCTTCTGAACAAGTAGTAATTAAACATTTGTCTAAACTTCTGAGATTAGGCATTAAAATGACTTGGGCGTCACAGATATACTTGGATTAGAATCATCATCTTTGTTATTTTTGTCTTTTAATTGTCATTGAAATCCGATGTTATCGTTCTTTTTTACTATCCTCATCTTTACAAATATCTTGTAATTTTACCAATGTATTTCTATAGTGAAACCAAGTTGCCATGCATTTTTATAGTAAAAATCATTGGTAATCCATTTTTACAGTAAAAATAATTGACCAATGCATTTCTACAGTAAAAATCATTGGCCAATAAATTTCTACACTGAAAATCATTAGCAATGTATTTTTACAGAAAAATAAATGACCTATGCATTTTTACAGTAAAAATCGTTGGCAATGTATTTTTACAGTAAAAAAAAACAATTGCTATGCATTTTTTGTGAAATCATTAACAGTGCATTTCTATAAAAAAAAAACCCTCTCCATTTTCTGTGTTTCAACAAGCTCTCTTTACTATTCATCAGTTACCTTTTTTTTTTCAAATCACTCTTTACTTTCTATTTTTAGATCATTAGCCAGCTGATATCTGAACTCCATTTAGAAAACTTTGCGGATAAACTTGTGAGTTCATACAGTGGAGGCATGAAACGGAAGTTGTCTTTGGCCATTGCCTTGCTTGGTGACCCACCACTTGTCCTCCTGGTAAGCAACCTACATGACTATCTAAGGCTTTTGTTAGTTTTAAATATTCTCTTTATACACCAACAACTAAAAACTAATTTTCAATAATATTTCTGTGAGGTAAAAGAGAACAAAATATTCCTGTTTATGTACAGGTGTCCCTGCTTTTCAGGAATTCATTTTAAATTAAAGTGAATTCTTGAAAAGCAGGGACACTTGTATATTAACAGGAATGATTTGTTCTACCTATAATCTCATGGGTTGGGTAAAATTGATTGAATTTTTTTTGAGAAGCTATATTTCTTATATGAACATACCTTTCAAATAAAAAAAACGTATTCTATTTTATGGCATATAAGACCCTCTTTTTCCCCTAAAAAAATGACTCAAAAGGTAAGCAGGATCTCCATTTTCCTGCTCTATGTTGGCTGGAACTTAAAGAAGAGTTTAAATAACTTGGTGATAAATTAGAGGTAATCAGGGAAATATGTATTTCTCTTAATACTATCTGCTGAAATAAGGGGGTAGGAGTCTTATATGCCATCAAATACAGGAACCTTCTATACACTAGAGGAGCTGACCATTTTTTTTTATTACATTATCAAGGATGAGCCAACGGCTGGTATGGACCCTGCAGCCAGACGTCTTGTATGGAATTGTGTCAATAGAGCTTTACGCAAAGGACAGTCAGTTATTCTGACTTCTCATAGGTCAGTTGCTTTCTCTTCATTTTCACATTTACACTAAATGCATCAAAACTTGACAAATCCAAGATTCAATTCAGCTACACTCCTGATATTTTTAAGATATTTTAGGTTTTACTCGTTTTATTAGAAATTTTTTTCTAAAAAAGCCAACAAAGACTGTACAGTTTTACGTTGTCTGAATTATTGAGATGAAGCATTGTCGTTATTATTGATTATAGAGTGGTTTTTCTTTCATCTTATTTTTGTTGCTTGTTTACATCTAGTAGCAATAATAGATGGAATCGTTCCAAGTTGTCAGAACTTCTTAAATGAAGCATTGCCATTATGTTTGATTCTTTTTTAATAGCCTTTTATCTCACTTCTGTTGGGGAAGATTACTTTTAAGCAGAAGTTGAGATGCACTAGTTAGAAATACATCTCAAAAAGATATAGATATTTTGTTAGCCAATTTTTTTCTACACTTATTCAATAATGGAGGGTTGGTTGGTTGATTGTTAAATAGTATAATAACCATTGATGGGTTATTTGGTGCTGAAATCAGTTGTGAACTAAGGAGTTTCTATGTTTAGAGTTTGTTTCCATTTTTAAAGTTTTTCTTTCCTACAAAAAATAAAATTTGGATTATCATCATCAGCTTTTTAGCATCTGTCATTGGACATCGATGCTCCCCAGGATTCGCCAGACCTCTCTATTATGGGCATTGCAGAGCAAATACTTTTTGAACTTATGTAGTTTGGCTCACCTTTTTATATTCTGCCGGCTATGGTTTTGCATGTGATCTCTGAGCATCCATATTGTGAGTTGTAATGTCAAGCAGTTGTCTGACATTCTTGTAACATGACCAGCCCATTGCCATTTGAGTTTTCTAATGGATTCTATGATGTCTTGAACTCCTGTTTTTTCCCTAATATATTGTGCTGTCTTGTGATCTCTCCATGTGATGTTGCTTCACAAAAATTGGGATTACAAAGTACCGACTTGAAACAAACGGAAGAGGGCGATAGTGAGGGTGGATAAGGGGAAGGTAATTGAAAAAAAAATTGATACTAAAAATGGAGCTGGGACAAAATGAATGGAAAAAAATAAGGTTGCAAAGGATTGGGGTATGTAGTTTTGGTGGGGTATAGGATAAGGTCTGGTCAAATTCCTTCCCTTTGCCCTTACTGACTTGTTTGGACCTACAAGGATTTGAATTCCCACCAGCATAGCTCTTCTGATCATTGGATTCTGCAAGCCATTCTATCACTCCAAGGTACTTACTCACAGAGTGGAATAGTGGAAGGATTAGTATATTAATGTGTGCACATATGATTGGGAGTTCAGAAAAATGAAAAGGAATTCATAAAAGAATCAAAAAAGCTTGAAAACTCATTCTTTATACTTTCTCTTAATCAATTTCACTTGAAATGTCATGACAGTTTCTGATTTTCTATTTCTGTTTCAGTATGGAAGAGTGTGACTCTCTCTGTACCCGTCTTTGCATTATGGTCAATGGGCAATTCAAGTGTCTTGGTAGTCCTCAACACCTCAAGAACAAGTAAGTATCATCATTATCATCATCAGTCTTTTAACGTCCATGATTGGACATAGACCTTCCCCAGGATTCACCACAATTCTCTATCATGGGCGTTGCAGAGCCAGTATTTTCTGATTATGACATCAAAGCAATCAATGATAGATGTGATGTAGATATTTAAATTAAATATATAAATATTTTCCCTTTATTTTGCAAGTGAATTTCAAAGGATAGCTTCTTTGTTTCCTTAAATTCGTCAAAGCTAAAGTACAAAATATCTAAGAAGAAATCAAAATGACTTGCCAACACAGTAAATAATTGAACAACTGTAGTATAAAAATTTGAAGAAATTAAAAAAAATTTTTAAATGGTCTGAATTGAATCAATTTATGACATCACTGGTGTTTTCCAAAGGAAAACATCTAAAATAAAGTGAAAAGACATCTAGAAACATCTAAATTCTGGAGAATCTAGATGTTATTGATAAACCTGTCAGAAAAAAAAGAATTCTTTTTTTTTTTCTAAAAATTAAAAAATTCCTTTTTAGAAGGGTTTCTCAAAGTACAGGTCGGCATCTCTCCATGGGTTACACGAGGATTATTAGCATCTGTAAAAATATTTGAAAATTTGAAATGCTATTAGCTAATTTTTTTCAAAGTTTTGTTTTTTTTACATTTCAGTAATTCATTTTTTAAAAATGATTTATTTTTCTTGAAATAAACACCATAAAATTCAATATACACCCCTAATTTTTATAGTTTCAAATGGAAGGAAATTAACAGTAAAAAAATTTGGGGTCAGAGCTCCCCCCCCCCCCCCCCCAGGTTATGAGGCCCTGGACTGTAGTAACCTCAGCCCTCATGTGAATCTTGTACTGCATATATATTGCAAACTAATTTCTATGGGTTTCATCCTTTCATTCATGTCCCGGTAGGTTTCTAAAAGAGAACAATTGGATATATATATATATATATATATATATATATATATATATATATATATATATATATCCCAACAGTCATAGAAAAATCAAGATGTGTATGTTCCAGGAGACTTGAAAGAGTTAAGCTGAGTTTTGGCCCTTCAGCTTCTTTAGATTTTTTTTGAATGTCACTTTTGAAGATTTCAATTTCTTTATTTGTTTCCTTTGTACAGGTTCAGCAAAGGATACACAGTGACCATCAATATGAACAATGCCAATCTGGATATTACAAAGATCAACAATTTCATGAGGAATAATTTCCCTGGAACCCTTCTCAAGGTATTTAGAACATTTGATATTATATGAATTTGACATATTGATATTTTCATAATTATAACTTTTGATTTGTTATTTGAGCAATACTCAGATAAAATTACCTTTTAATTTTTTCTCATCATACTCAATACCAAATTCAGTACATATAGTATTTCTGCCTCAGTCTATGAATGTCTGCAATTGTGTTTCATTTTCTCTTTTCTTCTTCATCAGGAGAGTCACAATACAACATTGGTGTTTTCCATTCCAAAGTCTGTAGCCAAAGTGTCTACGTTATTTGCTCTCTTGGAACAGCATAAAGAAAGACTTGGAATTAAAGACTATGCACTTTCTCAGACAACCTTAGATATGGTAAGTCATTCTCTGAGCAATCTTACTTCACTTAAAATATTAATTTTTCTTCCTGTGGACTTCTAAGGGAGTATTGTGTTGCTGCTCCAGTATGTTTTATAGGTTAAAGATGGACTGATTAACAGATCTAAAGGGCTTCAACTGCCCGGCTACTTACCACTTACTTGCTATTGGGTGGAGAAGTAGTTTCATGCTTTTCCAGAGGCATTAGTACAAAGTGAAGTATACACTCTTAGGCCATCCTTAAACTATATTTTTTAAGGATTTGTAATTGAAGTCATTGCGTTTTCTATGCTTTTACCACAGCATTTCAGCTGAACCATTCTACAACATTCTTCATGAGTAAAATCCATAAAAGAAGGGTCTCTTTTTTTTTGCATAATAAAATGGTGAACCAAAAATGGTAGCTAAAATACCAACCGGTTTGGTTCATCTTTTTTGAATTACCCTCAAACAGATTTCTTACAAGTTTAGATATGGCTAAAAGTACTGATTTCCATGTCTATTAAGAAAAAATAGACGAGTAATGTTTCTTATCTTTTTAATTTTTTAGTTAACTTTTCTTGTTTAACTTTTAAAATCATACAAAGAAAATCGAATGTCTGTTTCAAGGGAAATAACTTGATTGGAATTATCTCCCTTTGATAACTTTTGAAATTCAATTCAGATGCGTTCCACTATCAATTACAGGTGGTTTCAAGCATTTCATAACTTAATAATTAAATACAATAGAATGAATGTCTGGATTCAATGAATGTTTGTTCAACCATTTTTGGTCGAGCGCTTTCAACCATACATTTGCCTATTATCAAGATCAGCAGAAAAGATGTTATTAATTTTTTCAATTTTGGATACTTTGAAAAATTAGCATCTACCATTTGTGCATTGTAATTCTATCATACAAAGTGACATACAAGCAAAATTCTATACTGGGCTGAATGTTTCAATCAGTTGTTGAATGCATTTGAAATCCTAGTTCACAAACTGAATGTCTTATTCAGTATTAGATTTTTTTGATAGGGGCTTCAAGAATCTGCAGTCTTTTTTTTTTTAAATTAATGTTATCTAATATATCCATATTGTTTATTTGTATTTGTCATATACTAGTGGAAACACCAGTGCTTAACATTTAATGTTCATTAATATGAGCACTAATGATACTTTGACCAGATAAATGGTGAGTTAATCTAAGGGATTAGGTAGTAGTTGTATGTCCAACATTTGAATTTGACGTCTGTGCCTTATAGTGGACATGATCCCTAAAAGTGCAAGAAAATTTGTAGATGTTATTAGTATTGAGGTTTACAAAGGCAATTATTATTAATAAGATCAGATGTTATTAATTTTTCTTATATTTATCATGTTCCACTTAGAGATGTGTCCCTTTGTATAATACACTTGATAGCTGTTTCATTTTTTTTTTTTTGTAATTCTGGTGCATTAGGTTTATTGTATTTTTATTTTTGTTATTATTATCAATTTTCTTTATATATATATATATATATATATATACACACACACACACACACACACATATTCAGAACTTGTTAATTTTTCTTTTATTCTGTTTTTAATTGCAGGTTTTTGTTGGTTTTGCAAATGAACAATCTGATGGCATCATGGACAGGCGTGCCTCTATTGAGTCTGGCTACGATGATACTGAATCCTTCTATGCTTACGACAACATTGCCTTCAAGGGTGGGTCCCAAGTGTTTGACAGCACCTCCCCCAAATGTGACATTTTCAACAAGTACCTAGAAACCTCTCATTTGTAACAAGCTGTAATTTGATGATAGCTTCTTCCATCCCCGATCACCACTTCGCCTAATACGACGCACGTTTGACACTTCCCAAAAGAGTCATCTTTAGAAGGCGTTTTCTTGTTTTTCTCAAATATCTGCATTTGCACTAACGCGATGAAGACCCCACCAGTGATTTCTCTTGGAGGGGACAGGGTGGGAGAAGCTAACAGATATTATCATCTCTGTGATAACATTACCAGCTGCCTCTCTTTCTCTTTCTCTAATTCACTTGAGTTTTTTTCTCTAAATTTACCCGTGTCAACTCTCAGATTTTTATCCCACGTCTCTATGCGTAACTGTGTGTCAATTTGGTAATTTGTGAAGAAAAAAAAATTTTTGCAAAATTCAAATTTTTGGTTTCTTTGATATTTGTTTTTGTAGAATGTATATCATGCCTCAAGAGTAACATATATATATATATATATATATATATATATATATATATTGTTTTTATACACTTCGACACACACTGAAATGCTCAAGTTATGAATAAACCTGATATATTTTTGCGAATTCCCCTTGAAATACGCATAAGAACATTTAAGATATCACTTTTTTTTTTTCAATTTGTACATAGGATCGTTTCTTTATAACTAATCGACCATTTTTTTTTTTGTTGGGGGAAGATCACTTTAAAGTAATGGTTAATGAGCTAGTCTTGCAGACCATTACTCACTGTAGTGAGTTTAATCCTCACTGGGTGCCCTCCGATCGAGGCATTGTGCTACTTAAATTTCTGAACCCCCTTTTTTTTTATTTTGCACATCTTTCCATCCACTTCAGAAATAATGAGAGAAACAAAGAGATAGAGAGAGAGGAAGAGATGCTGGAGAAAATATTTCAAAACAAAAGCTCAATTAAGCATAGACTGACTTTGGACTTATATAAGAAAATCTGTAAGTTGTAACTTTTTTTGTAAAAATCTTGTACAACTTTAGCCCACTGGGTTTTTTTCAATAGTCAAAAAAAAAAATTAAATAAAACGTTGGTATTATTACAATTATTCTTGAAAAATCCATAATCTTTTATTTGTGAAATTGTCTTTTGTATTCTTTTCTTTTTGTGCTTAATAGGTTTTTTTTATTGTTGGTTATTTTGTATTTCTATGTATTTTATGGGTTTTAAGAAAATTTTTGTACATATATTTTTCAAATTCCATGTTGTGTCTCTCTAACACTTTCAAAAGGTAAATAGATTCAAATCTGCTCACAGCCCCAGAGTGATGGTTAACAAGCTAGTCTTGAAGACCATCTTCAAGTGCTGTTTGTTTGATTCTGACTAGGTCCCCAACTCTTTTGGCCTTGGATCACACTAAGCTGAGCAAGATAGACCCTTTCCTCACAGATGGTATTGTTTGCATATCTTTGAACCTACAAACACACACACAAAATGTTCACGTCCTGTGGTCTAACCACTGATCAGTCATTCTACTTGAACATTCCTGTCAAGGGGTGGCTAACCCTCATAGCTAGCTCGGGCATTTGCCAGAAGGACACTTCTGTCAAACCTTCAACTTAGGGGCCCTTTTGGGGGACCATAGGATGCAAACCCTTAAAGGATGGGGATTGGCCCTGGGCAAACTGTACTTCAACTTAAAACTCTATAGCTCAGATTGGAGGGTTATTCCACACACAAAGCCATCTCTGATCCTAGTGCTGTGGAATACTCTCCCAAAGAACATCTTCATTTGCAGAGCCAAATCCATCATATATACACACACACACTCATACATACACACATATACATATATACATAAATGCACATGTGACTTTTTACTTTAAAAAAAAAAAAAATGGCAGAGAATTATTGATCTTGAAATGACTCAATTATTGAAAGTTCTGTGCCTTGTCTAACCACCACCACTTTCCCTGCCCCTCCCCCATAACAGTGATTGAGGGACACAACTTTTCTCTTTCCGATCTGCTTGTGTCCCCATCAAATTTAGAAAGAGACATTTGTTTACAAAAGTTGTTTCTGTGCAGGGAATGTAACTTGCCATTTGCCAGACATTTTTCATTATCATTTTTTGTACAGATTTTTTTATATTTTGGACTACAAAGCTTTAGAAAATCTCTAATTACTCATGAAATTTACTTGAAAAGTAGAAAATAAAACAATCTAATCAGCCTTTATTACTATACTAGCATAGCACCAGTCATAAATAATGCAATTATTTACATATGGATCAGCTCTTCTGCTTAGGATGAAAAAACCACTACTTGGTCCTCCGCCTAGGATCAGAGTGTATTATCTGTGCACTCTTCCTAGGATGAAATTTCATGCACTTCTATCCAAGATCAGAAGTTAGTATCTGTGTACTCAAAGCATTACAGAAACAACAAATATGTATATACGTACATACATACATGATACAATAAAAGGTTTTGTAATCAATACAAGTGGGCTGTGTATTCAATTAAATAATTTGCATTAAAACATTACTTGTTGAAATCATTTAAAATGTTCATTTTCTAACATTGAAAGTTTAAACAATGAGATTTGATTTCTTTTTTTTCTTCAAATACCTTAATTACCTCCCCAACCCCAAAATGTTTTTTTGTACCCACAACTAAGACCTCCCTTGCGTCTAGGGGTCAGGATTGCTAGGTCCCTCCATTTTACCTACATGAAAAAATATTCAACAAATCCGAGAGAAAAGGCGAATGGCACGTTTTATGTTTTCCCTGAACAGATTGAAATCAATGCAATTTGAAGAGAAACAAAAATTCCTTGTATATTTTCATACCAAACTATTAATGATGATGATGATAAAGTATATTCACTATTTTTGTCTTGTTTATCTCAGAATAAAAAATTTTTTTCATTTGAATTCATTTGAATTTTGTTCTTTTGTTTTACAACTTTGAATTCAAATCTGTTCAAACGCTTGATAATTAGAAGTACAGTAAACCTTTGATATAATAGACTAATCAAGGTGAATAGGTGCTCATTAATGCCAAAAGTCTGTTAAATCTAAATGTAAACTAAGAGTCTATTTTTTACCATTTTTTTTTGTTAAAAAAAAGCTTTAATACTATATACAGTATTGTACAATATAAAATTATAATGATTATGTAATATTCACTCATCTTTTTGACATTTCAATTCGGGGGTTTTGATCATTTTATCTAAAGGAAAAAAAACATTTTCTAAGGAGATCTATATTCTCATAAATAAGATTTCTTGTAGTCATATCATAATTGAAGAATCTTACTGAAAAAACAAAATGAAAGGTAATTTATGATATTCCATTGATGATATGGAGTAATAACATTGATGAAAAAGGTCCGTTAAATCCCAAATCCATTATACCGGGCTCCTTTAAATCAAGGTTTTACTATATTTGAGGAATGGAAAAGTTTATCTTTTAACAAATATTTACCTAACAATCCTCAGATAAAAACCTACAAACAGTCTTCTGAAGAAGTACAGCTCATCATTTTTTTGTGAAATTATTTCCCTGAAAATGTTTAGAGATTCCAAGATGAAGTCGCTTCACTTTTACACACACTTTCAAACAAACTTTCTCCAGCCATTATTATTGACTAGTTAAACCCATGCAGAAACATTCAGAGATATACTAATTTTCCCCCAATATCAAAAAGTAGAACATTCCTATAAGAGCTTTCTGTAAGCCAAAATGGTGTAAAGTTGAAAAGCAATTACAATTAACTTATAAGGGAAAATTTGAAGACATCCCCAGAACCCCCAAAAAGGTGAGAACGGTATGTCAGACTGAGTCATCAAAGGTTGTGGTGGTCAGGGGTCACAAGAGACTGGAGTATGGAAGAGAGAGGAAAAGGGTGTGTGCTGCTTCTATAATGGTTCACTGCAAAACAAAAGCTGAACCACTTTTCCGCTTTTCTTCAAAAAGCAACAATGTGATGTGAAACTTTTGAGAAACAGGGACTAACTGTATTTAATTCTATTAGATGATTTTTTTTAGGAAAGAAACTAAATGTATTCATTTCAGTGGAAGAGTCCATTGTTTGAAATGGTAGGTATAAGATATCACCAAACATGTTACCTTTAAATGGAAGAGTCCATGGTTACGGACAAAGACCCAAGAAAGTCAAACTATTTATCATACAAGTAGATTTTTTACTAGTATTTACTTGCATCTTGAATTTTATTGTTGCTTTTCATTGCAACTTTACTTAGACCATCACTCTGCAGTATTAAGTAAACAAAAAAAAAATAAAACAATAAGTTTTAGGTGAAAAACAAACTTTCATCCCTAATAGCAAAGAATAAGTGAGCAGTGCTATAAATATACAGGTTTTCCCGGGCGTATTCTTTATTCCCGATCTGCACTGTTCATTTGATGCCAAAAACTGACAGGTTGAGTTGTTGTAAAAAAAGCAACTATGAAATTCGAGATGAAAGAAAATACAAGTAAAAAATTATCAAAGGTCAACAATGCTTCATCTAATAAAAAAAAAAAAAATTTAGAATAAGTCACTTTTTTTTTGCTGTAAAATCAAATTGGGCAGCTTTGGTAGCCAAATTGGTTAGGTATCATCCACAGAAAAAAAAACAAGACAAAAGTCATGATCCTTTTTCCCAATGTTTCTGTAGTCAGAGTGCAGAAAAATCTTGCGTGCAAATTTTTTTCCAGTGACAAAAATATGCACATTTTTAAATTCAACAAGAGAACCAGTATTTTTCCAATGAAAACTCAGTAATCTATCAAACAGAATTTAGAAATCTTTTGTGCACTCAATAATTTCCTTTATGCACTGAATGCAAAACATGTCTGCGCACGTGTATAGCTTAGAGAGAACAATGGTTATGAGTTCAAATCTCATCCAGAGC